>WEKX01004758.1:79659-235238 GCA_013390025.1 Pitta sordida
AAAAAGAAAAGGGAAAAAGAACAGATCACCAGCAACAGCACTTTCCGACTCCTCCGCCAACAGCCGCTGACCCGGGCTGGCCGTTTCCATGATGACAAATTAACTGATGCTCTGCAGCAGCTCCAAGTTTTTCCCAGCAGCTCCGGCGGGGTCTGCCCGGGATTCGGGAGGGAGATGCTGTCCCTTGGCTCCCACCTCCCTCCCCTGGTTTGGGGAAGCCTCTCTGTCCTCGGGCAACCTCCCTGAGTCCTCACGGTGTCGTAGGCACCACGGGATGTCTCCGGGGGTTGGGGGGAGGATCTCTCAAATCTCGGCGTGGTTTGGCAAAGCTCGGTGCTTTCACCGAGAGAAGGGCTGGGAGATGAGCCTTGGCTCCTTTCCCTCTCCCTGCCTCCTCCTTCCAACAGCTGAAGAGCCCCAGGGACAGATTGTGCACAGAGGAGACCGAACTTCCAGCCTGCAGGATCCGGGGCTGCCCGCCGGTGGTTTTCCCTTCTCCCTGAGCAGGCAGACAGACTCCAGACGTGCGAAAGTCTGGCGTTCCTCTGTGCTGATAGCAATTAAGATGTGCTAATGGCTTCAGACGAGCACCTAAAAAATGTGGATGTTTCACTTGAGCCTTCTGGAAGCTTTCAGTCATCTGCAAACATTCCTGCTGGTGGGAAGGGAAAGCGTCCCACGGCACAGACACCTTCTGCG
Organism: Pitta sordida; assembly: GCA_013390025.1. NCBI lineage: Eukaryota > Metazoa > Chordata > Aves > Passeriformes > Pittidae > Pitta > Pitta sordida. Next base: position 80,359 of record WEKX01004758.1, read on the forward strand.
GTGGCATCTGGAGTGACCCTTCCTCCCAAAATATGGATGGGGATGGGAAGTCGGGGAGTCCTTGGGATGTTTTCAGGGCGTCTTCAAGGAGTTGTGACCTCAGCCTGCCTTCAGGATCCACGGGATGCTGTTGTATCCATGGCTCTGTCTGTGCCGGGATTTGTGCTGGGAAGGACATGGGACAGAGACCTGAGTCCTGGACCTTCCCCAGGCTTTGCCTCCACGCTGCTGCCCCGAGTTATTCCCACAACAGCCGGGCAATATTTGGAGAGAGTTTGGTGGAAACCATGGCTCAGACCTGTTGGCTTCATTGTCTCAGGTTGTTGACGAGGAGGAAGGTAATTAGGCTCTCCCTGGCTCATGGATACACCCAAGATCTGGTTGAAGGGTTTCCTTTTGTGATGACACAGCAGCCAGGACATCATGGCAGATCATGCAGGACCTGGAGCCACAGGTGTCCTCATACTCGGCAGGGAAAGAGTGTACTTGATGTTATCTGGATGGATATGGAATTGTTGGGATAGAAGGGATTGTAAAACTCATCTCATTCCAGCCCCTGCCATGGGCAGGGACATATTCCACTGGACCAAGTCCTGGCCAGCCTGGCCTTGGACACTTCCAGGGATGGGGCAGCCACAGCTTCTCTGGGCAACCTGTGCCAGGACCTCCCCACCCTCACAGTGAGGAATTTTTTCCCAGTATCTCATCTATCCCTGCCCTCTGTCAGTGGGAAGCCATTTACAGAATCACAGAACTCTGTGATTGTCCCGTTCCTGTCTACTCCGACTTCCTTTAGGACAATATCCTGTAGTCACTGCTCCAAATACCCCAGAGTTCAGGAATAACGAATTCAGGGAGCCAGTGTGATGCTGACTGACTTCTTCTCTCTCCATCAGCATCCAGCCCTTTGGAAACCAGTACAGACCCACTTCTGGTGAGTCTGGCTTCCCCATTCCTGAAGTGGCGATGAATCCACGCAATAAATCAAATATCTCCAGCAGAGTGACACCCCCCTGGCTGACGGGGGAGATCCCCTCCCATGCAGTGAGACACAGGGAGAGGCATCTCCATGCAAATCTCTTTCCCCTCCCTTGGCAACTTCATCTCTTGATCAGTTCTGACAGCCCAAGTTTTGTCAGCCAGACGCATTTAAGGCAAAAAAATAAAAAAAGGGAAAAACAGAGCAAGTCAAAGCAAGTTGGAGATGTGATTGGGGGAAGGGAGAGGGAATAAGAAGTAGGTGGAAAGGGAAGGTCCCTGGAGACAGCAGTGAATATGTAAACTTTCTCGATTTCCTCTGCCTACTCATACCTCTGTGTGTTAACAACTAGACAGACATCTTGTATATATTTGATAAATAAGCCTCTCCATTTATTCAGAGGAGTGAATTTGTAGCTATTATGATTCAAATGGCATGACAGGTTCTGGATTGTTGTATTTTTTTGCTATTGAGTTTATAAAAAAAGGAAAAAAAAAACCCACATGAAAATTGCAAAATTCAAAGCAATTTTCTTTGGCTATGGAACCTCACAAAGCACAGATAGATACAGTTTTATATAAACACATATATATATATATACAAACACAAATAATGCAAAAGCCAGTCCAAGTGCCTCTTCCCTCAAGACAGGAGGATGAGGGGCACAATAAATAATTTAGAAATTGCTCCGACCACTTGATTCAGAGTGATGGATCTGGCATGTGTTCCAACAAGGCACATGCTGTATTCATTACCCATTGAGCTACATTTTAATTTCTCCCTCATTAACCTTCCCTGTGACTGGGGTTGTGCATCAAGTCAAATCCTTCGGATGTCAATCAATTCATTAGATGGTTGTTTAGTTTGTCATATGTGCTGTTATCGCTTATTAGGCTGCCATGCCGATCAATCAATCAAAAGGCAGCCAGGAGCTGGCTGGAAAGGGACACGGGCAGGCAGAATTCCATGGATGGGGCTGCCTGGAGCTGAGCCCATGCCTGCAGAAGGAGCGCGAAAGGTTGGAGAAGCAGGAGGGGAAAATTTCAAAGGCGTTCAAACGGTTCCTGTTGAAAACCGCGGCTTTGTTTCAGGTCATTGAAGCAAGTTATAGGCACATCAAAATAATAATAATAAGGTTGGGTGAGTGTTTACCGTTGGGGCTGGAAATTCAGTGCGAAGGATGTTGTCTCACCTGACCACTGACATGGAAAGTCTCCCCTCCTGAGTGATCCTGCCTCTGTTCCCACCTGATATTTGCTTCCCATTGAGCTCCTTGAGCGTTTTCAGTCAATGGAGCATCAAAGAAAAGCTCAGGGCTGGCTGGATCTACGTCCCCACCTACTTGGCGTGGCCCATCTGAGCGTCTTTCCCATGCATGGATTAATGTAGAGGCCTCACCTGCCCTGCTGGGAGAGGGGGTGAATCCAGGCTGATCCTGAGACCATCATGTACCCTCAGCCTTTCTCCGTCCCAGCCATTTATTTCCACTCTAGGGGCAAGCAAAAGGGCACTTGTGTGAAGGCTGGATACGAGCCAGCATGTGCCCAGCTGGCCAAAGGCTCTCTGGCTTGTATCAGAAATAGGAAAAAATTCTTCACCCAAAGGGTTATCCAACCCTGGCACAGGCTGCTCAGGGCACTGGTGGAGTCACTATCCCTGGAGGGATTTAAAATTTATGGATGTGGCACTTGGGGATGTGTTAGTGGTGAGCTTGGTTGTGCTGGGGGAATGGTTGGACGTGTTGATCTTAGAGGGTTCTTACAACCTAAATGGTTCTGGGATCCTAAGGCATGGCAAGCTTTCATTCATTTCCTTGTTTACCAGCAAATCCTCATGCAGAAACTCCTGTGCCAGCCCCAGACCTCTCCACGGAGCACCTGGGATGAGGTGACAGCAAAGGGCTGCAGGTGCTGGTGCAGCCCAGCCCCTGTCAGTGTCCCTGGTTACTCTCCCCGGTGTGTGTGGTGTCCCCAGGGCTGGGGGTGCTGGGGAGCTCTCCACCAAAATAAAATAGGAGCATCCAGAGGAGTTGTGTCTGTCCCATTCCTGGAAGTGTCCAAGGGCTTGGAACAACCTGGGATAGTGGAAGGTGTCCCTGCCCATGGCAGGGGGGTTGGAACTGGGTCAGCTTTAAGGTCCTATCCAACCCAACCCATTCTGGGATTCCATGAGTTACTGGTTCAGGTTTGTGTGCACTTGTGAAGCTGCTATTGGAGGTTTGCTGCCCACACCAGTAGCTTTGGATGCTGCACACCCAGGAAATTATCCCTCTGTGCCTTGATCCGGGCAAGCAGTGAAATCCTTGGCACCGAGCCGAGCTCTTCCCACAAGCCTGGTGAATCCCACTCTGCTCTGGGAGGGAAAACCACTTCTCCTCCCACTTTGTGCCCGCAGCATCACCTAATGAGTTCCATTTCAACCCCGGAATCCTTTCCCTAATGGCGAGGCAGGGACAGGACGGACTCAGGTTGCACAACTCCATCACAAGTGGAGTGAGACAGAGCGGCGAGAGGGGAGAAAAAATACTCCTCTCTTCACTTATAAAGTGCAGCTGGGTCTGAAGCCATTCAGAGGAAATGGCTGTGGATCCTCCCCCCCGAGCCATTCTTCAAAAATAGAGCCATTCTGCTCCAAGCACTCTTCCAGGATTCATTTGAAACCCCCCATTGTAGCTCGGCGGCTGTTGGGTTCGGAGCACAGGAGTTGGTGGCTATTAAGAGGTTCTGCTCCTGCCACAGGTGTCCTTTGGAGACAGTGCCTCTCTATTATGGGACAGCAGGTAGATGCCACCACTCGGCGTCGGGGAGGCCGGGAGGAGCAATCCTAGCAAGGCACCGGCGTTTCAATTAACTGGCAAGACAGCCAACATTTCAGCACCTGTACATCTCTCTCTGTAGCAGCCGGGATGTATTGTATTATAAATAACAATAAGCAGCCCCAGTCAAAGGCTGTAATTGAATCTCTTCATTTTGCTGACTCGGGTGAAAAAGCCCCTTTGAGTGAATTATGCTGCGGGTGTGGGTAATTTGGGTGGCACGGAGAGGTAACACGCTCGGTGTAATTAAAGCAAACATCCATCCCCGCCAGGGCTGCTGCCCTCAGAGCATCCAGGAGCTGCTGGGGTGGTGTCTACATCTGATTTGACATCCTGGCAGTATCAGAAGGGCACCTGAATCACAGAATATCCTGAGTTGGAAGGGACCCAAAAGGTGTAAATGGCACCACTACCTCCCTGACGGAAATCAAACCCTGGTCTCCCATGCACCAGGCGGGGACACTCACCACTGGTGGTGTGGGGGGCATCACTCAGCCTCCAAAATCCTCATTTTTGTCACCTCAGAGACCTCCTCCCTGCTGATGACCTGGGAGGTGCCCACCTCGTGCACCCCAGCATTGAGTTTCATGGATTTGAGGAAATGCTCCGTGCCTTTGGTGGCTGAAGTGGAGTCCCACCAACAGGACTGAGCAGTTCTGTCGACCTTTGCTTGGAATAGTAGCCTGGGCTGTGTTTTGGCAAACGTTTTTTGCCAAAGGTTGGTTCCCTCCAGTCCCCTTCCATCCCTGGAGCCCGGCTGCTCTCAGCACACGCCATCCCCATCCCTCCTCTCCCATCCAATCCAGACGTCTCCTGAAGGCCGGCACATTTTTCAGCCCAAATTTTGCACTGACAGAATATATTACATCTGCACCGAGGCGGAATGTAAAGTGAGGAGGAGCTGCGGGGGGAGCGCAGGGAAATGAGGGTTTTTTCCACCACGGGAGCACGGGGTTCAATCAGCAGCTGCAGTCAGAGCTGCTTGGTCCCTCTGTGCTGCTTCAGGTTTTCTTGGAGATTTTCGTTGAGAACATGCTCCACCTTTTTCTTCTTTTCGCCTCTAGAATCCACTTGGTGTGTCACTTGCTTTTTCTTTTTCTTTTCTTTTCTTTTTTTTTTTTTTGTTATTATCTTAAAACATCCATTATTTAGAAACTGCTGGAGCCTGGAAACCAATTTCCATGCTTATTTCAAAGAGTTTGCAGCATTTAGGTGGTTGTGTACAGGCTATTACATGGACTGACCACGGGAAAACAGAGCCTGGCAGGACTGAGTGCCCTACGGGGAGGGGACAGCGGATGGATAAATACAGGATAATAACTCCTGCCTGATGGACATCTGTACCTTGGGATGACTGGAGGGTGAAAATCACGGAGGATGGAAAGTGGTGTTGCTTTTAGGACAGCGTACTGTGCTGGAGGAGGGGTGGGAGGCCATATTCTCCTTGTGAAAATGGGGGTTGTGGTGGGCAGTGTTGCCTCACCCGTGGGATGCTGAGCCCCATCCCTGGGTGGGGATGTGTTGCAGTGAGTGTCCTTCGCTGTTCTTGGCTTTGCAGGGCTCAGCATGTAAAGCAGGAGATCCCTGCGGATGCTTTAAGCTACTCAAGGGATTAGGCAGGGTTAGGAGCAATCCCAGGCCGTAAGAGATGTGGAGGCAGCTTGCAGCCAACCTCCTACTCTGTGGTCTGGGCACATAAAGGAGTGGAGGGCTCTTTTCATCTTGGTTTTTGCCATTTGTGGTGGATGCTTGAGGAAACCCCCGGTGCAGGAGGACTTTCTCTTCCCAACAGACCATGGTGATGATATTTAGGTCCAGGGAGGCGGCAGGAGGGAAATCCAGGATTGAAGGATTGAGTTCATCCTCCTTGTAAGCCCTTCAAAGTCAGCGGAGTCGTGGCAGGAGCGGGGCTGGCCGGGTGCATTCCCGGCCTGAGCACAATCCCTAAATGCTCTTGACTCGGTGTAACCCTCAGCTGAGCTCCCTGGCAGCAACACCGAGGCCTGTGTGGGCAGATGAGTCACAAGGATCCCTCGTGGTGCCACTTTGGTGGCTGGGAAGCACTGCAGGAGTCACCACGACAAGGGCATGTGGACAAAGGGAAGAGTTGTCCCAGCTCCTTTTCCCTGTGCTAAGCCCAGAGTCTTTTATGCTGCAATTTCAAAAGAGCTGAAAAAGATCAGTCAGTGGCATTACCTCTGCTTTTTGCAAGCTGAACCAGGGCAGCAGAGTTGGGGTCGAACAGGCCCCTGCCCTCCCTGGGTGCCAACATGTGGAACCTGGGGTCTGCAAGGGGTGTTCTCCATGGGGCACCTCCCCTCCTGCCGCCCTTTAGGAGGCAAAGGGAGAATCCCAGAATGGTTTGGATTGGAAGGGACCTTAAAGCTTGTCTTGTTCCAGTCTCCTGCCATGGGCAGGGACACCTTCTACTATCCCAGGTTGCTCCAACCTGGCCTTGGACTCTTCCAGGGATGGGGCAGCCACAGCTTCTCTGGGCACCCTGTGCCAGCACATCCCCACCCTCACAGCCAGGAATTCCTTCCCAATCTCCCATCTCTCCCTGCCCTCTGGCACTGGGAAGCCATTCCCTGTGTCCCGTTCCTCCACCCCTTGTCCCCAGTCCCTCTCCAGCTCTCCTGGAGCCCCTTTAGGCTCTGGAAGGGGCTCCAAGGTCTCCCTGGATCCTTCTCTTCTCCAGGTGAACACTCCCAGCTCTCACATCTGGCTCCAGAGCAGAGGGACTCCAGCCCTTGGAGTATCTCCGTGGTCTCTCTGGACTCCCTCCAGCAGCTCCACATTCCTCTTGTTTTGGGGGCCCCACATCTGGAGGCAGATGGGGTCTCACGAGGGAACAGAATCCCCTCCCTCACCCCGCTACCCACACTGCTTTGGAGGCAGCCAAGATGAGTGTTTTGGGATGACTGTGTTCAGTTAGTTTGGCTTTCCAGGGTCTACACAACAAATCCATCCATGTTGCCACTCCCAGAACCGCAGTGGAAGCCCCTTCTAAAGGCAGCAACACTGAGCCCTAGTCAGGGCCCTGTCCAAGCTCCTGCCATCCTCATCCTCAAGGCTGGAATCCACGCAGTGCTGTGTATGGTGGGAGGCAGGCAGCAGTGCTCTTGGAATTTTCTCCGCGTCGCTGCGAGTTAATTCATTCCAGTAAATCATCCAAAATAATTTGCGGCGAATATCAATTTTCTGTGTGAACTTCTCGCTGGCTGCACAGAAGTATCTCCTGCCGACACGGCTCCCTTATTCTGCTGATCTGAGACAACAAAGCAGCTGGGGAATAAACAGGAGGCGAGCTGGAGTCCCCAGGGCTGCCGGCACGAGGGAGGTGCTGGGGCTGGAAGTCGCTCTGAGATAAAACCCAGCGAAGGCAGGCGATGATTAAAGGCTAATTTGCTGTCTGTGTAGTGTTAAGTGCCCCCCTTCCCTAACGAGCAGAAGGCACTGCCAACCGCATTGTGCTTTGCTGTGTCTCTTTTATTTACCTCTACCTTTTCAACTATTTTAAGGCTTTTCTGATCTTTGGTAGCGGTTGCGTCTCCTCTGCGCCAGGTTGGGTGGCACAGGGTGTGCTTTTCATGCCAGGCCAGGCCAGTATGGGCAGCAAATGTCTTGAAATGTCTAAAAAAAACCCCTAAACCAAACCCAAACCAGCCTGCTCCACCTGTCTCGTGATGGATTTGAGCCCGTGAGCGGTGCTGGCTGTCACTTGGTCGACCTTTGTCCTCACCAGCTGGTGGAGCAGAGCTGTCCCAGAGCCAAAGGCACGGCTGTGCAGGAGCCCTGGCACCCCGGGATGGTGGTGGCAGCGTGAGGAAGACTCAGTGCTCGCATCTGAACCACCGTCTGCCCTCCAAAAACGAATCTCAGGGGAGGGTTTTGGGGTTGGTTTGGTTGTTTTTAAAGGATGGTGTTTCAAGGGTGGTATTTCATGCTATTTTGGGGGGAGTACTTAATAGGATTCTGTGATGGATTAGCCCATAATAGCTGTGGCTGTGTTCACACTGGGGTTTGGAAAATCCATTTTGGTGTTTCAACTTTTGTTCCTGTTGTGATGGGAAAAGGCTTGTGGAGAGTTGGGCTGAGGAACATCCTTTGCCATGGGATCCCTGAGTGGTTTGAGTTGAAAGGGATCTTAGAGACCATCTGCCTCCAACCCCCCACCACGGGACACCTTCCACTAGACCAGGATGTTCAAAGCCCCATCCAACCCGGCGCTTCTCCCACTTTTTATCACACAGAGGATTTGCCAGGCAGGAGTTTTCCAACCGAGTTTTCCAAAGGAGAGAAAAGAGGAGCTATTTCCCCACTCCCGGATTCTGGGTGCAGCTTATCTCCAGGGTACATGTCTCAAATGCCTTCAGCATCACTCCTGCGTGGCTCTGTGCCCCAAGTTTACCTGGATAAAGGATACAAGTGCCTTTGGCCCCTCATCTGCAAGAGCCAGCAGCACCACAGTTTCCTTCCTGGGGAATGAAAGTTGCTCCTCGGTGATGCTCCCTGTGGATCAGGAAGCTCAGGTACCTTCTACCACCCTGACCAGTGTGCCCGTGGTGGGAATCTGCCCGAGGCACAGCCCCAGGGTGGCTCTGCTCCCAAAATAGATCTGGGGCACCCATTTCCAGCTGGTGCCAGGATTGCACGGCTGCCTCCCGGCGGGGGAGGTGGCCCTGATTAAAAGAACTATTTTTAAAGAGCCTGGATGCAGGGAGGGAGAGGTGATAATTAACTGGTGGTGGCTGCAAACCACAGCTTGGCATGGGTCCCTGCACAAACAGGGAGATCCATGCTCCCCCAAAAATAACACTGCTGGGATCTGGAAAGATCTGATTCCCTTCTCCATGCCTTCCTCCATAAAGGCCTTGCTGAACAATACTATTTTATTACCACTGTTTTACCTTCACAGACATGGGACCCCCTCCTTGCTCCCACAGTGGGAGCAATAAGGGTGTCGAGGGCTGGTTGGAAATTGTGTCTGTCTGTGTGGTGAAGATCATCAGCAATGATTTGGATGATGTTTTCCACCAAGAAGAATTTATTTGTTTGTTTGCTTATTTGCTTTTCAGATGGCTGTGAGACAGGATGAATTTTTCATGCAGCGAAAAGAAAGAAAAAAATCAAGTGTTTTATTGTTTGAAAAATTGGCTTTAAGTACACGTGTGTGTATGTGCAGGCAGGGAAAAAAAATGGAGCTCTTCAGTCATCTCCACTTATTTATTTATTTGTGTGATGCATGGTGCAGATTTATTTAATTGATGGCAGCACCTGGAGTGTGTTAGGCATTTCCTAAAGTCTCCCAAAGGCTGGGCTTCGGGTTTGCTGTGGCACTGCTCAGCCTAAGGACAGACAGGTGGAGGTCACGAGAAGGGGAAGAGCCGCAGACAATTTATGGACAAGGTAAATCTCTTCCCTCTGAGCCACCCAGAGCCAGCACCTGCAGCCTCTGGGGGGGCTGGATTAGCTCCTTGTCACCTCCCCAGAGTGAATCCAGTTTTTATATATATATATTTCCATATATGTATATATGAGTGTGTGTATTTCACTTGGCTGGGATAGAAATTGCTGAGTCAAATATTCATTTTCTTCTCGAGCCCCTTGGAAGGCAGATAAAGGGGCTGGCGGCTCGGCAGGGCTATAAATAATGCATAGAGCACAGGAGCAGCCAGCCCGGCCCTCTGCTTACACAGGGAACATTCCTCAAAAACATATTACCCTGTCTGCTGGCCCCAGCACCGGCGCTGCTTCGCTCACCTTAGCCTAACACCCCCTGCTCAGGGAAATAAATTAATTAATGAGCCTAATAATGCTCTGGACCCGCCAGATTCTGTCACTGCCACCCTCAGAATGCCCTGCCTGGTGTAGTGTCCTGAGGACAGGTGGGGAAAATGTGTCTAATTATCCTCGTGTCATCTCCCCAGGGCTTGGAATGCTGCTGTTCCACCATCCCCCTGGATGGGATGAGATGCTTGTCCAGTTAAATACGGGAATATTTAACTTAATATTCCAGGCTGGAATGCCAACTCCAAGGCAGCTGAAAACTGCCTTGGAGGTGGTTCAGGTGTAGTTCAAGTTCAAGTTCAAGTTGGTCCTATCTTACAGGGCTTCTGATGCACAGAAATGCCTCTCAGGATTCACTCTTGCTCTGTCTCATGGGTCAAATTGCTTCCAAATGCTCCCAGAAATCTTCTCCCTTTCCAGGTCCCACCACTGGTGTCCTGAGCCACTCCGGCGTTGGAGGATGTTGGTGGGAGGGTGACAGCCCAAGGCTTCCCAGTGGCTCAGCAGCCCAGCCCAGGATTAATTAGTGTTGTCTGCTCCACACAAATTGTTTTCCTGCTTGGGGTTGGAACTGGCTCCAACAGCCCCGCGGAGCAACAAGGACTCCTGTGGGATCAGTGATGCCTTGGCACAAAGGGAATGAGGGTCTTACTGAGTCAGGGAGGGCTTAGGGGGATTTTTCAGGCAGTCCCACACCATGAGAGGTTGCAAAGGCCCCTTCCTCTTCCTTTTGAGCTGCTCATTCACCCGTCAGCCCTCAAAGAGAAACACTGAGAAAACCCATCGCGGTTCATCCAGTTCCCATCGTCGAGTTTTGACGCAATAAATTGTTCCCAGGTTGGCACAGGGCATCCAGGTGAATAAATGGGGTGGGTGTCCCCACTGTCATGTGGTGCACGGACAGGAGCTGCTGCTTAGGGACACCAAAATGTCAAATTGATGGAAAAAAATCTTTCTTCTCCTTTTCTATCATCTTATCACACAACGCTCTGTTGCTCGTGAAGTTTCTCACCCATTTCTTTCCCCCCCCTTGGTCTTTGGCCTCAAATCTCTTGTCGGCAGCTACCTTTGAAACCAAAATGGGTGGGTGGGTGAGAAGGACAACCTGGACAGCGTTTGGAGGAGCTCTGAATCATCTCTCTTCAGGGTGCTGGGCACCCTCTGGTTTGGGGAGGGGGGGGTTCTGAAGGGAGGTTGGCTTGGGAAGGGTAGCCCAGGAGTGCCATCTTCAGGATTGTCGTTACCTTTTTTTTTTTCCCTGAAGTTCTAACGAGCAGGTTGGGTGCTGCTCCTGCAGTTCGAGCTCGCTGAAAATCCTCTGTGGCCAAGTTATCCCTGTTTTCCCCCTAAACCTCCTCCCTGGCTCTTGCTGTGGCCACACGTGCCCTGGGCACGGCCCCTCTGGTGACATTTCTTTTGGGTATCAGGGCTCGGTTGCCTGATTCCACAATTTCAAGGGTGTTTGGAGGAAATGTGGATGGTTCATTACCTGATATTTGAAGGAAGCGGTGAATTTAATTAAAAAACATGAGGGAAAATTAGTAGCAAAGGAGGCTGATTGCAAGGCTTGATGTAGGGAGGATTTAGGTACGGCAGAGGAGTCCCGGGAAGGGCTGGCTCCCTGCTCCATCCTGGTCCTCTGCCCTTGGCGAAAATAATAAGGAGAAGCAGAGGGGGAAAGGGGAAAAAAAATGCTGGTTTTTATTGTTGTTTGCGATTTTTACATAAATTTTTCAGATTGCACAGCCTGTCTTTTCTTTTTTTTTTTTTTCTTTCCCCCTGTCTGCTCTGTTTAATGCAAACCGCACCTTCCCGCTGATTGCAATCACACACTGATTGAGAGCGGCTCCTCTGCCTGGGCTGCCAGGGAAGGAGGGAGCCTTAACCCTTTCTCTCACCTCCCTCCCTGCAGTCCCACTCCTGCCTCTCTTTCTCCCCTCTCCCGGGGACTCCAAACCCACTCCCCAAAGCCTTTCTGCTTAAAAATGCACAAGACGCTCCGCGGCTCTAATAGTAAATTTATTTTAACAAGCGAAAGCTTTGAAATAGATACCGACCTGCTGCTGCAGGGCACGGGCCCAGCTCGAGCTAATATGATTAGGAAGGAACTTTCCTTGCAGGGAAATCATCTCCTATCTTCCTGCTGCAGCCTGGTGCCCCAGGATGCCGGGAGCAGCGGTCACCGTGGGAGGCGGATGCTTCGGCTCCGAGGATCATTGTCTGTTCTCTCCCAACTCTTGTACCCTCCTCATCAGCCCAGCCCTGCGGCTCCTTCCCGCGGTGCATTGAACAACCCCCAACTCACACGGCCCCTTTTGCTCCTTATGGGGGGGTTGGTGGGAGCAGTGGGAAGCAGCTTCGCAGCTCATGGAACGCTGGAAGGGACCCTGAAGAGCTTCTCCTTGGGCAGGGACACCTTCCACTGGACCAAGCCCTGGCCAGCCTGGCCTTGGACACTTCCAGGGATGGGGCAGCCACAGCTTCTCTGGGCAACCTGTGCCAGGGTCTCACCACTCTCAGAGAGAGGAATTTCTTCCCAATATCCCACCTATCCCTGCCCTGTGACAGTGGGAAGCCATTTGCCCAGTCCCTGTCTACTCCTCCTCCACCTCTAGGACCACACAGAGAATTCTTTGTGCATTCCCTGGGATCAGGATCCAGGTATCCCTAAATAAAGAGCATCATGGAGTGTGGTCATTTTGGAACTGCTTGACACAACTGCTGCTGGAGCTGTCCAGGCTTTCTGCTAATTCCCATCTTGTGAAAACTCATAAAAGCCCTTAATCCTCCATAATCCATAATCCAGTGGACACACACCTTTTCCCGGTGGAGATGCACAGACTGCAGGAAGGGCCTGGGAGTTTGATGAGCACAAATTGAGATCTCACTTGAGCCTTGCACCACATCATTCCAGAATCTGGTGGGCACCCAGTGCCATGAAAATCCTCCAAAGAAAATCAGTCCCCTGGGAATGGGGGTGCAGAGATCGCCGCTGGGTTTGATACACCAGGAAAAAAAACAGGAGCAAAAGCCATCCTGGTCCCCTCTTGCAGGGGCTGTGATGCAGCTTGGCAGGAGCTCAGCCAGGCCAGGCATGTGCATCCCAGAATTTGGCTCTGCCTGTTTCCCCCCCCTTTTCTTTTCTCTGTGATAAAGGTGCTGTAAGAGATAGGGTTTTGCAGGCACAGCGATTCGGGAGGGGATGTGGTCCATGGGCTGATAAGTTACCTGTGAAGGGAATGACTTCAGGGATTGGATTGCAGTTGCCCAACTCGGTTACGTCAAGATAACATCGTGGTTTGAGACATCGATCACTTCAAAGGAACCTGCAGAGGGATTTTAATGCCTCGCAAATTGCTTTTCCTTCTATTCAATTTACATTCGCGATTGCACAGAGCATATTTAGGAGCTTTCCAAACTGCCACAAACAATGACGAATCTCTCCTGAAATGTTCTCCTGTTGCAGTAAATTTGACCTGACAAAAGGAAGGGAGAAACTCCAGCCTCCTTCAGTGCCGTGAGGGTCTCGTAACCCCCCCCGGGGTTTGGGCTCACCAGCTCCAAACCCCGGGAGTGAGGGCAGGGAAATGCTCTGCTGTGATGCTGCAGCATCCGAGAGCTGGGTTGGGATGGAAGAGGCACTAATCCTGAAGTCACGTCCCTGTGGAAAGCCTTATTGATGGAGCTGGAGCCTCTCAAAGGGCTGCTGGTGTAGATTAAATAGCGTCGATTCCTGGCAGTGGATATAGAGCTGCCCTTGCCACTGGAGACGTAGGGAAAGACAGGGATCACTTCTGCAGGCGAAAAAAAAAATCCCTTCTTGCTTTATTTGAGGTTGAGCCTTTGTCCCAGTGACCATGGGAAGGACTGATTGCCGTCCTGCCTGGCACAAAAAATGAGTGGATTGGGAAGGGAGCAGACAGTTGGGAAAATAGGAATATGCAGCAGGACTGGAATTCGTGGCACACAGGTTCTCCTCATGCGCTAGAGAGTCTTTAGGCAGGTTTTGCAGGGATTATTGCTATGGCAAGGGGCACCAGAGGTTTCTGTCTGTAAGGCAGAATCGACAGCTCCACCAGCCCTGTCACAGCCTCTCTGGTCCTTCCTGACCCGTGGGATTCATGCTAACTGAAATGTAATCAATACAGCAGTGATTGCTTTGCTGGTGAGAGAGGATCCCTGTCTCCCACCCGGAGAAGAAGAGACTGCCCTGATATCTGGAGGAATGTGAGTCTGCAGCCTCACCTGGGGATCTCAGCCCTGTGATTTTGGGATTCTCACGCTGTCCCAGCATGGCTGGGTCTGATCCTCATGGTTTAGGAGATACAACACTCCTTCAGTGTTCAGTCCTTATGCTCCCAGAGCTCTCTTTGCTCTCACACCCATAGGTTTGGGGTAGGTGTCTTCCATGTGGCTCCTGATGGGAAGACAACTGGAAGAGAAGTGCAGGTACCAGGAGGAAGGAAGGATATTTTTGCCAGGCAGTGTCCAGGACTCACTTCTCTCCAGAACACCTTTTTGCCTTGCTTCCCAGCCCTCAAGCTGTGGTCAGGCAAAGAACTCCCTCACCTTGTTATTCGTATTTCATTAAAGATGTTAATTCTGGCCCTGCCTCTACATATTCATGAGCCTGTGGCGTCCTCCCGCTGCCGTGGCCATCACGGCACACAGCGGGGGCACATCCCGATAACAGGAGGATGCCGTGCTCGGCTCAACCTCATTCCCCTCCAGCCCAGACCTGCTGGTTCCTGGGGGCTTTGAGAGCTGGTAGAGAGATGCAATGTGTTTGCTCTGATTTTTCCAGCAGTGTTCGCTGCCCCAAAGGATTTTTGCAAGTCCCTGTGGCTCCTGCTTGCGTCGGATGCACCTGGGTGATCCCACAAAACACCCCTAAGCTACTGGAATCAAGTTTCCCAAGTGGAAATTTTCAGGGACCAGCTGAACTCCTTGGTGTGACCATGACATCAGAATGAAGCATCTCGTCATGTCCATGTCCTCTGATTTGCCATCTGGTACCTGCCACAGCATCTCCTGCTCTGACAGAGCCAGAGACTTCAACTGGGAAATGTCAGCCTTGGATGGATTAAGGAGTTTTGGCCTCATTCCTGGCACCTTTTTATCTCTTTCCTCCATGAAACTGTGATCCCAGGGATGACCGTGCTCCGGGGTAAAGCAGCAATCAAACATGGCGAGGAGTAAAGCTCCTGCTACAGAGCAAAACCTATTCCCAAGGCTCCAAGTGGACAGGCTTCCCAAGTCCTTCCATTCAGCTGATCCATTCCTTCATTTTCTTGTGCTTTAGAGGTCTGGGATAAAGCCTTTCAGTATTACTCATCTGTCCCAGGATATCTGGTGTTTCTCCTGGTGTTTCTGCTTTCCAGCTGGAGGTGGATGCAGCGAGGGGGACTCTCTACACAGGGCTCCCAAGCTGGTATCTGGCATTGCCACGTGCATCTGTGTCCCAGCTCTCTCCACCTCATCCTGTCCTTTTTTTGAGCCATGCAATAGCTGAGCACAAAGCTGCTCTGTCCCAGGGGCCCTCTTGCCCTTAGATGGCTCCAGAAGGCTGCCAACCCCTTTACGGGTCTTGATTTAATCCTGGCTGTTGTGTTACAGCCTGGAAATCCTCGGGGCCATCAGGGTACGGCACATTAGGGATCTGGGGACACGTGTTCAAGCCTTGTTCTGGGCTCCTGCTGAAACACCCCCACGGCTCTCACAACCTGTGCTGGGATGCTCCGGCAGCGGGAAGAGAATTTCCACATGCTCCAGTGGAAGGTGTCCTTGCCCATAACAGGACTAGATAAGCTTTAAAAGATCCCTTTCAACTCCAGCTATTCTGTGATTCTATCCTATGGTCTTACCCCAGATGTTTGGGATTCACAGAGGAAGAGAACTGGTTTCATGCTGGCATCTTTCCCCAAGTGCTGTGGTTGGACTGGGAGGGAAATCTGAGGTTCCAGAGAGTGAAGGAACAGGAGCCATGGGAGTGCTGGGCCCCTCTCCTGTCCAAAGAGGTTATTTCCTCCAGCACATCTTTGGTCTACTCCAGGTGCTTTCAGCTTTTAGGGGCTCAACCCCTTTCCCTTGGATGGCCCTGAACAGGCGCAGAGGAATTCCGATTTTCCAGTCTCTGCTGCCCTATTTGCTGCTTTGTCCATTCAAATCCAACCTGGCACCATGGAAAAATATCCCAGCTATATTCCTTTCCCATGCCTCGGCCCTTCAGAGCCAGCCCTCTCTTCAGATGCACCAGAGCTGATCATTAATCTTCCAAAGCTCTCGAGCACTGCTGGTAAATCTGCGAGGCTGAAGCTGTGGAATCATCTCTGCAGAGGGCTCAAGAGAGTCCCCGAGGTGTCACCCAGCTGGTGGTGGCCGTGGCACAGTGTCACTGTGCTGGCTGGCAGGGAGAGCGAGCTCTGGGCTCTCCCCACCTCTCGCCTTTCCTCTCCTCCTGCCTGGAGTTTGCCAGCTCGCATTGCACAGGAAGGAATGGAAAAGTCATAAATCAATCTCGAGTGTTTCTCTTCTCTTTAGGGGAAAAATAATAACCCCAAACAAAACAAGGTCGGGAGAAAGGAATTCCTAATGACAAACTTACTTCAGCTAAGACACCAGGGGCTTCAGCAATATGAGATTAAACCTGCTGTGCTGAGACTCTATTACTCCATATATTACTGTGTGCTGCTGGACTGATGGTTCTCACAGGCGGAAATATAACCCTTGGAAATGTCAAGGCACATAATAAAGAGACCTGGCAGGGGAGGCTGGATGGCTCCAGGGATTGATAAAGCCTTTCCAGCGCCGGCTCTGCTGTGAGGAGGGGGTGGGTGCCCGCTGGAGCTCACACGCTTTGCTGGTCCCTTTGTAAGATGGCTCCAAGGGAGAGGTGGCATGGGAGAAATTCTCCTGGAACAACTCTGTCTGGTCGAGTTTACTTTGGGAATAGAGCAGGGATCTCCAAATGAAAGCTTGGAGTCCTTCTGCAGCCCTCAGCTGTAAGTGTTTGTCCCTGGGGTGGCTGTCACGCTTACCCCTCTTCATTAGCTCTTAATGCTTCCCGTGTCCTCTTGGCTTTGCAAATCCCTCAGGGACACCCAGTGGGTCTCCCAGGTCTTTATGAGCCCACGCTGTAAATCCCTTGGGAAGGGTCTCCCTAAAGGCTGGTGGAAGGAGCCCCCCCAAGGGGAAAGGCAGCACGTGGGATCAGCGCCAAGGAGCTCTTAACAAACCCTTGGGGATTAGGAAGAGCATTTCCCCTTTGGCATCTGGGTCTATCGTTCCTGGTTTTGGGAATGGGCACAGGCACGAGCTGCTGGATGGGCTGTTCCTGAGAATCCCACTTGCAGCACAGGGCTCCCTGTTCCCTCTCAGAAGTGCTGGTTGGCAGCTGTAGACTCTGGACCTTCCCGTCTCTCCGAGGCGGCTGTGGGCTCGTTAAGGCGAGGAGAGGGAAATAAATCTCCTGGAACTCATGAACTATTTACAGCAGTGCTGAGCAAGCAGTCCACAATTATTTATTTATTCTCCCCAGCCGGGCTGCTCTGGTGAACCTGGAGAGTGGGGAATGCTGCCTGGTCCAGTCCCACACCGTGCCCTCCGCATGGGA
The DNA here is from genome assembly GCA_013390025.1 of Pitta sordida. Lineage (NCBI taxonomy): Eukaryota > Metazoa > Chordata > Aves > Passeriformes > Pittidae > Pitta > Pitta sordida. The sequence continues at coordinate 97,555 of WEKX01004758.1, forward strand.
AGGGAAGTCCCTGGAGATGCCAAAAGGCAGCACACATGCCCTGGGAGCATCTGTGTGCTGTGTGTGACTTTGGAGGGAATAAACCCCAACCCTTCCTTGTGCTGAGGTGTTTTAAGCCCTGCTCTAACTGGGCATCCTTGTACCCAAGGCCACAAAAAGAAGGAAAATGCTACTGCAGAAGTGGGGAATATTTTGTGTGGTGAAGAGATGTGTTGGAGGAGCCTTTGAGATGTGTCTGCAGTGGATTTGGGGTGTAAGGGGGGTGCTGGTGTGAGTGCACGTAGAATTGGGGAGGGACCTTAAAGCTCAGCTCATTCCATCCCCCCCTCCATGGGCAGGGACAGTTTCCACTAGACCAGGTCCAGGTCCAAGTCCCATCCTGCCTGGCCTTGGACACTTCCAGGGACGGGGCTTAATCTTTTGAAATCGCTATTTTTCTGTGCAGCATCCCCAGACAATGGATAGACATTTAGGAGTGGCCATTCCCATAATTATGCAGCTCCCTGTGTTTTATGAAAACAGCTCTTTTAAAGAGCCAGGAGGTGACAGAGGATTTGTTGGGTCACTCCCACAGCCTTGTCCAGGGCTGTGTATGGGAGGCATTGCCCCATGGTCCTTCCCATCCTGTCCATGTGCATCTTCCACCCAAGGGTTAGGATTTATGGAGAGGATACTGTGAGGGAGTACAATGGCCCCTTTCCCTTTCCTGGCAGTGCTGGCACCTGCTTACTGGCACTCGTGCTGCTTCCAAGGCATTTTCTCCTCATGGGGCTTCTGGGCCAAGGACACTTCTCGCCTGCAGCTTTATATCTGTCAGTTTGATCAGCAAATGGGGGAGAGGGCCATAAAACTGTGGAGGCTGAGTCCTAGTCCCTTTAATCCCGCCAGGAGGGCCGGCGTTATTTCTCCGCCGGGAGCGCTAATAGGATTCTAATATGCTGGCAAATGGGATTTTTTACAACTGCCATTCTGCAGTTACGGAGCCGGTGTGTCACCAGGACAGCCCTATAAATTCTCCTGCAGATGGAGGGGGCTGCTGGCTTGGGAGAGGGAGTGGTGGCCTCGTGGGTAGTGCTTGGAGTGGGGGATCTGCTGGCTCCCCTGCTGCTGCTGTCCCAGCTTTTGGGGTGGTACGTGCTGGTGATTGGGGTGATGGGGGGGTTTGGATGTTTCTTTAGGCTTGTAGGGTTGGTGTCTGGCATTTTGGACTTGCTCCTTCTGTGCCTTTCCTGCTCTCTTTCCCTCCGTGCCTTCATAGCACACATGTGTGTTCCAGGATGGGCCATCTCTGTGACTGCCCTTGGCAATCAAAACACTGTTTATGTGCCCAGTGGTTTTCATGTTGCTTTAAAGGAATTGCTAAGCCCTAATAAATCTTGGAAGGTTCTGGCAGGATCCGTTTCTCCCTTCCCTCCATCATTACCCCTGGCTGTGTGTCCTCTGTCCCCGTGGCTCTGTCACTGCCATCAGCCTTGACATGAAGGTCACATCCCAGCTGCCTTTTCCACCCAGAGGAGTCTGTGGCGTGGCAGGACAGAGGTTTCTTGGCAGTGGTCACTGCAGGGTGAGGGTGCATGGAGCACCTGCCCTGGGCAGGGAAACGCCCTGGAAGAACAGGGGAGCTCAGAGTGTCTCGTGTCTTTGGGGCCCTATTCTTTGCCTTGTGTTCATGCATATGGAAACACTGGTGAAATTACAGGATGCTGATGCATTTATAGCCTCCCTCAAAATCCCTTGGCCAGCACAGGGCCAGTTGAGCGGGCACATCCCACGGATCCCACTCCATTTGAGCATCACTCCAGCACCACGGGACACACCAGCAACTGCCCTTCATCCCCTCCTCAGTGGGCAGAGCCAACACCATAAATATTGTATCACTGTATTCAGTCTCGCCTCTGGATCGATTTTTCTCCAGCCTTGATCGAGGGAAGGCCGGGAGACGGGATTATTTTCCCTGGCAATCACGGGTTGGTGGCTCCTTGCAGCTGCTCCCACACTTTCTGCCATCAGTAAATAAGTGACTCCCCACACTCTGCTCGGAGTAGCACCTATTTCCCTCGGACATTCTTCCGGGTTTCATGGTACTTGCCTGCAAATTGGTGCAGGAGACTGGCCCGACCCTTCTTGTTTTACAGCACTGTCGGCATGTTGGCTTTATCTTATCTATTATCACCTCTGCCCAGAGCTAACAAGATCTCATCTACCTCTCCCGCAAATCCTATTTGTCATCACATTCCTCCAGCGGCCCAAAAGTCCCACCCTGACGTCAGGAATCCTCCTGCACAGGTTGATTGTGAGAGACAGACCTGCCCCACAGGTAATAGAGCAGCTCTCCTTATTCCCATTTCACCAGCTGAGCCAAGGGGGAACGTGGGGTCCAAGTTAATAAAAACTCCTGGAATAATCCCCCTGTGGTTCTTGCAAGGTTATAAAGGAACATTGAGGTTTGGAGAGAGATGTGGAGAGTGCTAAGCAGAATTTTGGCCGCCTGTAAACCGCTCGCTCCAGGGTTTTAAATCATCAGGATGCAACCAGAGCAGCAGAGTTTCTTCCCCAATTAAAAAATAAAGCAAACTTGAAAAGTTCTGCATGTAAATCGGCACCAGAGAATGAGTTCGTGTCGTGCAATAAATGGGAGAAGGCAGGAAAATGTCACATTTTATTGAGGGAAAATCTGTGACAGGAGAAAATATCTTCTCTTCGGCTAAGTGTGTTTGGAGAAAATAAAAGAGCAGCAAAGTGGCTTTTGCTCTGTCGCAGCTGCAGGGGGAGGTGGAGAAGGAGGAGGTGGGTGTTGCTTGTAGGGATATCACAGGTACCTCCGGAGCCAGGACACGGGAACACTGTGGGAAGGGGCTCCTGAGCTGCAAAATTGGGCCCACCTGCTGCACTTCAGGATTTGCTTCCTTTGCTGTTCCATCCTGCCTGCTCACATCTGGGCAAGGAGGGGTGGGAAGAAGGGTTTCTGTCCCCATCAGTTACTAGGGGGTGCTTTAGGATGCTCCAAATTTTCCCAGATTCTGGAAATCCCAAGTTGTTCTCTGCTTACACTGGTGGCTGCAGCTCTCTGTGTTCCCAAAGAGCTGGAGCTGGGCTCAAATCGATGGGAAGTCTCAAAGCTTTGATGCGAATGGGTGGGGTGTCCTCTCCTGGACCGAGGGGCTCTCCAAACCATAGAAAAACGGAATGAGTGAGATTGGAAAAGGCCTCCAACATCATCAAGTTCAACCTGTGACCCATCATCACCTTGTCCACTAGACCAGAGCACTGAGTGCCACGTCCAGCAAAGCCACTTCACAGTATAGATAAGGTTGGAAAAGACCTTGAAGATTATCTAGTCCAACCCTTCCTGTGCTGCATCTCCCCCTGCTCCCTTTTTCCCAGGAAAGCCAGTGGAAATATATCCCTTGGACAAACGAATCTTTTCCTGTCACCTTGGTTTTTCAGTCTTCAGAGTGAGATTTTGTAGGAAATCACCCAGTATTGTGGCCCTGTGTTGCAAACCTTCAGTGGTTTGTTTGTATGTTTTGGTAGGTCTTACTCTCTCCATGTGCTTTAAACCCCAGGATACCTCCATCCCCTTGCCCAAATCTGCCAGGGTTTACTGCACACCAAGGTGAGGAGTAGGAGAAGGAGGTGGGATTTTTTCTTGTGTTGCTTCCAAATCTATCTGTGACCAAATCCATTTGCGTGACAAGCAGTCGGGAGATCAAGGGTTTGGGCTTTGGAGAGGAAACAACTCATCTCCCAGTGCAGTAACGGGTCCTGGAAGGACTTTCCCACCTCCTGAAGCATCTGGCACTGGACACTGCTGGCAACATATCCCAAACCGATGGGATTTCCACAGAAACATCCATTTCTGCAGGTAGGAAACAAATGCTGACAACAACCAACTCAGCGGTGAGGACAAGCAAAGCAGGAGGAATGTGGCTATTTGGCTTGGAGAGGAAGGTTTGATACCTGTCCCTACCGAAAGAGGATGCTCCTTTCCCACCCAGAAGGAAAATTAGGTTGTAGTGATGATTTGGGGGGTTTATTTATATAAAGGATTGTGTGGGAGAAAAATTAAAAAGGAGAGGGAAAGCATAGAATGGTTTAGGTTGGAAAAGCCTTCTGAGGTCATTGAGTCCAACCAACCCAGCACTGCCAAGGCCACCACATGATGCCACATGTGCTCATCTCTTAAATCCCTCCACTACTGNCTGGGCTCGAATCGATGGGAAGTCTCAAAGCTTTTAGGGGAACGGGTTGGGTGTCCTCTCCTGGACTGAGGGGCTCTTCAAACCGTAGAATCATGGAATGGGTGAGATTGCAAAAGGCCTCCAACATCATCAAGTTCAACCTGTGACCCATCATCACCTTGTCCACTAGACCAGAGCACTGAGTGCCACGTCCAGCAAAGCCACTTCCTGGGCTTCATATTCCCCTGCTCCCTTTATCCCAGGAAAGCCAGTGGAAATATTAAATTAATCTTATCCTGTCACCTTGGTTTTTCAGTTTTCAGAGTGAGACTTTGTAGGAAATCACCCACTATTGTGGCCCTGTGTTGCAAACCTTCAGTGGTTTGTTTGTATGTTTTGGTAGGTCTTACTCTCTCCATGTGCTTTAAACCCCAGGATATCTCCATCCCCTTGCCCAAATCTGCCAGGGTTTACTGCACACCAAGGTGAGGAGTAGGAGAAGGAGGTGGGATTTTTTCTTGTGTTGCTTCCAAATCTATCTGTGACCAAATCCATTTGCGTGACAAGCAGTCGGGAGATCAAGGGTTTGGGCTTTGGAGAGGAAACAACTCATCTCCCAGTGCAGTAACGGGTCCTGGAAGGACTTTCCCACCTCCTGAAGCATCTGGCACTGGACACTGCTGGCAACATATCCCAAACCGATGGGATTTCCACAGAAACATCCATTTCTGCAGGTAGGAAACAAATGCTGACAACAACCAACTCAGCGGTGAGGACAAGCAAAGCAGGAGGAATGTGGCTATTTGGCTTGGAGAGGAAGGTTTGATACCTGTCCCTACCGAAAGAGGATGCTCCTTTCCCACCCAGAAGGAAAATTAGGTTGTAGTGATGATTTGGAGGGGTTTATTAATTAAAAAATTAAAAATTAAATTAAAAATTAAAAAGGAGAGGAAAAGTATAGAATGGTTTAGGTTGGAAAAGCCTTCTGAGGTCATTGAGTCCAACCAACCCAGCACTGCCAAGGCCACCACATGATGCCACATGTGCTCATCTCTTAAATCCCTCCACTACTGCCCTGGATTGTTCCAACCTTTTCAGAGAAGGAATTTTCCCTAATATCCAATCCAAAGCTCTCCTGGTGCAACTTGAGGCCGTTCACTCTCGACCTTTCTTTGCTCCCGTCGAAGCTTAATGTGATTTTTCATTCAATATTTTCATATTAAATATTTTTTCACTGATTTCTTTATCTAATAGTTGAGCTTGGAAGAGTCTGAAGCATCCTGGATCTGATGGATATGGAAGCCATGCATGGCCAAGCCTTGTTAGGAGCTGCAGACTCTCCACTTGACGGGAAATGGAAAATAAGACAAATAGATCAATTTTCATTGCAGAGAAAGCTTAGCAGTCTTGGGCTTCAAATTTCCTCTGGGGTGTAGTGTTGTTTAACTTATTTCTTAATGGGCTGAAACATGGGGTGACCAGGGCTGTGGCCTTTGACTGCAAGAGAAATATAAAGTTGCCCTAATAATGGAGCACTGGGAGTTATGAAAAGGGTCTGGATAAATTAGATTGTGGCCTTGTGTGTGTGGCAGTGGCTGTGTCCTCCTGGAGAGATAACTCTCTTTATTAACTCAGGGAAGGAAAACCAGGGCAAATCTGCTGGATGTGGGGAATTTATTCATACTGGGATGGGGGGTGGTGTATCCATGTGTTGACACTGGAGTGGAACGGTGGGTTTTCACCCATCCCCAGGGATTTTAGAGTGGCAGCTCCAAAATGCATCACTGACAAAAACCAGGCGAGTTTCTGGACCCAACAGAGATGTGAGGGAATGAAAAGGCTGAGGAGAAGATGCATTCTGTGGGCGATTTTCTGGCAGGGAAAAGCTGTGGCGGGAAATAGTGGCTATCTGCTAATAAACGGGGCTGATGTCCTTAGTCACACCAGGTGGATGTGACCCGATGCAAAAGGGACTTCTGGATTTCTTGTGCTGCTGGACATATGGTGAGAGTGGGATTTAGAGCTGCTTTTGCAGCTTGTGGGCTGTGGCTAGAACTGGAAGGAATCGCTGATACAGAGATGTTTCTGGACACTGCCCTCCACTTCCAAGAAAATAAAAGTGAAATAAATATTTCTGCAGTGAAATGTTATATAAAGAGCCCCAAACTTGACTTGAAGTACTTAATAAAAATCAAATTTTTTACCTAAAAGTGACATTTTTTTTTCCCCTGCACTGTTTCAGCCAGCCCCAGTGGAGCGTTTCTTGGTGCCCAAGGTTTGTCCAGACCTGGTGCTCCCATGGATTGAATCTCATCTGTTGTCTCCAGGGCTGGGGACGCAACGCTGCTTGGTGGCCCTTGGGGGAACCAACAGCATCACCCAACCTTCCAAACCCTCTTTAAATTCTCCTTGCTCTGGGAGTTCACTCCATGGAAAGGAGTTGTAGGGAAGGTGATTTATGTTCCTTGCAGCAGTAATTTGGGATGGAGTCCTCTTTGATCCAGGTGATTTATGACATTCCACCTGTCATTTAAACTTCCAAAGTTGTTGCGCTTGGGCAGAACAAATGTCAGCAGACAGTGAAAAAAAAAAGATTCATTTTATATATACAATATATGTATATCTAATATATAAACCCCAATCCCTTGATGTTTTTCTTTCCCTGTCTACACCTTGTTGAACATTCCCGTTCCTCATCGGGAAGCGGGAATAAAGTTCATGTCGTTGGGAACATAATCGAGCAAATGGCCTTTGCACTTATCAAGTGCCTCTGTTCTGCTTGGGCATTTAATCACCTGAAAAAGCCATTTATTGCCTCGTATACTCCTCTCCTATGAACATTAGCCCTTAAATACCTGGCATAATTAAAGGTGAAGCCGGCGCCGCGCTCCGTCTCCTGCCCGTGGAAGGGTAACAGATGAGGTGGGAGTTCTGGTGGAGTTCAAGGTGAGAGCCGTAAAGCCCATTTTCTGCATGTGTCAGGGACATTATTTTAGGAATGTCTAATTCTGCTGGTGAAAATTGAGGCTGGCTCAAATAATAATTCACGCTTAATGAACTTAGAGTTACAGCCCCGGCGCTGCGATTCCCTCCGTGCCTGGCGCGGTCGATTGGCCTTGTCAGATGTTTAAAGGATGGTGAAGAAATGACAGAAAGGATTTGATGGAATTAGACAGAATTCCCCCACCCCCCCAGAAAAAAAACAACCCTATTTCTTTGTGTTTAGATCCCTGTCTGGGAAGAAAGAGAGAAATTTGCCACAGCTTTGGCTGTAATCCAGTTGACTCCTTGATCGGGACTTTTCAGGGCTTTAACCTTGTGTGTTCTTCTGGCAGCTCAGCTCTTCAAAGGGCTCGTGCCCTCCTTTTATTCAAGGAAAAATTAACACAAGGTCTTGTTAAAGGGTTAATACCCTGCACTGTGTGCAGGGAGCACATTTAAGTATGTCACGGGTTCCTTGACGCATCCTCCTCGGTTTCCCAAGAATCAGACATTCAAAGGCTCCATCATTAACACCCTTATCCTCATAACACCCCTTTGATAGTAAATTAATGGGCTGTGGGATGTAGAACATCACAGTGCTGCGGCTGCTGGGTTTATACACTGGCAGGTTGTATCACAGGGAATGTTCACTCGCTGCTGAGGGCGGGGAGTGGAGTCGGTCAAGGCAAAGCCAGACGTCAAATGATTCACAGGATTCACTGGATATTCCGAGTTGGAAGGGACCCACAAAGATCATTGAGTCCAACTCCCAAGCGAATGCCCACACAGGGATTGAACCCACAACCCCGCAACGGGCACCACACTCTGTCCATCCAAGCCTCCCATTGCTAGACCATGTCACTGAGTTCCTCATCCAGTCTTTTCTTAAACACCTCCAGGGATGGCGACTCCACCACCTCCCTGGGCAGACCATTCCACTGGGAGATCACCCTCCCTGTAAAAAAGCTCCTCCTAACCTCCAGGCTAAACCTCCCCTGGAGATGGTGAAGGAGATGGTGAAATGTGAGTCTGGACAGGAGCTGGACTTAAGGATCCTGATGGATCCCTTCCAGCTCGGTTGGAAATGGCCTCAAGCTGTACCAGAGGAGGTTTAGGTTGGATATCAGGGAAAATTTCTTCAAGGAAAGGGATGTCCAGCACTGGCACAGGCTGCCCAGGGCAGTGAGGGAGTCACTGTGCCGGGAAGGAATTAAAGCCTTATAGATGTGGAACCTGGGGACATGGTTTAGGGATAGGTTTGGCAGTGCTGGGGGACCAGTTGGACTCCATGGTCTCAGAGGCTTTTCCAACCCCAGTGATTCCATTCTATGCATTTCAACTGTTCCATCATGGGAGGCCAACCTGGGGTGAAAGGGGGGGTTCAGGTGGGGCTGAGGCAAGTGGGGATCACCAAGACCCCCCTCAATCAGCCCCGTTATCCACCCTCTGCTCCCCAGGCACATCCCTAGTTCAGGATTGCTGAGTTATTATTGTCCCTTCCTAGAAAGACAAGGACTTTCCTGCCTGTTGGAAACATGAGGCATCTGTATAAACAATTGTATTAAGCTGCTGTTGTAGTAATTGTGTTTGTACAGTGAAGCAAAAAGGCTCAGTTTACCCCTGTGCTGTCTGGAAATGATTCCTCTAGGTTATGTGTGAAACATTTCTTTCAGTGTGCTGATTTCATTCAGGGGAAGGGAAAAAAAAAGCAGAGATACCATTACAATGACATATTCTTCCCCAATGGTAACTTCATCCCCGCTTCTGGCTCAGCCCGGAATCATAATTCACTTTGTCACAAGGAGAGCAAATAAATAATAAGAATAAATTGAGCAGATTATCTCATCTTTAAGCCATGCCCAGCATTCGTCAAATCCATGCCAAGAAGTGAGACTTATCTGCAGTCAAATTGATCCTACAAGAACACCTACCTTAAGCTCCATTAAGGCACCTCGGAGCCGTTCGCCATCTCCTGGTCCTTGGGTGCTTAAAATGACGAGTCATTAAAGCGACACATTCCCGAAGTGCCTTTTTTTTTTTGTTATAAAAGGCCTTGTGAAAACCTGGATGTTGCTATTTTCCCCTCATTGATTTTTGCTGAAAGGACCAAAGCATACAAAGGCTAAATCCGACTCAGGGAGAAGTTTTGCTGCTCGCGCCGCAGATGCAAAAACATCCATTTCTTCTCTCGCTTCAATGGAGTTTTAATAACAGCTGCTGCAGGGACTTTGCACAGGACTAAGGTCTCATTATTTTTAAAGAAGACGCTACTGTACATTTACTAGTGGTACTGCAAAGTGTTATAAATAATTAACGTGGAACTACACCGACTAAACCCACTGCAGTCCTACTAATTGGTAAACAGCCATGTATTTCACTTGGAGTACATGAGAGGCATTACCACTTTCAGGGGATGATTCACTTGTATAAATTTAAAGCTTATGAATAATGGTTTAAGGGGCTGAAGTTTGCTTTTACTTATCTCGCAGTGCTCAAAAAACGGTGAGTGTGTCAGATGAAGGAAGGGGAGGTTTGTTACCCTAGAAAATATTGGTTCTAATGAAAACTGGGACTGGAGGAACTAACTTCAGTGGCAAATAGTGATTATTTCACTTTGTGCTCAGCTGAAATAATATTCCATGAACCTGTTTTAAGCCCCCTCCCAAGCAACCACAAAACAGCACATCCTGAATGCAGGATGTGGGGCATAATTTGCAGTCGTGTCAGATGTGTGTGATGAAGGTTGTGCCAACACCCCAAGACTCATCTTCATGCATATTTTTACACAAATGTAACCCAAGATATTTAAACTGGAAGACACATGAGGGTGAATGGCTCCAATTCGACTCAAATTCAGCTCAACTTGATTTGGAACATATTTAGGCTGGAACAAGCCCTTTTGGAGCTGAAGTAGTTCATGCTCATGGGAGTGTTTGCCCCCGTTTGGATGTGTTGGTTGAGTAACTGGGTCTTGTTATGTGGTGCAGGCTCTTGCTCAACTCTACAAAACCACACACAGAACCACAGAATATTCTGAGTTGGAAGGGACCCACAAGGATCACTGAGTCCAACTCTTAAATGGCACCACTGCCTCACCAGCGGGAATTGAACCCTGGTCTCTGGCATGAGAGGCAGGGACATTCACATTGTACTGAAGTGGATTTTCAACACCCTCTGTTATTCCCTATGTGTAGATTCCAGGAGCAATTTTCCACCTTGGGTTTGCATTAGCCACGTTCAGAGAGAGTGCAAACTGGGTGTGAAAACATGCCCAGGTCAGAGGAGGAAGGTGCTGGTGTGGCTTTCAGGCAGGAGAAGGGAGAGCCGAGGTGCCAGAGTGGGAAAAGTTGGGAAGCTGGACTCGCAAAGCCCTCGGGTGTGCAGCAGGCACGGCAAGAAGGGAGGCTGTGCCTCAAAGAGGCAAACTGCCAGCGTGGTGGCACACAACATTTCAAGACTATATATAAATATCTGACCTATTTCTTATGGATAGCACAATAAGGACTCGATCAAAACCCCATTGAATTCTGCAGGAGTCTTTCCATTGACTTCAATGGCTTTTGGATTGGCCCCTATAAATGGCTCTTGAGGAGAAGATAGTGGTGCATTTGCCTGACTATTTTTATAATGTGTTTGATCACTCACTCGGTGATTTTTCAAACTTGAGCCACTCGCAATGGGGAGCCAGTGCAAATTACAATGTTGGATGTCCAAAGAAATGTCTCTTGAAATTGAGCAGAGACACATAAAGCAGATAAATGTGTTGGCATCCCATGGCCACTGAGATGAAAGGGGACCATTAACACTCATTAAAAGGGACAGCCAGTGCCACGCTTCCAGTGACCCTGTCACAGAAACACGAGGGGTTTCTCGTTTTATTTTTCAGTTTTCCCAGCTTTTGGACTAACATGGGACTTGTAGGATCAGTGAGCCAGCCTGTCCCCTGTCTTGTCTCTGAAAAAACAGGAATCTGGACAAGGTCCAAGAAGCTTTTCAGAGTGAGAATCACAGAATCATTGAGTTTGGAAAAAGCCTCTGAGATCACTGAGTCCAACCATTAAACCAACACTGCCAACACATCCCACTTGGAGAAGTTTCTTTCTGACTCTGAAGGCACAAGGGCCTGTTTTATTCCACCATGGAGCTGTGCAGGTTCTCATTGCTCATATAAATCCTCCAGCCTTTTTGGTTCCCTTTTAAGCTCTTGTGTTTAATGATATCTGGTGTCAGAGGTTAATCACACTTTGTGGAAAGTGGGGTCTCATAGCTTTGCATGATGTTGCCTGTTGAATTTTGTGGAGAGTCTCCTCTGTTTCTCCTCTTTGAGGACTTGGGAAGTACCAGGCAGCAAATTTGTGGTGGAAGGTTTTTCCATCACCAGTTACAGTGAAACTGGAATATCTGATAAGGTCTTTAACAGTGGAGCTGTTGCAGAGCATTGCCAATGGTATAATTTCCATAGTCTGGAACATTAGAGAATCCCACAATGGCTTGGGTTGGAAGGGACATTAAAGATCATCCAGTCCCACCCCCAGCCATGGGCAGGGACACCTCCCACTATCCCTGGTGGCTCCAACCTGGCCTTGGACACTTCCAGGGATGGGGCAGCCACAGCTTCTCTGGGCACCCTGTGCCAGGGCCTCCCCACCCTCACAGCCAGGAATTCCTTCCCAATCTCCCATCTAACCCTGTCCAGTGTCAGTGGGAAGTCATTCCTCCTTATCTGTCACTCCAAGCCCTTGTCCAAAGTCTCTGTCCAGCTCTCTTGGAGAGCCTTTAGACAGTGGAAGGCTCTTCCAGCCTTGCCTTTTTCTCTTATTTTATATACTAAAAAAAAAACTAGAATCAAAATGAAAGCACTCAGTGATTTCAAAAGATTGTTCCGGGGAATATTCTGTGATGAGAAGGAGATCTCAGAGTTTTGCCGCAGATTTCAAAACCTTAGAATTTACATGTTTTGACTTTTTTTTTATTTATTTTTTTTCCCCAGGGAATAAAGCTGCCTGCTTTTAGCCCTATTGTATCCCTCTCATCAAGACAGGAACACTCAATCTTTGTCACACCTCGAAATTTCCGACTGAAGGCGCCGAGCACTTGAGGAATATTGTGTTCCTAGATTGCTTGATACGATAATAACCGAGTTGTGTTTGCTATTTTTAAAGCCTTTTGTGGACGTCTTGGAAGCAGTGAGAGGATTAGGGACAGAAAACTGGCTTGAGGTTTACTCATCCCTCCTCAGCCAAATTGCTGGGCTTTGTAAGGATGCTCTGTGATTTTGGGGGGACGTGTACAGCAGTGCCTGGCGGTCCCAGCCTTTGTTTTCAAGGAAGAAGCGATAATTTTTTCTTGGAATAATGGGGATCTGAGGCTCCACCACAACCTGCAGCAGGAGTCCACCTTCTCAATGTCACCCCCCATCCCAGGGCTTGTCATTTAATTCTTTGCCTCCCGCTCTGATCCCAACCATCCCCCTTCAATATGCAGCAGGAAGGAGGTTGGCACAGCCGTGTCCCCCGTGCCTGCTGTGGGGAAGACGACCATGGAATTCATTTCATTTCTCCTCCACGTCCTTCCCCTCTAATTGCTCCCCAGCAGACCAGCGCTGTTGGAAAGATTCCTGCTGTCCCTGCTCAGGGATTCCGATCGGGAGCTGGTTTGGGGAGGCTGTGGGTGGGCTGGGAAGATCTGAGATTGTTCTCTCTGCTCTCACTTTACTCCCTGCCCTCCGAGGAGACCTCCTGGCTATTTTTCCTGGGGCACCGTGTCCTTCTCTGCTATTTACTGAGCTTTAAACCCTCGATTTTTGCAGCAAATCCAGCCTTTGTGGCGCTTTAGACAAACAGGGAAAACTTCTCCACAAAAGCTGCAGGGTTTGTGCCTGTGTTTGTCATCTAAAAATGGACCCAAAAAGCATTTCCTGACCCAGGGAGCTGGGCTGAACACCCGCCATCCTTAGGCTGCTTTAGGTAAAGGCATCCAAATGATGGTTCTAAATCTTGGGAGAGACCAGGATTCATTTGGTCAGGAGGAATTTGAGTGGCTGTGCTTTTTTTGGTGCAGTGAATGAGGACCCAGGTGCTCTTTGGAGAGTGTTCCCTGTTGAATTCCATTTTGGGATTTTACAAGGATTGCTGCTTGCTCTGTCCTTGATTTTTTGGGATGGATACAGCATTGCCTGCTGGTCCCAGCCTTTGGTTTCAAGGAAGAGATGATAAATTTTGGCTGGAATAAGGAGGTCTGGGGCTCCTCCACAACCTGTGGCTGCAGTTCACTGGCTCAATGTCACCCCCTCTCCTGGTGTGAATATTGATATTCCCAATATCCCATTCCAGCATTCAATATTGATGTGTTTTGTTCCTGAATGCCAGAATGGGCTGTTAGAGCCGACTGACCAAACACTTGTTTAAAAAGAAATAATAATCAAATCATTAAGAATCATATAATAATATCAATAATAGTGATTCAAGCCCTGGTGGATGGGCAGCAGTTTGTCAGAGCTCTGCTCCATCCACCTGACTGGGGAATTAAACTGGTTTTCTCCCCTTTTTAAAGCAGATGAGAGAATTTTGTGCTGTGCTCAACTTTTAGGTCCCCCCGAGTTGCTGGAGGGCAGGATCCCATATTTTTACATGCTGGATTTGTCCATCAGTGCTGTTCCAGAAGGACATCAGGTGCTGATCCTGGTCCCTGTGTATCCTCAGGAATATCCTGTCTGTCCCTTGATCCACATCCTCCTCCTTTAGCCACAGCAGGACTTTTCTCTGGATTGAAACACAGTGGTTTTTGCCTCAAGGCAAACTGAAAATTAAGTGAACTGATCTGTTTAAACCTTTATAAATACGTGTTTAATATCTGCTTAATGGAGATGGAATTTATGAGCCGCTAAGTGATGCTGGATCGTTTTTATAAGAATAGAGAAGTCTAGTGGGGAAACTTCCTCCTGGGACATAATCTCATATTATTATTTTTTTAAGAGAGATTTAATATGTTATCATTGACGTTCTCGGTGACATTGGAATATTTCCTGTGTGGGAGCTTTCACAAGTGCTTTAGAAACCTTGAAGGGTTTCACTTAATGAAATCCTTCTGCCAGTGGGGAGGGTTCCACCTCCTCTGCCCACGGGGAAACTGAGGCAGGGATCCAGGGATGTGCAGAGCCAGGAATGGGATCCCTGAGTCCCAGCTGCTTCAGGGGAGTTTCCCCCACCTCGGGTTTGGGGTGTTTTTGCCTTTTCTGTGGTTTTTTAGGCACCAGTGGGAGCAGAGGCTGCACCAAGTGTCCTGCTGGTGCCACCCCTGGGCAGCTCCTGGGCCCTGTCCTCTGTCCCCACATCCTTCCCATCAGTCTTTTCTTTTTTCCCTTTTACTTTTCCCTTTCCTTTTCCTCTTCCTTTTTCCTTTCCCCCTTTTCACTCTCTTCCTTTTCTCTTCTTTCTTTTTTCCCTTCATTTCTGTTTTTTATTTTACATTTTCCTCTTCTTCTTTTTCCTTCTTTTTCCTTTCCCCCTTTTCCTCCTTTCCTTTCCCCTCTTCTTTTTCCATGCACATCTCAAAGGAGCCACTCCCACTGTCCATTCTCATTCCCACTCCCTTTGCTGGGGAGATTGACCATCCGATACTCCCCTCAACTCTCTTCCCACTTTTCCAACATTGCACTGAATCCGTATGGAGCAGCATTCCTGCTCCAAGGGCAGCCCCATCACTGCTTCAGGGGAAAAAGGGATTTTGGGGCACAAACCAGCCCTGGGAACGTCTCCGTTGTTGTAGAAGACTTGGAGATTTTCCATTTGGTGACTTCGGGGGTGGCACTGTTGCCTGCAGGAATAAAGAGCTTCTGCTTCCTGCAGCTGGGGCTGGAATGAGATTTTATTCTTTATTTTTATTTTAGTTTTTTCCTCTTTGATGCGAAAAACATCAGTGAAATCCCTCTGTGGCTGTTGCAGTTTGCTTCAACATTTGGAGCATTTCCGACAAAATCCCCACTTGCATTTGTGATATGAAACTTTAATATTTTCGTGTGGTTTGGGTTGTGGGTTTGTTTATTTTTTAATTTTCTCTAAACCTGCATTTTGAGGAGGAGGAGCCTGATTGCTGTGCTCTGCTCATGGAGATGATGGATGGATGGATGGAAGGAGGAATGGATGGAGGGATGGAGGGAGGGATGGAGGGAGGGATGGATGGAGGGATGGATGGAGGGATGGATGGAGGGATGGAGGGATGGATGGATGGAGGGATGGATGGATGGATGGATGGATGGATAGGTGGATGGAGGGATGGATGGAGGGATGCATGGATGGATGGATGGATGGATGGAGGGAGGGAGGGATGGATGGATGGAGGAATGGATGGAGGAATGGATGGAGGGATGGAGGGATGGATGGATGGAAGGATGAAGGGATGGGCAGGGGAGATGCCACAGTTTCACCTCATCGGGTCACTCCCCACCGGCAGAACTAACTCAGTTCCGAGCTCTTTCCTAACTCCAGCCCGGTTTTCTCCCAATCCCAGGGAACCCTTGGCAGTTGTGAGCTGGGTGGTGCATGGAGATAGATCCTGGTGCAGGAATTGCATTCTCCCCCTGTGGCTGCAGATGCCAGCGCTGCTGACAAAGCCTGTGCCGTGCCAGCACTGTCCCTGTCCCCGCTGTGTTTATCATTCCAACCCTGTCCTGGCTTCACATGTGCTCCCTGGCCTGCATCCCACCTCACATCCCAGCTTCCTCCTGCCTCCAGCTAATTAGGCTCGCCGGAGCCTCATTAGGATCTGATCCAGCCCAGGGTTTTGACCCTTTCCCTGCGGCTCTCGGATGGGAAGGCAGGATGTGGCTCACGGGGGTTGAGTTTTGTGGTTGTGAGGACTCTCTGCCTCCATCCCCCTTTTTTAGGGGTCTCATTATCCCACAGGATGCTCCTGGATGATACTGAGAACCAGCCCCATGGAGGAGCAGGGCTGTCTTGGACTATCAGCACCCGTTTGTCGGGTTTCTTATGAATAATTGTTTTTTTTATTATTAAAAAAAAAAAAAAAAGGAGAAAGGCAGAGAGAGCTGAGGAAATAATCTTTTTACATTTTAATCTGAGCAGTTTTCAAGCAGTTTGATAAGGCGGGTTGTAGAAATGTCAGCTTCCCCTTATCTCTAATTGACTTAAAGTAGGAGCCAGCTTTAATCCTGGAATGCAGAGGAGCTTCTGATGGGGAGATGAGGGCAATTGATTTCTGCCTTTTTAATTAACAGTCTGGCTGCTTTTAAAAACAATAGGGAGGAGGGAAAGGAAGAGGGGGAAAAGCACGTGGTGACGTTTGGAGCCGGCAGGGTGGGGATGGAGAGCAGCTCAGTGGGCTCAAGGCGCTGCCCAGCCTACAGAGAGTGAGGACGGACTGGTCCCAGTTGAAAAAAGGGAACTGGAGGAATTTCCTCGAACCTTTGAGCAGAGGAGGCAGGGAGGGGGCTATGGGGATTCACAGGTTCCAGGTTCACAGGTTATTCTGAGTTGGAAGGGACCCACCAGGATCATCGAGTCCAACTTCCAAGTGACTCCCACCCAGGGATCAAACCCACAACCCTGGAGCCACAGGCACCACACTCCACTCATCCCTCTCCCCAGGACAAGACCCTGAGCTCATCTGACCCCTCTCCTGGAGCCCCAGGGCTGTTCCAAGGCCCAACACTTCACTGCATTCCCTGCATTGGGCAGCCTGTGAGGATTAGGGTTATCATCCCAGCCATGGGAGAGGTGGAGGGTGACAGGCTGTCCTAGGACACATTCCTCACTCTCCACACCCAAAGGCGGCTGGACAGAGGGACATGGGACATGGTCCCTGCCATCCTCTGCCTCTCCCAGTGCCCTGGAGCTGCTGGGAGCAGCACAGCCCTGGGTTTGGCAGGGAAGGGGCAAAATGGACCTCGTGGATGCCATTCCTCTGCCTCCTGGCCTTGCTGTAGCTCTGCTCACCCCCAGCCCATGAAACAGTGCTGGTGTAGGGATATATGGAAAGCGCTTTCCACGGGGACAGCTGGGGGAACAGAGGTTTGCCTGGAGCCCTCTCACAGCATCACACGGGGCATCTCCACAAGCTCCTGCAAACCCCCGGATCCACCTGACCCCAGCAGGCAGCACAGCAGCAGCAGCAGCAGGGAGGGCGGGAGTTTTGTGCTGAGGTGGCTTTTCCAGCTGATTCCTGTGTGGGAAGGCAGCACAGATGTGCCAACGATTATGGCTTTCACAGTGGGGGGAGCTGCTGCTGCGACTGTTCCGGCTCCATTTGCTGTCCTGCTGCAATTCCCTCCTACTTGTCCGCTTTAAGTGTCAGCCACGCAGCAGAGGATTGTTTATGCAGCACTTAGTAACATCTACGGGGTAATGGGCTGTGCAGAAGACCCTGGGATAATTGGTAAAATGTCTGGAAGTGGATTAGCCAAGTGTCTGCACAGCGGATATTTGGAAATGTACACACACACATGTTCAATTTTTAAATACATATTGGGCTAAAGTCCTGGTTTGCCCCGGGGATTGGGGAGGGGGGTTGGTGTGTGAGTGGAGTGGGTCCCAGGATCCTGGGCAGGGCTGGGAGAGGGGTGCTGGGGGGTACCAGGAGGGGCTGGGTGCTCACGCGGTGTCTGTGCACATTGGGATGGTGGGGTGGGAGTGGGTTGACCTCCCCAAAGAGGACCCTCAATGCCACCAGCTGCTGAATCCCAGAATCTCAGTCATGAAGGTTGGAAAAGACCTCCCAGCTCACCAAGTCCGACCTGTGTCCGATCTCCACCTCATCAACCAGCCCAGTGCACTGAGTGCCACAGTCCAGCAGTTCCTTGGACACCTGCAGGGATGGTGAGTCCACCAAAGATAAGGTGATTTGGGGATTGAGGCTGGAAGGCAGCAGAGAGATGAAGCCTGACAGAGCTCAAGAAACCTTTGGATGATACTCAGGGGCCTATGGGGTGACCCTTGGGGATGTTCCTGTGCAGGGCTGAGGGTTGGACTCTGTGATCCTGGTGGGTCCCTTCCAGCTCAGCACATCCTGGGTTTCTGTAATGCAGGAGCATCCCGGGAACAGGCAGTTCTGTTGTCAGCAGTTTATTTGCACTTTGCTCAGGAAGAGGTCAGGCTGTTCTCTGCCTGCAGTGCCCCAGCTCCCCTGGGCTTTATCCTGCTCTCTTACATTCCTCAGCCATCTCTTTATTCTTATTTATTTCCAAGTGACCTGCTGCTCGCCAGCAGGAGGGAGAGGAATAACTAAACCCACCTGGCCGGGGATGTGAACCACTCTGTACCACCTGGAGCAGGGAAAGGCCACTTCCAGATGTGTGGGTTGGGCCATCCCGAACATCCTGGGGATGCAGAGCCCCTGGGAATGCAGAGCCCTGTCTGCCTGCTGCCACCAGCCCTCCCAACCCTCCCATTGCTCATTATATTCCAGGCGCTTCCCATGAATTGTTTAACGAGCTTTCTGCGAGGTTGAGCAGATGAGAGGAGAGCAGAGCTTGGAAAGGAGAAGAATAAATTGGGAATGCTTTTGATTTGTGGAGGGCTGTGATGAGCAGGAGGGAAATCAGAGCTGGAGCATCCCTATTGAGGGTTTGGCATGGAAAAGGGGCTTAAAAAGGGAGATTGGCCCCGTTCTCTGGTATTTTTAGCCCCCAATGCAGGATTGCAGGGCCTGTGTTGTATCCTTGTGCAATGTGAATTCCAAAGGCTTTGACGTGTACTCAGAGCAATGGTTTATAGGTATCAATTTTTCAGCTTTTAAAGCACTCTAATAATTCATAATTTCTTAATGCCATGTGCTGTCTCTCTCCTTCTGACAAATCCATTTGTTACGGGTTGGATCTGCTGCTGAACCGTGATGGGCAGGGGAAGGGAGAGCAGTGTTTTCTCTCTGCTTTTCACATTCCCTTTCATATCCTAAGGGTTATCAAGGCAGGCACCAAAATGCCACAACTTACTCTGATGGGTTTTTAGAGAATAAAACAATCCCAACAACAAAGTAATCCAGCAGCAGAAGCACCAAACCACATCAGGAAGTGATGAACTGAGGGGCAAGTCCTGCTTCCTTGTGTCCAGATGTAATAGAAAATTGTTATCCACGTGTGAGCCACTAATATAATGGAATCACAGAACCAGGGAATGGTTTGGATTGGAAGGGACCTTAAAGATCATCTCATTTCACCCCCCTGCCATGGGCAGGGACACCTTCCACTAGATCAGAAAATCCTGGTGAAAGGAGCCTGAAATACAATTTACATAATTTGGTTCCAAATAAATATGGAAATGGTCCCAAATCTGCCCAGATAAATCTTCCCTGGCTCCAGCATTCTCATCATTGGCAAGGAAATCAAACCTAAGGGCAAAGGTGTGGACACCAAGGATACAACAGCTTTGATGGAGGACTTCACTCCAAATTCCAGAAGAGATTTGGCAAGCCACAAGTTTTCATTAAAAATTAGCACAGCTTAGAGTGGGAATTATGGAAAAATGGGAATTAGACCTCTGAAGTCATCTAGGTCGTGCTCATGGGGACGTGGCTCCCATTCCCAAAGCTCGGTGTGGATGTCGATGACTCAGTGCCGGTGGCAGCATCGATTTCCCATCAGGATCCAGCCGGAGGGGCTTTTTCCTCAGCCAGCCTGAGGTTTCTGCAGCTTTGTGATTCGGCATAATTAACATCTGGGAGGAATTAAAGGGGTCTTGGGGGAGAAAAGCAAGATCTGAAGTTTAAATAACAATTTAGTTTCAACGCAATTAAAAATAAGCCGCTCTGTGTTTACCGGGGCGGCCACTTACACCGAGGTGGTTTGGGGGGTGTTTAAATGGGAGCTCTGGGAGGAGGAGATAAAGTTAGGGATGAACAAGGAAAGGGCAGGAGGCTGAGGAAAGACTAAACCTGATCCTCAGGCTCCGGGGAATAAATCCAAGTTGCACAAACAGGAAAAGCATCACAAAGTGCTGGAGCTCAGTCGGGTCTTCTCTAGAGCATCCTTGTCGCTCTTTATATGCAAATGTGGACAGATCCGAGCTCCAGCTCCACTTAAAAAGGAAAAAAATCCCACCCAAACCCACTCTAGAAAATCAAATATTGTGTCGTTTGGGTGCCAAGATCCTCTTGAAACTGATTGGTATCAGCGGCCGTCTGGGAATCCTGTGCGATTCCTTTAATTGCTTGATTTTCCCTTCTCTAATTGCATCCCATAATATAGACTTGGGAAGCAGGGGAAACTGAAGCAAACAAGAAATTGTTGTGTGCAGACGAAACCCTCCACTTGCCCAGCGGCGAAACATTTGGAGAAAACTTCATCTTCAGGGCCGCATTTTTACTAATTTGCAGTAAATGAAAGGTTTAATCCTGGGTTTGGGTGGGATGAGGGTTTGTGGTTGGGTCTGTGCCATGAGGAATAGTCAAAAAAAAGGGTTTTTTTTGGGGGGGTGGTTGGCTTTTTGGCAGGGAGAAATAACAGAGCTCTTGGAGAAATGATAAAGCGAGGAATAGAGGAGTGATCGAAGGAAATTGAATTTGAAGCAGGGTTTAGTTGGGCTCTGGAAGTCACTGGTGGAAAATTGAACCGGGAAGAGTTAAATGGGGGAGTGGAATGGAGCTTTAAACCTGTGGGTTTGGGGTGGGTGGGATTGTGGAGGGGAAGGGGCTTTGCAGCATCTCCCCCTTCCCAAATATCCCTGTACCTGCTCTCTCCACCCTCTGGGATGGACCAGGAATAACCCAACCCCATCAGGATCCATCAAAGCCCTGGGAAGGAATAAATCTCATTTCCTTACAAACGTGCCCTGCACTTTGTTGGTGGCACAGCAGAGCCCCTGTTTTCCCTTTTTTTCCCCCGAGATTTCCATATTTATTACTTATTTTGCGCCGCAGGGCGGGGGAATATTTTGCAATTGGAAATTCCAGCACATTTGGAGAGGTCTGATCTCCTCCTCCTCCTCTGGAATATTGGCCCAGTTTGTCACTGGGGAATTAAACAGGATCTGTTAAGGTGAGGGTTTAGTGGGTGGGTTTTGTGGTTATTTTTTTCCTCCAGGGTTTTATGTGATGGATTTATTTAGAAGCCTGAAGCAAAAAATGCAGCCTTCGGTTTGGTTTTTTTTGGGGGGGAAGAATGCATATGGGAATTGGATTGGAAGGTGAGGAGACTTCAATAGAAAAGGTATTTTGGAGGAGAAGCAAAAGTGACCCTTGACCGCCTTAGGAGAATTCCCAAAGGGTCTCATAAATTCAAATTTTGAAGACCAAAAGGCAAGTGGAGAATGAGGCAGGAGAATTCTCCAGGTCAGAGCATCTCCAAACCTCCGGGGGAACTGGAAATCTGATTTTTTTTCTCAAGTGGCAGTGTGGGATGTTCCAGCTCTGGGAATGTTTCACACCCCTTCCAGCCTCTCAGGAGTTATCAGTGAGACTGGCACAGGCCAGAAATTACAATTTTGAAAGACATTTGGACTTGCTTTAATGTCCCTGCTGTCTTTCCTCGCCTCTTTTTTGACTGCAAGATGTAAACAAATGAAGAATGGAGAACAAACAACCCCCTGGAACTGATTTGGGTGGAAATTACAAAGGATTTTTTAAATCCCTTTCTCTCCTAGTGGGGTTTTTTTTTCCCTCTTTAAGGCAAATTTGATCCAATAATCTCCACAGAAGTAGCAATTTTGCACAGAAACTCCATTTGCATTTCCAAAACACACCTAGGAAAAAAAAACCCTCCAAAAAAACCCCATCACCAGCTTCCACCAGTTACTGCTGACTCGTGTTTCCCCTGGGAACGAGTCTCTCATTTGTCTTTTAATTTCTCCGAGCTCACTCAATGGTTAGTTCTGGACACAGATTTATTGCAGTGATCATTTCCACAGCAGTTTGTGCCCGTTTTCTCGATAATAAAGTTGGTGTTTTACCTTGCAGGTGGTTTGGGCAGCACTGGGGATTTTGCTCCTTGCACAGGAGCAGCATTCCGAGCTCAGATTGAGTCTTCCAGGCCTTGTAGTTGCCTGAATAATAAATAATATTAGCAAAAGTCAAGAGTAGTGGGTAATTGGGCAGTGAAATACTTTGCTGTCTGAAGTCCTGCTGCCGCAATAGACTCGTTCCTTTCCTTTATTGACCCTTGATTAAATTTTTGTAACAATTACAGACCAATAATAGGCAGCTATTGATTTTCTGGGGAGGTGAATATCAAGATTTACTGATGGGGGAGTGGAAGTTATTGACTCTGAGGAGAATAATAGCTGGTATTGAGTAGGGGGCTGCAGGTTTATTTGCAGGTCCAATCAGTCTGGTTTGTGTCTCTCCAGCCTCGGGATGGACAGGCCATGGGAATTACAGTGTCCTGGTGTGGCCAGGGACAGCTGTTTCCCCATGGCTTGGCATCACATGAATGGAAATCTGATGTATCTCTACATTAGCCCGGAATCCCAGACTGGTTTGGGTTGGGAGGGACCTCAAGAATCATCTCACTGCAGCTTTGTGGGCAGGGACACCTTCCATGAGAGCAGGGTTCTTTGGAAGCGCCTTCATCAAAATCCAACATTTTCTATGCCAAATCCAGTTTTGTGGGGTTCCCTCAGTGATGGGGAAGCTGGGACCTGCCCCAAATCCATGAAATGATTCCTTCTGGCATTTTTCAGTCCAGCCTTTGAATCGAGCTCCTCTCTTTCGGGAGCCAGTTTGGTGCTTTTCTTCAAGATCTTTCCCTTCCTGTTGCATCTGAGAGGAAAAAAGTGCTCCCGAGCTGGCTTTTCATCTCAAAACCCCCCCCTAAGATCCCACTCTCGTGCTTATCACCTTCTCCAATTGAGGCCGGTGAGTGTCAGCCGGGCCACTTGAAATTAAAAGGCGCTTTGAAATGGTGCTTTTAACGGGAGATAAACGGGGATCGGCTGCTTCATCTCCAAAAGAGCGAGAACCTGCTGCTCCAGCCGCCGGTGGATGTGGAGGTGCTGCTGTTCCCCCATCGGGAATGTTGGATGTGCCAATAGGTGGCAATCTCTCCACATGGACGTGGCTTGTGGCACCTCTCCTCGCACGGAAATCCCTGGATTGCAGGGGCCGATGTGGGAATTGGACGTGGCAGGGAGGGAAAAAGATGGAAAATAAAAAAAAGGCGTGTCATCCTTTTTGGGATGTTGCTGAGGATTCCCTCTGCAGTTTGGTGGCTTAGTTGGGAGAGTGGGATGGAGAAGGGGGACAAACCAACTTCCCTGTCCCTTTAAGAGCCTTTGTTGGCGTGATGGGATCCTTGATCTTGCCACTGCATAAATCACAGGCAGCCAGTTCAAGTCAATTCATATTTTTGCAGTTCGTTAGCAGCTCGGGAGGAAATTGCATTTACTATAATTGCCTCTAATTGCACCAGATTAGTGATTACAATTATTGATGGTGGCTGATTATTCATTAGGCTTCAAATCAATTCCCCTGCTTCATCATTACCCAAAACAGTAACTCTGATGAGGAGAGAAAGAGGCCTGGAGGAGTCCAGGGCCAGGGAGCCTGCCTGCCTCCAGAAGTCATGTGAAATCAGCACTCCAAGCTGATTAATGCTTCGACAGGATGGGAAAGGTCATTAGCCAGGGCTTGGAATGCTTTTGGTGTCCAGGAGATGAATCAAGTCCATCCCCTCCGCACGGCCAGTGCTTGTCTGGTTCCAGGTGGTTCCTTCGAGGGGCTGCTCTCTGTTGAAATGTGATGGAGCTTTTTGGAGGAGAGCTTTAATAAACCATGCAGGATCCTGAGGTGATTTGAGGCTCCTGAGTCAGGAGGGCAGTGGGAAAAAGTGTGGCAAGAGCAGCAGCTCTCCCAAACCAGCCCCGGATTCCCGGAGCGCGTTCCCAGGTGCAGGAAGCCACCTGTGCCGCCTCCAGAGATGTGTAATTGTCACCAAAGCTGCCTGACTCGCATAATAACCATCGCTCCAGGTCTCACACGGCCCCCAGCCTGCCTGCAGATTCAGCTGGGATGATGTGTGGGGCACATTTGGGGATTGCAGTCCCTGCCGAGCTGCCCCTGCCCTCTGCCCTCTCCTCAAGTGGGTGCCCAAGCTGCTGGTGGGGTGGGTGCTTGTCCAGGGGGGTTGTGCTGCCTTCCCACCTGGATGAGCAGGGCTCTGAGGAGCTGAAACCAGCTGGGATGGGGCTGAGGAGCTTGTGCAGGGCAGTACTTGTGCAGTTTCTTTTGCTGGTGTGATCTCTGACGATGGTGATTGTCACAGGTCTGACCCATCACACTGTTCTCCCTCCCACCATCAGCACTGAGTCAACCCAGAATGACTCTGGTTGGAAGGGACATTAAAGCTCATCCAGTCCCACCCCCTCCCAGAAGCAGGGACACCTTCCACTGTCCCAGGTTACTCCAACCTGGCCTTGGACACTTCCAGGGATGGGGCAGCCACAGCTTCTCTGGGCACCCTGTGCCAGGGCCTCCCCACCCTCTCAGGGAAGAATTTCCTCCCAGTATCCCACCTACCCCTGCCCTCTGTCAGTGGGAGGCCATTCCCCCTTGTCCTGTCACTCCAGGCTCTTGTCCCAAGTCCCTCTCCAACCATTCCTGGTCTGCAGGTGACAAGCACTTCAAAATCCCAAGCTCTCCCAGTGGCTCTGAATTACATTTACCCTGGTGGGTGCTAACAGTGGATGTGGTGTGGCAGAGCTTGAACTTGTTTCCAGAGGTGATGGATGGGTTGGGGGCCCTCCACGTTTTACTTCCAGGCTTCCCTCCTGTTGCCCTGGATCCTGGATCCCTTCCTTACGTGGGGAGCAAGGGCTGAACTCAGTGCCTGGGGCAGCTCTGGTTGTTGGCCTCTCTCCAGGGACTGCATCAAGGGCACTGTGTGCCTGTCGGGCACGATTGGGATTTGTAGTTGAGCAGGACATGCAGGTCCCAGCTGTCTTCTTAAAGGCCAGTTATTACCTACATTTCCAACCTATTGATCCTGGTTCTACTGCCGAGCTCAGACATTGCTGGGACGAAAGAACCATAAAAAAAAGGAAAAGGTTGGTTCTGTTCATTAATCTCCCTCGCTCCTGTAGGGAGGAGCAGTGTCTGAAGGCTCAATTTAGCCTTGGAGGCTGCAGCTCATGGCAGCTTCCACCACTTTCCTCATGGAGACTTTCCCTTGCCAAGTCCATCTCCTGCTGTTTTTCCCTGGGGATATTGAGCCTTGCAGGGGGGAGACGAGGTGTGGGGCACTGGGGCACCCTGGGCATTGCCTCCTGCACCCAGGTGGGTGAGGATGGGTCACACAGGGGGAGGTGTGGGCAGGAGTGGGGACAGACGAGCTCAGTGGCGTCTGTCTCCTTCACCTGCAGGACTTGGAACTTCTGTGAGATCCCTAGGAGTGTTTCCCTTCAAGATTTGAGGGTTTTATCTGGAAGTGGAAGTGTCAGGATTCCTCATTCTCCACCCTGCCCTGGCACTGCGAGTGCTGTCACCACCTGTCACCTGCCAGGCCAGGGAGGGAATTGTGTGGGTGAGAGGGATCTCTCTCTCCTCTCACTCGAAGCTGTCCCAGTTGCAGACATGTAAATCTGGGTCCTCTGGACCTCCTGCCGTGCCAGGAATTGCATTTGTCCTGAGGGAGATGGAATTCAGATCGTGCTGCTAATGCAGCCGCTGTCTCCTGCTGGGCTGGAGGCAGAGCCGCTCTGTGCATGTCCCAGCAGTGTTTGCAAAATGTGTGAGTGTGTCACAAATAGCACCAGGGAACCACAGAATCATGGAATGTTTGGGTTGGAAGGGACATTAAAGCTCATTTCATTCCATCCTGTCCCCCTGCCATGGGAAGGGACACCTTCCACTCTCCCAGATTGCTCCAACCTGGCCTTGGACACTCCCAGGGATGGGGCAGCCACAGCTTCTCTGGGCACCCTGTGCCAGGGCCTGCCCACCCTCACAGCCAGGAATTCCTTCCCAATCTCCCATCTGTCCCTGCCCTCTGGCAGTGGGAAGCCATTCCCTGTGTCCTGTCCCTCCAGCCCTTGTCCCCAGTCCCTCTCCAGCTCTCCTGGAACCCCTTTAGGCTCTGGAAGGTCTCTAAGGTCTCTCTGGATCCTTCTCTTCTCCAGGTGAACATTCCCAGCTCTCCCATCTGTCTCCAGCCCTGGGATCATCTCCATGGATTCCTCTGGATTCACTCCAACAGCTCCATCTCCTTTCTTTGCCGAGGACCCACCTCATGTGTCACAACTCCCACCAAATACCCTCCGACTCTCACCTTCCCACTTACCCTCTGCCCCTCTCCTGGCCTTGGCAGGGCTGAGCAGCATCGTTTCCTTTGGGAAGTTCCTCCTTCCTGCATTTGCATGGATCAACCAGCCTGTTTGGGCAACACTATTTTCCCTTCTACTTTCTCCGAGCATATGCTCAGGAATGATTTGTTTGGGTGATTATTCCTAGAAAAGAGTTATTCTTTCTTCCTGCTATTCTGAATAGCCGCGAGCGTCTCGAGTCCCCAATTATTTTGCAGTTTGCATTCAGCAGGTATTGCCACAGCAGAATTCAGACACTCGGATCTCCCTCCCACTGTCTCTAAGTGTCCAGCCTTTGGAATTTTATGCAGGATTTTGGAATGCCAGGGGGAAAATCTTCTCTTCCCCTGGGGCAAGAAACAACTCAAAAGCACAGACCAGAAACAGTTTTTAGGTCAGAAAGGTGAAAAAGACACACCAGGATTTTCCAGTCGGATTTTAAAGCACTAAACACTTGCTGAAGGTTTGGGCTCAGCAATACTGGGAGCACCTTCCGTGGGTTTGCACGGAATTAGTTAATGTGGATTTGGAGAAAGATAGCTTTGAGCAGGTCTCTTTGAAAACTTTGACTTGCAAAAGCTAAAGGGAAAAAATAAGGTACCAGTGGGGAATAAAAGCAGCATCATCAGAGCCTTTCTAGTGGAGCAACACAGCTTGAACTGGACTAATGAGCCTGAGAGTTTAAAAAAAATTATATATATATATATCTTGCTTTTGTAACTTTGAAGCATTGGCAGTTGGAGATCTGTGGGCTTTGGGCTGCAAAAACACGTGGTGTTGGATGTCCACTATTTACTCCGAGTTTACTCCATGTAACTTACTACTTGTGACACTCCCCAGTGCTCAGAAGTGATGTTAAGTAGCTGCAGAGTTTTTTCCTGGGGATATCCATGAGCTCCGTGATGGGAGCGGGGTTTCCTCCTCTCTGCAATGCTGAGTCAGGAAGTTGAATAAGGAATTAGTGATCCGTGATTTCCGTTTTGGGGTGGAAAGTTCGTTACCTGCACATCAACGACGTTAGAGAATGAATTAACAAGCTGAAATCGAATCCAAGCTGGATAATTGCAGGTGGTGTCCTTGCAGGGTGTGATCTCCAAGAGCAGCACCATTCCCTGCCTCATTCCTCTCCTGCCTAAATGCTCCAAGGGAGTTTTCTGGCAATTTATGGCTGACTTAGGAGATCAATCTCTCCCGGCAGATGGGAGGGAGCTCATTTTGGGGTTTTGAAGCAAACACAGTTAAATCTTCTTTTCCCGGCTGAGCCGCTTGTCTTGGAATGACAAGGGGGTGGACAGCTGGGAGCTCTTCCCTGCTCCTGCTGAGACACCCAGGGATGCTCCTTCTTGCTCCTGGTTCTCCAAACTCCTCGTGGCTTCACTGAGGGGGGCAAGTTGTGGGGACCTGGCAGGGAAAGGGCTGCAGGCTCATCACCAGGGGAGGGATATATGGCAATACAAAAAATCCCCCACAAAATGCAGTGATTTATCCAGGGAGAACCTGCTTGTGGGGGTCCAATCCCAACGGCAGGGCTGTCACTTCTCCATCCCTCTTGGACAGCTTTCTGTCCCTTTAAAAATTTTTTTTTGGATGGCTTGGAGGGAAGTTGCCTGTAATTGTCATGGAAACAAGCTTGGATGCGGGGCCAGGTGGTAGCAGGCAGCACAGAGCCATCTGACCCTCGACAACTCTGAGTTCCCCGTTTTCCTTGATGTTTTCCTCCAGTGCTGCTGCTGGGTTCTCACAATCTGGCCTTCCAAGGATGCTCAGTGCAGGGTGGAAGCAGCGGGTTGCTCCTAAACTCAGCTTTCTGGTGGGCTCTGTGTTGGCTGAATTCACAGGAGGTGATTCCCCAACCCCAAATTCCCTCTGCTCCGGGGCCGAAAGGAAGTTCTGAGCAAGTGGAAGTTGTCAGAAAAAATATCCTGCATCAAAAAGAGAGAAGTATCCGTATCAGATTGTACCTGAGGCAGAAATCCCCTGCTTTGATTGATGTTACAGGAGGAAAATTGAAGTGAAACACTTGGAGCTTATTGAAGAGATGAGAATTTTCTCTTTTTTTATTCCATTGGTTTTGATGCCATCGCTCAGGTTTGGAGTTCACTTATTGACAAGCGGGATAAAAAGGCAGGATCTGCTCATGGCTGTTCCTGTGGGACCTTTTGGGAGTCATAAAGGTGCTCCATGCCTCGGTTTCCCCTTCCAGCTCCTGAAAACAGCCTGAACCATCCGGGGTACCACTGGGGCACAGTCCCAGGAGAGAGGGAGCAACTTGGAGGCTGGTAGAGTTCACAAAGAACTTTTTCCTCGGTGCCCAAACTCTCGATTCAAACGAAAGCACTTTGGAGAAGTCCCAGGTGATCCCAGGGAAGCGGGATGCTCAGCCAGGCGGGACGGGAAGGCTCATGATACAGCGATGAGGAGCCGGAGAACGACAGCCTTGTCACGCTGATTTATGATGGATGAGGGAAAAACCCATTTCTCATCGGTGGGGGGGGGGGAGATGTGAAGTGTGAAGAAGGATGCACCAGGAGTCTCCAGGCGATTCATCCAGTGCCGGGCGTGCTCCTGGAGCAAGCGGAGTCAGGAGGGAGCGTGCGCCGGCAAAACCGAAAGGCACGAAGGGAAGGAGGGGTCGCGGTGAAAATTCATTATGTGAAGGATAAGCTCAGTGGGAAATATCAAAATGTCAGCAGTGCTCCAGATAGGGGAGAGGAGGGAAGGAGCTGGGGATGTTCGTCACCTGGTTAACCAGGCGTGGATCCAGCTGGATGCTGTTGGGATGGGATGGGATGGGATGGGATGGGAGGAGCCGGGAGTGGGGCAGGAGGAGAGCTGGATTCCCTGGAGCAGGGCAGTGTGGCCATCAGGGCTGGGCTCTGCCTTGCAGGCAGGGTCTGCTCATTTGCCACTTTGCTGGGTTTTTCCATGTAAGTTGAAAGAAATTGCCACATTCCTTCTCCCCAAGAGCTGCTCTTCACGGCTCAGGAATGAGAAATCTCAGGGATAATTTTTAGTCTCAGAAGATGCTGAATCTCTGCTGGTAGAGCAAAGGCTGGTGACCTCCCAGCCTGGTCACCGGTTCTGGTCCCATGAAATGCTGTGGAGCCCCAGTAGCCACGGGAGACAGTGGAGGGGGCAAATATTTGCCCACCTGGAATCTGCCTGGTGACACCCCACGATTCATCCCTGACACAAAGAGGAACAATTTCCAGCATAGGAGCTGAGCTCCCGTCTGCATTTCAGTCTGAAAGAATGTCAAGATTGAGCCCTGCCAGAAGAGAAAACCTTGATATTCTCCCTGGCCAGTGTTTTTAGGGGATTTCAGTGTTTTATCCCATCCCAGAGTGGATTTGCATGCTCCAACCTGCCCCTAGAATCCCTCTGGGAGCTGGGAAAGGGTTTGTGCTCCAGGAGAGCTCCCAGTGCCTTGTTTTCTATTGGGTAAATCTAAAAAGCAGTTTTGCTTGGAGAAATCTCTTGGGTCAGGTGGCAGCAGTAAATAACCAGGGCGTTTAGAAATGATTGAGCCATTTATTTCTGAGTGTCACCAAACCCGCTGCCCCAGCAGCGCTTTCGGCTCCGTATCCAGGGAGAAGGTTTCATAGCTGGAGTCCAAGGGTTTGGGAGAACAGTTGGGGCTTGACACCAAATAAAAATTCCCTATTAAAGAAATCGGGTTAATTTACTGTGTGAAATGAACCAACTTAAAGGGCTCCCAAATAGACAATATATTGTGCTTTTCTGGTGGGAGTGGAAAGATTATTGGAGGCCTCGGCAGTGGATTGTTCTCCTGCCCGTGCTGCTCCCGGGTTTCTGGTGGATACTCCATCCCTTTATTCCCCACTGGAAAAACCTTCCTCATCCAGGTGATGCAGGAACCCCCCAGATGGGAGCATTCAGCGCCTCTGGGGCCCAAGGAGCTGCTGAGTCCATCTCAGGAGCTTTTTGGGATGATTCTGCCTGTGCCTAAAACCAAATCCATGCAGAGATCTAGGAAGAGGTCACAGACCCTCTGTGTCAGTGTTCCCGTGTGATGTGTTGTGGTGATGAGGGAGGAAACCTCTACCCTGAGCTGCTTCAAACCCAGCAGGGACCCAGGAGGATCTTAGAGGTCTTCTCTGAACTTAATTCCTTGTTTTGAGGAAACAAGGGAGCGTTGGTGGAAGCTTTGGGTGAGGGGCATCAACTTCTCTGCTGTAACATTTCAGGCCCCGTTCTGCGCTCGAAAATTGCTGTGTCTATATCTGCACCTCGTTTTCCCAATGCTTTTTCCCACCTCATTTGGCTGAAACTTCTCCACCTCGTGTCCTTCAGAGGAGACAAAGCCCAAGATGACTTTCCCTATCGATCCTCCCCGTGAGCGTCGCGGGGAGCCTGAGGTGGAAGCGCCACTTTCTTTCTCCGCCGCTCCGTTAAGTGAGACTTTTCTTGAAAGGAGAAAAAAATCAAGTCTCCTCCGCAGCCAGAGACCCCCTTTCTCCTTCCCGCCCCAGGAAACCGTGGTACAACTTGAAACCGATTAATAATACACAAAGGGATGATGTGGTTGGGCGAAGTGCGGCGGTTTCCTCGGCTACCTTGTGTTATGCTTTTATTAAGCTGCGATCTAAAGCGGAGGAGAGGGAGTGATTTTATAGCCTGCAGCGTCTTGTTTGCAGATTATTTTCCAAAGATGCTCGGCAGAATATCAATTGCCTGCGATGAGACATCCCGGCAGGTGCTGCCTTCCACAGAGGAGGCTGCACCAGCCCTTCCTGGCGTCCGTGTGCTGATCCCCTGCTGGAACAGGGGCTGACACGGGATACGATCGGACCCTGGGGCTGGAGAGAGGATTTTGGGGTGGGCAGAGGGCTGGGAGTGGTGAGGGGCTGAGGTAGAGCCCTGCTGCCTGTGCTGTTCCGTCCTCCAGCCCCTAAATCCAGAGGTTTCCGTGGCAGCACAGATGTTGAGCCCTGCACGTCCAGGTTTCGATGGCGTCGTTCATTAGCATTTGCAGGCGGTTAATGATGAGACGGGTGGAGCTTGGATGGGGGACTGGGAAACAGCCCGTGTGTCAGATGGCAGAGAAGGGCAAAAGGGGACGGGAAATGGGAGGTGGAGGAGCAGGATGACTTTCCCGAAGTCCTGCCGCAGTGGTGGGGACAGAGCCAGGCGCCTGGCTGCTCCCTCAGCCCCCTGACCTGGCTGCTGGCTTGTGCTACTCGAAATCAAAGCATCTTTTGCCTCCCTCGTGGGGATGGATCGAGGACAGCTCCGGGTGATTGGCATCTTTCCTCGTCGCTGTGGCAAAAGCAGCTGAATTCCTGAATGTACAGCATGGGGCGAGGGGAGAAAAACGAGAAAAAAGGAGGGAAAGAAACTAAGCAGGGGTTTGACTTTAGGAAAGAAAAATACTTTCTGGTTCTTTGTGATGCTCTGAACTCTCCCTGATCCCTTGGAGGCCCCATGAGCTCAGGCCGTGGAGGGTGCAGACACATTCCTGCCATCAGGCAGAAGCTTCCCGAGAGCCACAAAGCCCAATCAGCAGGAGAGGAACAATCGAGGCGCCGGCGGTCTCGGAGCTCTTCAGCTGATGAAGAAGAGCAGGGTCTGGACAAATTTGGAATAAGAAATGAGCCTCTGAGGAGGAACACCTAGTGACCTAGCCGGGGGAAGGAGGAGAAAAGTTCTCCTCTATTACTTCTGTGTCTTTTCAGAGCATCTTTAATCATATCCCCCGTCATCTTCATCAGAGGGAAGGTGGTAATCAAGGCAGCTGCCTGGGGATGATGCTGTGTCTTTGTGCTGCCGAGGCTGTTCTTTTTGGGGTAGGCAGAAGAGCTGCTCTGGAGTGTGGGAATGCATTTGGGATGTATTTGGCTTTTGATTTTTTTTTTTTTTTATTGTAGCCACTTAGGAGTTGGCTCACATTGTGCTAAGGACAGGGATTGAGACGCTCTTGCCCAGGGAGGTAACGAAAGACAAATGCAATGGAGTCTCATATTTTTTTTTTTTCCTCCTTCCTTCTCTCTTTGTAGCGGTGAAATGATAGAATTTCATGCAGTCAATTGAGGCTATTGAGTTGTTTTGCCACTAAAGTTCTGGAGCATCGACTGTATAGATTCACAGTGTCCCCCCGCAATAACATCCCTTTTAACAACGTGCTATCAAGGGAGAGCAGTGCAGGCTTTAAAAGGTTTTCCAGGATTGTATTTCTCTTTCTCTCTCTCCGCTCGATGAGCTGAAAGCAAACCTGAGGCAGGTTTCAAGGGAAACACGAGGCCCCGAGCCGTGGCCATGGGGGAATTGGTTGTGCCTGTGTCCTGTTTTACGGCAGGACACCAAATCCCAGAATTTCTTGGGGTTGGGGACACACGGGAGGCTCGTTTGTTCCCTGCTGGGTCCTTCACTGCAGCTCTTGGCTCCTCCAGGATTTACTGGGAGATAGCTAATGCTTTGTACTAACAATAAAGGAAGGGATAAAAGGAATGCAAACCCAAGGTTGAGAGGGAAAGCAAACAGCTGAAAAACCCTTATTTTCTCTGAATTCCTGTGATTTCCTCCCCTCTGTGGGTGCTCACCCTCATTTTCTGTTGGCTCTGCTCTGCTGCCCAAAGGAGAGACCTTTCCTTGAATTGAGCAGCACAGGGACGTGCCAGGTCTTGAGTTCCTGGGTGAAATCCCATCATGATCCCTCTCAACTGTGATTCAGGGCTGTTGTTGCTCTTTGCTCTCCACAGGCAGTAAAAATGAGATTTTCCTCTGGAAAAGAAGAGTAGCTTTGGTGGTGGACAGCCATCCCGGGGGCTGTCACTGCCCTGGGGCACAGGGAAGGTTCCAGGTGGGGCTGGGACAGCTGGGCACATCCCGCTGGGTTCAGAGCCTTGGAGTATAATCCATGTGAGATGCGCTGCAGCCCAAAAAAGGGCTCAGGAGGTGCCATCCAGGGGGAGCCTCAGCCCCCAGGGCTCCCTGTGATGTTCCCTGGGGCAAATCACAGAATTGCAGGGAGGTTTGGGGTGCCAGGGACTTCAAAGCCCATCTTGTTCCAACCGTTCCACCAGACCAGAGCTCCAGATCTCCGGAGATCTCCTGGGAATCTCCGAGTCTGTGCCTGCTCCCAGAGCATCTCAAGCCTCCCAGCAGCCCATCCATAATACAGATCTCCCCGGGTGTCCTTGCTGCAATATCCCTGCTGCTGATCAGGCTGGGGCTGGGATATTTATGAAACTCAGCTTTCCAAATTCCAGCCTGTTTTAACCTTCACTCCTGGCTTTCCTGGCTCTTCGGTGTGTGCTCTTTTAATAACTGTAACCCATCTGATAATGTTGTTATAAATTAATGATCTGTTTACAACCTTAACTCTGTTTTAATGAAGACTTTTTTTGTTGAGGAAAATAAAAGCTGCTGTAATTATACCTTGTAACTGCAGGGTTTTATAGCCGGTGAACTCATCCAACAAGCAATTTCGATTAGTTTATCCAGGCAAATATTCTAGTGTTGATTTCATACATATAAAAAACACACACAGCTACTTCCATGAGCAGCAGAAATAATTATTCCTGGTTCCCTGTGCCTGTGTCTCGAGAGCAAACTCGTGCTAGATTTTCTGATGCTTAAGAGAGGCTGAATTCACAGCCCTGCCTTTCTCTGGGTAAAAGCATTAATAGTATCTTTCATCTGACTAGTTCCCTATTTTCCCCAAACTTGTATCTTGGAGATAAATGTGTCCTTCCATCAGATTTTATTGAAATGGGTTTTAAGGTTTAGAAATCACTGGAGATGGGGAGAGGAAACAGCCGAGCAGGCACTGCCGGTGTGTGAGGCTCATTTCCTCAGGAAACCAGGCTGAAAATACTTCGGGTGCCATTAAAAAGTTGGAGCTGTCCTTTAAGGGTAAAGCTTCCCAGACACTTGGAAGCTGTTTTCCAAGTGGTTAATTGAGCTTGTGTTTCCCAAAGTGCTCTAGCTCGGGTTGCTGGGCAAATTCCTGCATTTCCGAGGAGCTCAACAGCCAATTTGTTGAGCACATTGGAAAATGTAGCTGTTTCTTCTGGTATCTACGTGGAGCTGGATCTCCTTTTGGAGATGTCAGCCAACCTTTCAACCTTTGTTTCATGAGCAGGAACACCTTCCACCATCCCAGGTTGCTCCAACCCGGCCTTGGACACTTCCAGGGATGGGGCAGCCACAGCTTCTCTGCTCTCCTATTCCTTCACCCCCTCCATGCTGCCATTTTCCGTGGGACTTGCTCCTCCCCTTCCTGGTTGGAGCCTCTTGCTTTCTGTGCTTTCTGCTCCTGTTGGATGTTCAAGTTTAAAAATAACCAGCTCTGGGCATGAAATAGGAAATCTGGCTAATGAGGGCACTGGGAGTTGGTGCCACTGTGCCCACGGTCACTTTACTTCACAACTGCAAGTTTGTGCCTCAGAAACAGCTTTTGGCATCCTGGGCATGGAACTTACCTGGTGTTTCTCTGTGGGTCTCCTCCTCATGGTATAAAAAACCCTAATTTCCTAGAGGTTTTCCTTGTTTTATTTGATTATTTTTTCCCTGCAACAAGCTGTTGCTCCTGCCTCGTGGATCCCTCAGAGTGCCATGATGTCCATAACAATAGCAGGATGATGTTTTTCCATGGGGGCTGCCCAGGAAAGGCCCAGGAGCAGGGCCGTGCTCTCCCTGCTGGCACACTGGGCTCAGAGCGTGGAGCTGCATCCCTGCCCTGCAATCAATTCCTCCACTTCCAGCCCCCACTTGTGACAACAAAAACTTGCACCAAAAGCATTTCCCCGCCCCTGAAAATCCATTACAGTCCCTGTCACCGGCCTTTTCTCACGGTTGCTTTTATAAATTTTATTCTATTTTTTTCCCCCCTCGGTTCAACGGGGCTGTTTTCCCAGGCTGATTACAAGGAGTTATCAGAGAAATCCTTTGCCAGGACCTGAGGCAGCGGCAGTAGGAGTTATCAGTATTTGAACAGGTGTGAAACAGGCTCCTGGCCACGGGCAGGGGGGGATCTCCTTCCTCGTGTCCTTGTGACAGGCAGGAGGGATGGTCTGATCCGAGATACTGAGGAATTGGGGCTTGGTTCCGAGTCTGGCTGGACCCACCATCTCCAGTTGTCATGGATGGGGTAACATTCCCAGGACCTTAACTAGGGATGCTGCCCCTGCTCTGAGCTGCCAAAGCTGCTCTTAGATCCAGCACCTCATTCTAAAATCCCTTCTCCCTCTTTCTTAAGTGCAGAGCTCCAGGCGGTATTTTTCGATCATTTTATTTGACTTGTTTATTTATTATTTTTCCAATTCCCAAGCGCTGCTGGTGTGTGAACCTTGGGGAGAGGAGCAGGAGCACCACAGAGAATCCATGCCTGAATTTTCTGTACATTTCTCCTTTTTCCCCGCCAAGAAGCTGCATAAAGCTCCTCCACGTATCATTTATTCATCTGTATTTCAGCACGAGAGGCTCTGCCTCGTGATGGAGATGTCATTTGCAAAATAATAAGGTCCCTCTTGCTGCAAGACGAGCACCCCCACTCTTCCCCCACGAGGTCATTGCCTCCAAATTATAAATCTTTTTAACCATTACCTCGTGGGTATCCATGAGCACAGCTCTCAGATTAATTCCAGGTCTGCTTCTTCGTCGTCTCCTTTCCTTTTTTTTTCTTTTTTTTTCCCCCCCTCCCCTTGCCGTGCACATAAACCTCTCGAGTGTCGGATCTTTATTCCTAATTGGGTCGCATCAGAGGATCTTTGCCTTCAGCTGCTGAGGTTCCTGCCTTGTGCAGGGACGTAAGTCACCGATATCATCAGGTAATTAAGCTGGTATTAGGTGTTGGAAGTGGTGCCTCCCTGTTTGATCCCTTCCCCTGCCCTACACGGCATCCAACCGCCCGGCAAAGCCCCTCTGCTGAGGGGGGAGGTGGAGACATTCCTGAAAATTGACTTGACTTTTATTTACAGGGTCTCTCCTGCAGCAGGTTCTTGTGTAAATGATAAAGGAGAGCTGGGCACCAGCGGCTTTGGTGGGAAAAAGGGGGGTTTTTTTTGGCCTCTGGCCATCCTGTCCCTCAGGATACGACGCAGGAGGGCAGTCAGAGAACCAGGGATGCAGTGCTGGCTTCCCAGCCCTCCTCCCAGGCATGGACACCCTCCTCATCTCTAATTTGCTTCATCCCAAGGGAACTGTGCTGTGCCAGCAGCAAATCCCTCCCTGTATCAAGATGCTTTAATGGGACACCTCCCTCGAGCCCACCCCGTTGCCCTCTTCCCTAAACTTTGGATTTTATTCCCTGCCTCTGCCCCCAGACCCACGTGAGGCTGCGCCAGCTGCATCCCAGGAGCTGCTCACGTGGCTCCTCTTACAGAGGGGAAATTATTAATGACCCGAGGTGTAATTATATGTCTTAAGCCTTGCTCAGGCTCCACCGACATCTTTCCAGAGCAGGGAGGAGGGGTTTCAGGGAGACACCTTGCTGTTTAATAAATAAAAGAAGAGATTCATAAAGTGTCTGGCAAGCACATTTCTCACATAGAAATGTTACGGAATAACACGGGATGAATAATAGAAAAGGTTATTGAAAAATTCATAATTTCCAAGCGCCAGTGAAGGCCAGGCTTCCATGCCGTTTATTTGCCTGTAGAAAAGTGATTAAAATATATATTATTGTCCTGTCTATAGGAAAATGTATTATTAAGTGGATACTAGCATGACATTTGAAAAATCCATTTCATTCCATTTAGTGGCGGGGGGTGGGAGGGGAAGGGGGGGGGGGCTTTCTCCTGCTTTTGTGGAGGAAGGTTTTCAGGGCATTTTAGGCCTTCAGAAAAACAGCAAAAAACATAAGGGGGGGGAGGGTTTAATTATGGCCCCCTTTGCCTCCCAGCAGCGCCGTCCACTCTCCGTTTTCCTGCCTTCTGCCTTAAAAATGAAACGAGGTTCCTGCACCTTTATTTATTGCTTTAATTGCGGGCAACAGGAAGTGAGGATGGATGGTGGGTTTGCTGTGGATGGGGGGACAGGGGAGTTTTCTCCATGGACCACCCATGGGTGGGTTCTGCTGTGGTTTTGGGGTGGTTTTCAGAGGTTCTCATTAGCTTGTGGTGTTGACCTGGACATCAGGTCTACCTCGATGGCCTGGATGGATCCCACAGAACTCCATAAACCACCCCCCTCCACCTTTCCATCAGCAAAAGAACATCCAGCAGGTCAGTCTGGGATAACTGGGCTTTTTCTCCTATTTTGGGGAGGAAAGTTGTGTCATGCATCGCCAGAAGCATTTTCTATACCCACTGAATTTACCCGGGGATTAAAAGGCAAGAACTGTCCCCTCTGCTCCGTTCATGTCACCCAGGATCCGTCATTCCACATTAGCCTGGATCCATCCTTGAGGAGAGAGGTGGGAGCTTTTCTCCACCCACCCCCTCCCTCCATGCCTTAGATCTTGAGCAGAGTCTATATTTGCTGCGTTAATGACTCGGAGCCAATCTCCAGCTCCTCTTCAGTTTTATTCATAGATCCCATCTGGGACCGTCGGAAATAGAAAGGCAAAACCTGCAAAGGAGCCATGTGGCAGGAGAGGACATGAGGCAAGAGCTGCTTCTAAAAGCAAAACAAGGGTTGGGATTGACTTAAAACCGTTCCTCAATCTGGAAGGATTTGCCGTGTAACTTCAATTAAAACAGTTTAAAAGGGTTGATGGGTTTAATGAAATGTTTTGATTTTGAGGGAGTGTTCAAAATGGAGCAGGGCAACTCCAGCATCTCCAAAAAGCGCCTCCCAGGGCTCCCATCGTGTTTGGAGACACTTCCATCCATCCTTCCCAGGCGTGGAAAGACTCAGACCCTGCCTCCCAAATTAGATAACTTAAAATACGTAAAGCCAAGCGTGTCTGAGATGCAGAGGTGTTCATTGTGTAAAGCTCTTTAAATCTGCATGGAAAATCAGGCTGGGAGGACAGGAATATAGAGATCTCGCTGCAAAAGAGAACTTAATGTACCCAGAAGCCGTTGATAGACTGCCTGATATCCAGAGTCACAGCCCGATGGGCAGCCTCTTCCTCTCCTGCCTGGAAAAGAGATCTCTGAGCAGGAATACGGGCTGTGCCCAGGAAAGAATGGCAGCATTTGGTGCTGGGGGCTGCGGCTTGGTGTTCACCTTGGAATTGTGAAGGATTAGGGGGGAAGCAGTGCCAGCAGGAGGAGGGATGACGATGTGGCAGCGGCGGCTCCATGGTCAGCATGGAAAATGTCTGGACACAACTTTTGCAATCAGCAATCTCTCCTTGCTTATTTATTTTCCTTTTCTCCCCCACCCCGCCTTACAATCTCCCCCTTTTTCTTTCCCTACCTCTCCCTGCCCAGCCCCAATACCCATCTTGGAGGATCTAAATTAAAATCTGTTATCATTTCCCGGATAATCCCCTTTGATGCCCTGAATGCAGCAGAATCTGTCCTGCTTCAACCTTGCATGTAAGTGCTGATAGCTTTTGAACAGCTAAATGGCTTTGTATATCTCATACAAATGTCTGTCTCATCCAGGAGCTGGCAAGCCCCTCACAGTCGGCTGGGGAAGCTTTATGAGTTACAAGTGGAATTACTTCGGAGAGATGCTAAGGAGGCCAAACCTTTCAGAACACGTTCCCTTGGCATCATCTGTCTGGCAGGAACGGGGCTCTCATTGTCTTAACCTCTCAGAGCAGCTAATTGGTGTCGTGGTGCTGATGCCGTTTGTCATCAGGGTGTTCCTGCATCCAGCTCACTGTGCCAGCCTGGATCTGCCCCTGGGGGCTTGGCAGGGGATATCAATTTGCCCCCAAATGAGATCCTGGGGAGCTTTGGGCTGAGGAGAATTTGTGCATGGGCTTTATTAATTGTTGTGCAGAGCTGAGGGTGAAATGGGTGTTTCACAGAATCCCAGAACTGGGTTGGAAGGCACCTTAAAGCTCATCCCATTCCAACCCCCTGCCGTGGGCACCTTCCAGGTTGCTCCGGGTTGGTTTGTGCATCTCTACCCACCCTGGCTCCTGATGTCTCTGGATCAGACCCTGGTGTTCCCTCCAGCAAAGCTGATGTTTGTGCTGGGGCTCCTGAGCTGCATCCCTGATGTGATTGACCACTTGTCCCTTTCCATCCTGGCTTCTCTCATCAGTGATGGCATCCTGGACGCTCTGCCAGACCCTCACTCCTCTGTTTTACCTGGGCATCTGTGCTGTGCCTGGGTGCAAGGCGAGGACGTCTCCATCCTTCAACCACTCCTTGTGCTGCAGGAGGACACAGCTTTCCCCTCTGGGATTGGATTCCAAACTGGCAGAGCAGGGCTGGTGTTGAGATGTGAGCAGATCACCGTGTTCCCAGCACATCCCAGAGCTGGGAGCAGGTCCATCACCTGCATGACATGGTTTTACCTCAGCTGGCAACTCGCTGCTTGCCCAGCCCAAAGCAACACCGTGCTGCAAAATGCAGAGAGCAGCAAGCTGACTGCCTCCAAAAATAAAAACCTCTCCATCCAGGAGAACAACTGGGAACTGCAGTAACTGGTGACATCTCTGTGCCACCTCCGAGGACCTGGAAAGATCTGTGGGTGTCTGGGGAATACAGAGGGGAAAAAAAATCTGCAGGAAGCTGGTAATAGTTTGGAAATGGCCCGGTGACATGAGCTGATGTGGCAGGACACAGCTGTGACTGGGAAACATCGACCCAGCTCTCCAGGGTATGAAACAACAGCCTCCTGCTCGGGGAGTGAAAAGCCCCGAGGAGAGAGGATTAAAGGGAAGCTGCCAAAGGGAAAGGGAGGCAGGGCTTTATTTTTAGAAGAGAAAAAAAAAAGAATAAACCTTTTTTAGTTGCTGTCACTTCTCTCCCATCACTGATTGTGCTCCTCTCTGGTGCAGAGATGGATAACGGGGGGTCCACATCCCTTGGTTAAATTTGGGGAGGCTGCTGAGGGTGCAGGGAGGGTGAGGTGAGGTGTTTCTGCAGATCCCCAGCCTTGTGTTCAGCTGAGGACAGGGCACAGCAGCAGAGCCAGCACCAGCTGCATTCATCCCTCAAAGCTGCCTGTTGTGCAGGAATTCATCTGCCAAATCGGCCGGAGAGCCGGCAAGGAGCAGCCGAGTGGACTTAACCTTCCACCTCTGCCTCT
Source organism: Pitta sordida (assembly GCA_013390025.1). Lineage (NCBI taxonomy): Eukaryota > Metazoa > Chordata > Aves > Passeriformes > Pittidae > Pitta > Pitta sordida. The sequence goes on from WEKX01004758.1 coordinate 138,080, forward strand.
GCTTCCTCAACAAAAAAAACCCCCAAACCAACAAACTGCTCCTGCTGAGCAGGGACTTTATCTCAACGAAAGGGAGAGTTGGCAGCTTCTGGTTCAGGGCAGGCAGCCCTGGCTCCTCCAGGTGTCCCCCTGGAAAAGGGATTTTGTCTCCGAAGATTCTGAAATCTCACGGCTGTGCCAGAAGGAGCTTCCCCGTTGAGGGAAACCCAGAAATTGAGCCGTGGATGGTGGGGCAGGAGGCTGGGGCTGACCTTGTGCTGTCAGACGGAGCTGTTCCCTGAGCCGTGGCACAGGTCTGGCACGGATGGCACTGCTCTGCCTCCTTTCTGAGGGATGACGATTTTCCCCTTGGGACAGATGCTCGTGGCCGGGGACAGCAGCTGGTGCTGCGAGTGCCTGTGGGAAGAGGAGGGCTGGATGCAGCCCATCCCTCTGGGATGGCAGAGCCGTGGGCACAGTGCCCACCTTGCCAGATGTGTGTCCCCGTGGCTGGTGACTCTGCTCCAACAGTGGCTGCTGCCAGTGATGCTCCAGGTGCCCGTGGGCAAGGGCAGCTCTTCCCAGGGCTCTGCCTCGGTTTTTTCCCGACTGCAGAACTGGAATCTTGCCAGGGAACAGGGTGATTAATTATTTTCAGGCTTCGGGATCAAAGCTGGTCGCTGTTGCGGTGGTGGAGGGTGTAAAAGAGGGCAGTTCCTCCCTCGGGGTGTGAGGATGCCGAGGGCAGAGATTTGAATCCTGAACCCTGAAATGAGCAGCTGCTGCTGTTGGACACTGGTGGGATGAGCTGCTTCCATCCTCTGTATCCTCCGGGGGAGGAGCTCCTTCCCACTGATCCCTCTGCCGTTTTCCCTGGGCTGAATCCAGTGGAGACGCAAAAAACACTCACCCCCCCATTCCCACCCCCCCTTAATGAACTCAGCATTAATCGCTTGTGTCAAATCCTTGTGCTAACAAGCTGAGGAAATCAAACAGGCCTCCCCGGGGAGAGCCGGGGAGTCAACACTCATCCATTAAAATGGTAATTTTGTATTTTTCACCGAGGCATTTGTCGCCTCTTGCCCTTGTGCTCTCGTTAGTGCTTTGGCCTTTAAATTATAGTGATTTTTTTTTTAAACCCACCAACTAAACCACAAAACCAGCTGTTCTCAACCTCCTTCCCTTCCTCCTGGCTCATCCCGGGAATGCTGGGCGGTGTGTCTGCACCTGGGCCGTTATTTTGGCTTCAGCAACAGCAGCAACAAAATGTTTGTTGCTTCCAAGACAACTCCTTTTCTCCCAGGAACTCAAACAACCGGTCCCATTCCATCCAAATAAAAAGTGACTTGGTGAGCGTTTTGCCTTGAATCCGAGTAGGAATTTCAGGGACCCGTTCCTGCAGCTGGAATCGCTCATTCCCGGGCTTTGCCGAGGAGGGAGGGTGGTGTGCTGGAAAAGAAAGGGGCTCCCTCTCATCCCTCACTCTCCAGCGCAATTAATACACCCTAACGACGTGTCAGGCAGCGCAGGGACAGCGGCGTTTCCCTGCGGATCCCGCCGGGCGGAATCCAATGAATAATCATGTCCATCCTCCTCTCCCCACGCGGAAATATCCCGACAAATACATAAAATAAATGACTTTTTTATTTCATTTCTTTAGATTTTTAAAATTATTTTCTTCCCCCCCCCCCACTCCCTTTCTATTTTTCATCAAAGCTCTCCCTCTGGTGAGCGATTTCCAGGCAGAGGAGCGAGGATCTGCCGGAGTCCATGTGGTTTTCATTGTCCCATTTGCCGGAATGAAGGGGACTGGTATTCCCCTCCCCATACTGGTTTCTGCTTGCCGTGATCCAGCTGCTCACCACCCTCTCCTGGAGCTGGTGCCTTCTGCCTCCACGAGGATAATAGGAAAGGGGAAAGCACTGAGAGGCCAGGAAGGGATTGATTTTACTAATTAGTGTTAAATTAGGGATGGGTATCAATGGCTGGAAATGGAGCTGAGGAGGGTTGTGTGAGTGTGGGAGTGCCACGGACATTCCACAGGGCTCAGGAATCAGGATTAATGGCTCCAGAATCCTTCCAGCCAACTGGATCTGCGAGGGCTTTGTGCAGTTAAATGACACAGGCCGGTGGGTAATATATGGTGTGAAGAGCTGGAAAACAGCAGCACAAAGATATGGCAGGGGGAATAAATTAAAGCCTTCCGTCAGAAAGCCAATAATGGGGAGAGGGGGAGTGGGGAGGTGGAAACAAGGGACAGGATATTTATTTGCAGCCGAGGTATGAAAGCAGTGGAGGATCAATGAGGAGAACATACAGCACTTCATGCGTAGCACCAATATATACACAGCCCTGGCCACATCTGGGGGGGCTGGGGGTGCCCAATTCCTTCAGCCACTGTTTAAAGGGATGCCGTCTGTGCCTGGCTCATGGCTCAGGCTCCTGTGTTGAGCTTTTTCCCCTTACAGATGGATTTTTGGTTTTTTTGGGTTGTTGTTTTTTGGGTATTTTTTTCCCAGAAGTGCTGAAGGCTTTTGAATTAGGTCTCCTTAAGTTGTGCCAAGCTGGGTCCAGCTTCCCACCTCTTCAAGGCCAATCTCATCCAGCAGCTGCTGTGAACCTCTTGTAGAAAACGGGATTTAGTCCCCCTCCATCCCCAAACCTCCTGAAGGAGGAAAATCTCATGGATCAGTCTGGGAATGGGACGTTAAATGGGCATTTTTACACCATAACTGAGGTAGCAGCATTGTTGCATTGACTTCTCGGAACCTAATTCACTTGGGAAAGCGAGGACTGAGCCATCCCTGCCCTGCAAGGAAGTTGTCAGTTTTCATTTACGATTTCTTCAAGGTCATTTAGTGGAGCAGGGCAATGCAACATCTTTTCCAGACCTGTTCCTACCGAGAGGTAGAGGAAGGGGGAGTGCAGTGAAGGGATGAAGACCCCTCGTGTGCCTGGTTGACAAGTTTGCAAACCAGGGAGGGGGTTTTCAGGTCTCCTCACGTCCCTGGGAATGTGTCTCCTGCTCCCTGGCTCCCCTCACCCCCTCCGATAAGGTAATGAGATGCAAGTCTTTGGTGTGTTTGACAAGCTGGTGTCCTACAGCGCGGGAGCTGGGAGTGCTCCGAGGCTGGGAGAGGAGATTAATTAATGCTAAAAGACACAGTTTGATGTGGCAATGAAATTTCGATTATAATAATCTCTAATTATCTTGTAGCACAAGTGCCTCGGCTCTCCCAGGTGTCTTCCCCAGTTTGAAATTGTTATTTGTCAGCATCAAAGAGAGAGAGGAGCCGGTGCAGGGGGTGCATGTGTGGTCCCTTGGGATGGGGAGCCCAACTTCTGCCAGGGATATCCCTTAGTGGGAATGTCTCTCTGTTTCCATGGATCCCGTGAGTGCCTTTTTTTCCAACAAATCAGAGCAGAACAGGGAATTTGGGGGGGGAGGTTCTCAGTGAACTTTCCACAGGGTGTAAGAGCACAGGGAGGCAATCTGAGGTCTGTGCAGGTGTCTTGTGGCAGTTCCACTTTGCCTTTCCAAAGCGTGTCATTCAAACACCTGGTCCCTCGTGCCTTTTTCTTTTCTTCCTGATGGTTTTTGCTCAAAAATCAACTCGTTCCCAGGGAGAGAATTTTGGTCTGACAAAACGACACTTCGCCCGGGAAAGTAATTTCCTTCAGCTGCTTTATTGCTTCTCCTCCAGGCTCAGTGAGCTTTGAAATCCTTCTCCTCCTCCTCCATCAGCCTGAGCCCTTCTGTCCCCAACATCTTCAGAGGTGACCTGTCCTTTCCCAGAGGGATGTGGTGGCCTTTGGAGAGGTCCCTGTGAGCAGAGCTGGCCAGTGGTGCTCCATGCACTGAATAGCAGATGGACACATTGGCATCTCTGGCAGCAGGAATAATTGGCTGCTCTGCTCCTGAGGGTTGCAGAGGGGTCTGTGCTGCTCCAAATCCTGTTTATCTGTTCAAAATACTCCCAGGGGAGGAAACATCTCGGGTTTGAAGTCTCTGCCCCCGGGACGTGCTCGCCATACAGAGGCTGGATTTGTCACGATGCTCCTTGGGATGGAGGCAGGAAACATCCCCCCAACCTCCCCCAGCCTTGCAGATCCTGGGGGAGCTCCCCTCCTTCCCGGGAAGAGGGGAAGATGGGGTGCATCACTGAGCCTGGGGTGGATAGGGGTGCGGGGAGTTGCTGGCTGTGACCTGTTGAGTGCCATCATCCGTTGCTGTGAGATGCAAAAGGGTGGGGGAGAAGCAGCTTTCCCAAAGCCTTTCCCATTCTATCACCCTTGTGGGTGATGGGAACCCCCCCTCCAACCCATCACTGCCCTCCCAAGCAGCTCCAAGCCCCCACCAAGCTGCAGAAAACATCCTGCATCCCACCCTTGCACTTCAGCATCTCCGGAGGAGGAGGAAGAGCGACACAAACCACAAAAATAGTCATCCCCGGGTGGGTTGTTTTGAGTCACAGATCTGTTTGCAAATGAGCTTGGGGGCTCACTGGGTAAAAGAAGGGCACGCTTGGTGAATCCCATTTCACTTCCCCAATGAGCTGCAAAACTCTTGGATAATGGGTTATGAGTTGTAGATCTGTTTGATTGCATTGTTGCAAAGTGGGAATTGTTTTGCAACATAGATTCTTAATCACTGAGGCATCTGTGATTGAATGCGTCGAAAATTGGTTGAAATTGAAAGTTAACTATACTGCAGACAGCTTATTCTTGTGTATAATTGAAAATAAATTCTAATACTCTTCTTGAAAAGGGCTGCCAGGAGGAAATTTCCAACCTTGTGCTCTCCTCAGCCCCCTCCTCCAGATCCGCAAATCCTCGCTGCTCTCCTCTGAGCCGGGAGAGAAAAGCCGATCTCTACGTGTCACTCTCAGCTGGAAAATGCGGAACTTGCAAATAGTTCCTGTTGGAATGCCGGGGGATGGGGGAGGTGGAAGGAGATCGAGGATCAGGGCAGTGGGATCGGGGTCTTGTTTGACAAAGAGTTCAGTTCTTCCCTGTTTTGGTGTTCACAGAATGATGGGATGGTTTGGGTTGGAAGGGACCTTAAAGCTCATCCAGTTCCACCCCCTGCCATCCAGGGATGGGGCAGCCACAGCTGCTCTGTGACTACACAACTCAACTTCTGTCACAGGAGGGTCAGTGATGGAGGGAAGGTCACCTGCAGCCCCTCCTCTCTGCTAATTCAGCACCCAAGGAAATGGAAAATGAACACAATTCAGCCTGATACAGAGGAATTTTATATCCATAATGAAATTTTAGTAGGGATGCAGTTGCCCTGTGAGACCTCCTGCCCCAGGTCCTCAAGGAGGCTGAGGGTTTAGCAAAGCTCAGGAACTGTTCCAGAGAATCACATCATCCGACACCATACCTTTGGCAGGATGGCTCCTGCAGTTCCCAAGGGATAACAGTGGGTCATTCAGGTCTTTTGGGATGAGACTTGACCTCTCCTCTCCCTGTTCCAGCTGACTTCTCCATCCTCACCCCCTGGAGCCCATCCTGCTCCTTAGGACTGCGATACAACCCCTTGCCTTGCCGTGTCCACCCCCAGCCGCCCCCATGGCTCCTCACACTCAGGGAATTTTTGGGTTAGAGGGATGATGGTGCACACAAAAGGTCCTGCCTCACTGTTTTATGCAGCCCACAGAGGGGAAAATCAAATGGTTCCCTGCTTATTCCAAGGTTTTGGGAGTCTGCTGGGGGTTATTCTTCGTGGGATGAGAGGTCAGTTTTGCTTGACAAAGAGAAGGGACTTTGGTGGGATTTTTTTTTTCCTTGCACTGATCTCAAGCTATTTTTATTCCTTTTTCTACCCTCGTGATGGGCCAAGGCTGTCAATAGGGTGCTTTCATGGCCTCATTTCAGAGGGGGCTTTGGAAAAATTGAAGAGATGGGTTATTATTAAGCCCTCATCACGCTAAAGACACTTTGAATTTGATTCCACACCTGGACCCCTTCACAATCGAAGCCTGGACCACCAAAGACGAGAGGGCAGGGCAGTACCCTGGGCTGGGGAACAAAAGAATGAAAAGCTTTTTTGTGAGTCTTGACTCTTCCTTTGGTTGCTTGGGAAAAGCAGGTTGGAGTTTTCTGTGCTTCCCAGAAAACTTTGGGCAATGCTGCTTCCTTTTGGGAGGGCACTGTCAATTTATGGAGGACAATCTCTCTTTAAAGCTGGGTTAACTACGGAGTCTTCGTCATTACTTAAAATTATCATCCAAGTTTGGTATTTGACACCTTTTGGGAAAGGACCAGCAAGGAAATAAAGCAAGCAATGGACCAAAACTCAACCTGGGCTTAGCGATGTCTTTCCTTGTATTAGAAAAGTTGCACAAAATCAAATAAATTGATTTTAAATCAATTTATTTCAAATGATGCAAACTCCGAATACAGGCAGAACTAGTTTAACCTTTGCTTAAATTGATTTTGCTTGCAACAGTAAATTACTGAGTGAGACTGAAGTGATTTAATGGAGGGTTAAGCCTGTTTAAGTGTGGCCATTTCCGGGGGTTTCATTGGTTTGAAGAGTGAGGGTGGCCCAGTCATTGAGGTACCTCAGGAAACCTAATTTTCCTTTCTTACTCTGCCACAGATGTTGCCAAATTCTCCTCTCTGGGGCTCACTTTCCTACGTGGGATGGGAGATTATAAATTTTCCCTGGGGGGTGTCTGTCCTGAAAAAAAAGAGCTGCTACTTTCCTTCCTCAAAATAACAGTGAAGTAGCTGATCCCAGTTTATATTTAATTAGTAAAGCTAAATCAGGGCCATATTTTGTATTGCAGGATGGAAAACCAGACATTTTCATGGGTTTAAACCCCAACCTGCACTGCCACTGTCCATCCTCCATCCTTCAAACTCGGGATCTGGGGATGCCTTGGAGCATCTCCTCCAGCGTGGGGAGAGCTGCACGCTCTGCACCCCAATGTGCCAAGATTTGTCTTTCAGAGCTTGTTTGAAGAGGTGGAGAGAGATACCCCAGCTTTAGGCTGGCTCCCCCTGGTCTCACCAAAGCTGAGCTTAAGCTTAGGGCGGTGTTTCTGCATTCTGGAGCAGCTCAGACTCGGCTCTTTGGACATGGAGCAGCCTCAGCCCACTTGTACAAGTGTTTTCCAGTGGACAGTAAATCCGTGTGACTTGTCTGGGAGTGATGTGATTTGAATTAATCAAAACGCTCAACTGCAGGAGGAGGAAAAAAAAAATATCAGTCGTAGATTGACGGAAGCAATGGAGTGATGATAACTGTGTTTTAATCCAGTAGCTGAAGGCTTCAAGCAGCAGCCTGGGAATCAATTCTTTCTTCTTTTCCTGGGGAATTTGAACCTGCAGCTCACCGGGAAGCGCTGGAGGACGTTGGGAAGCAGGAGGTGCTGGGCTGGGCTCCTGCTCAGAGCTCGCTGCTTTGTGTACCAATAGGTATTTATTAATTAGGAATCCGAGTGGCTCCCTCGTTCAGGGGTTAGGAGACTCGCTAGGGAAGCTCTGGTCCCTATTCTCATTAAGGTTTAATTATACAAAGTAAAATATCCTCAACAGGAGGGAGCAAGTGTCCCCCTCCCCCCCGAATGCTGGTGGCTGGCAGTGTGCCAGCCCGTGGGACACAGATGTGGCTCTGGGTCCCTATGGATGGGGGAGCTGGATGGCTCCCAGCTGGAGTGGAGGGGCTTGGCACCTTTTCCTTTCTCCCCTTCGAAGAGCTGTGGTGAAGATTTGGGGTGTCCAGCCTGAGATGGGGGGGAGGGGGGGGATAGGACAGCCAGGTGGCCGGTATTGCCTTGGGACTAGCAGGTGATCCAAGGCTGCTGGTAACTCAAATACCCATCTGTGTGCATCCCGGGAGCCCAGCAATTCACGGGATAATTAGTAGCTGCCACACAAAAAGCAGCGAGGCACTAACCACGCTCATTCAAGGTTTGGAGCATCCTCTGTCCGGGCACTGGAGGGCTGGGGAGGAAGGACCGGGAGGTTCCTCCTGCTCCTCAGACCTGGTTTATCATCCCAAAGGATGGGAGAGCTCAGGGAACGCGGTGTCCATGAATGGTTTTGTTTTAAACTGGAGAAATGGTGAGAGAAAGCACCTCCCTGAGGAGTCACCCCGAGCTCTTGCTGCCTGCAGCCTTTGTCTGTGCTTCAGGTCTTTTCCCACCACGGGCACCTTGATTCTGGTTTTCACGACGTGGAGACCAAGGCAAGGTGCTAAACAGTGGGTTTACTGCCGAGAGAACGACAAGTTTCCTAATTTTCCTGCCACTCCGGTCACCAGGGGTGCAGGGTTCATTCCCTGCAGCCAGGACGCTCGCAGCCGAGCATCGGGGCCTTAATGAGTTCACGTTTTGGAAGTGCTCTCGACTCCTCAGGTGAAAGTTGCTCACCAGGAGAAGTGCAAAGAGCACTGATTTGCATTCTTATTGCAGGCAATATCCATAGGGAGAGAATGTCAGAACAGCTGTTATGTCAAATTACCTTCCTCCAGTAACAGGGGATTTTATCTGTCATCTCGTGGAGGGCAGAGGCACTTGCACCCCTTGGGGGAAGCCTGGGTTTGCATATTTTTTGCATCTAATGCTTTATGGAATTATTGAACTGAGATGGAGCAGAGCAAAGGGGACGGGACAAGGGCTGGGATCAACCCAGGTGCTGCTTTTCCCCGTCACTTCCCTGGGAGGATTCCCAGCTCCTTCTCCATCCCAGCCTGTTGCAGCATCTTGGTTTGTCCTGCGTCGTGCAGCTTTTATTACAGCCTTGCCATATAATCACTTCTTAATTAACTCAAGCGATGGCTTTATTTCTTGGAGTTCATTTCCAAAGGCTTAATTTTATTTCGATGCGGAATTAATATTTTACGTTTTCCTGCTCGGGAAAAAAAAAGCTCCTGCATCCCCACGAAGGGGGGAGAGGAGGAAGCTGAGCCAGCACAGCTCCTCGCACCAAAAGGTTTCTGCTGCCGTCTGTGTTTTCCCAAGCAGCCATCAAGTTCTGGTGATCACTTGCAGGGAGAAAAATACAAAAATAAAACCAAGGCTCCATCTGGATGGTGCTAAGGACGGGTGATGGCAGCAGGACTTGGCCCAGCCCGGCCTCATCTGTCCCCATCGGAGCCAGGGGACAGACATCCAGAGTATTTTTAAATTCAGGGAGGGTTTGGGGTCTTGTAAGAGGCTCCAAATGTCCTTTGTGCCTCTGGGCTGTGCACTGAATCCCTGCAGTGGGGGATGCTGGTGCACCCGGACTGTGTGTGTGGATTTGGGCAGGGATTGCCCCTTGGGCTCATGTGAGCCAGGGCAGGGCTGCTGGAGAGCCAAACATGCTGCTGCTGCTCTGTCCCCTCCTTGTCCAGCCAGGAGATGCTGAGACGCTCCTGCCCTCCCCCAGAACTGCTTCAGGCTCAGCTCAGGCCGGTTTTGTGCGTGGGAACCCCAGCATCCAACCCCAGGCTGAGAGTGCAGCTCATTCCCAACAGCAACAACTCATTGTGCCTCAGTTTCCCCTTCCACAAAGTCACCTCGATGCCTTTTCCTGAGGCACTTTGAAACCTGTTGTGGTCCTGAGGAGAGCAAGGTGCTTGTGCTGATGTCCACGGGGCGATGGCTCTGGCCTGGCCATGATTTTGGCTCAGGGCACCTCAGAGCAGGTTCAAGCCCAGTTGTGTCCCTTCTCCAGCCACTAATCCCGAGTGCACAGTCCGGCCCTAAGCTGCTCAGGGGCATTAGGCTTCTAAATAAGCCTTGGATGGGACAGGGCACTCCAGGGAGAGGGCCACAAGTGGAACTGGGTGTCCCCAGCCAGGTGAGCCAGGGAGCCCCAAAATAACCCCAGCCTGGGTCAGATGGGCTGGATGTTCCCAGCCTCAGTTTAAGCACTTTGGGATTAAATCACATCCCCCAAATCCCGGCGTGGAATCTGTGACTCACTCCTGCCAAGGCCAGGACATCCAGGCTCAGCTCCCCATCCCCTGACAGGCCTCACCTACATCCCTGCTGGGGGTATCTCAGGGATGTGACTGTGCCCTGCACCCCCTGAGTGACACAGTGTTAAATGTCCCGTGTTATTAATTGGAACAGCACTGACGAGCTTTGATGCATCATTCCTTTGCTGTGCTGACATTCCCGTGCTCCAAACACGAGGAGTCTGGAGCAAGTGAAGTGCTGGAAGTGAGGCAGAGGGAAGCTGGGAGAGATATTAAATCTCTGTAGCCTTTCAGAGGCTCCATAATTCATAATCCTGAAACGCACAGGCTGATAATTGCCCTAATCACTGGAGAAACATGGCCAAAATGTACTGAAATAAGCCATAAAACTCATTACAAGATAACAAGATTCTATCTATTCTCGGAGGTCGCGTTAAAGCTCGGCAGGTCAGGGAGTTAATCACCTCCTCCAGCAGAAGATAAGCAGCGGCACACACAGCCCATCCCTGCCCGGATCCCAGGATCCCCTCCCGGCCTCCCAGAGGGATGGAAAAGGGCTGGGAGAAGGTCACTGGTGTTTAGCTCAGCAGGGAAGAACAACTTTCCTTAGGGAGAGCAGGGACAGGATTGGGGAGGATGAGTTTTCCCTTCCCTTTGGAGAGGTGATGCTTCCCCCACTGTGCTACAGCTCCTGGAATCCTAGGGTGGTTTGGGTTGGAAAGCACTTTAAATACCATTTAATTCCACCCCCTGCCATGGGCAGGGACACCTTCCACTATTCCAGGTTGCTCCAGGCCCCGTCCAGTGTGTCCTTGGACACTTGGGAGTTGGACTCGATGATCTTTGTGGGTCCCTTCCAACCCGGAATAACCTGGGAATCTGTGAACTTCCAGGGATGGAAGGATCCACCTTATATTCCCCGCCAGTTTGCACAGACAATCCCTCCTGGGTGAAACACCCTTTCAGGGAGGGATCCCTCTGCCGTGTGCCCTGTTTTCCAGGGATGGGTAATTAGGATGCTTTCCTCCCCTCCGTGACTCCTGCTGCGTATCCACTTCGCATTTTACTTATCTTGCAGGGAGCTTTAAACGTTTGGGATCACTGGCTGGGATCACCCGTTTTGGCTTTTGTTTTGGGCATTCTGGGAATGTCCCTGTTGGGGTTTTCTGTGACAGGACCCCTGGGAGAGGCTCTGGAAGTGGCTGCAGGTGCTCCAGCCCTGTTCCAGCCCCGCTGGCAGCTGCTTCCCTGCTGGATTTGTGCTGATGGATACTGGGCACGCAGCTAATCCATAATCCTTGGTAAATGCTGCTGATGAGTCAGTGCTCATTTAACATGAAATAGCCCTCCTGCGAAATCCATCTCCTTGGATTTAGAACAGCTACTTGTTGACTAAATATTAATTGGTTATTAAAAGTATCAGTGAGGGGGAAGAAATGAGAAGTTTCCTCAGGGTTGTGGGTGGTTCTGTCTCCCAGGGATGTGCCTTTTCCTGGTCCCTGTACACAGAGACCTCTCCTCCCTTGGTGCCTGAGCCTTCCTGGCCCAAATTTGTTATCCTCCTTTTATTTACCACCCTCAGCCTTGAGGAATCTACAGGGAAGGTCCCTGGTAGGAGCAACACCTTGGCACATTCCTCCTTCTCTGTCTTAATCCTCCTTCCTTTTCCCTTCTTTTTTCCTACAGATGTTTCAACAATAATTAGTATTTCCCCTCTCCCCTGCCTTGAGGGATTAAATGCAACAAGAAGCAACAAGACAAGGGTTGATATTGGGAAGCAGGAGGGGCTGGGAGGAGGGACAGGGGTGTTGGGATGCTCAAGTGTCTTTTGGTGTCTTCCCAATCCCACCAAATCCTGCTGGGGCTGCTGAAGGGAAGCTGTGGGGATCCAGCAGAGCTGTGCCTTCCCCTCCATCCCCCTGGAATTGCAGGGCAGTGGGAGATTTCCAAGCTTAGAAGCGGACAAGGACCAAAACATTTCCTCTCTTGATGGAATGTGGGGGGGTCAAAGGGGACCTTAGACCTTGGAATTTATTTACAGATGTTGGGAAAGGGGGTTGTAGCTTGGAGATGGGCAATAATACCCCCTAAGGGATGCAGCATCCCTCTGTTTTGGTGCTTGGGAAGGATCCATTCCCTTTGCTGTGGCTGGAACGGGGTATTTCAAGCAGAGAATTGGAATAAATGTGTATATTCAGTTGTTCAGTGGCTCTGCCCTTGGTGTTGCTCTGAGCAGACCCACCCCAGCATCCTGGGGTCGCTGGCAGTGATTTTCTCATGGACAAGCTGCAGGGCAGGATTTTAACCAGGAAAAAATCACATCACTTGGAAAAACACATCAGGGCTTTTTTTTTTTTTTTTTTTTCAGCACAAAGCCAATGAAAGGGATGCTTTTTGTGTCCTGCTGGGTGACAGGAGCAACACTTTAAAGCTGTCGCGGCTTTTCTGTCCCTCAATCCTCCCTCCTGTTCCATGAGGGATGGCAGGGAGCCCCGTGGGTCCTGCAGATGAAGATCCCCGGGTGCAGAACGTGTTGCATTGCCCGGTGTGAAAAATCAACAAATATGCTCACTGCAGAAAAAAACCCCACACAAAAACCCCCTAAACCCCACCAATAAACCTGAAAACTTCCTACAAAGCAAAGAGGAGGGAGAGCAAGAGCTCCTCTCAAAGGAATAGTTGTTGGAGAGGGAGATCTTAGGCAGCTGATAATAAAGCAAAGCATTTTGCCGGGGAAGTGGAACAGGATCAGAGCGGGAATGCTGCGGGCACCCGGCGGGAGGACATTCCTGCTGAAAAGGATTTTACTCTCCCCCTGGCTTTTTCCAGCGTTAGGGCTTTTCTGACATTCCCCACTGCAGCCTTGCAGTGGTGAGTGGAGCGGGTGGGTGGAAAGGGGCTGTGGTCCCAGTGCCCGCATTGCTGGAGCATCCCAGTGCCCGGACTGGGAGGTGCTGGGCACCTTCCCGGCGTCGGTGGGACTCTGTCCCCATCTAGCGATGGCTGTGCCGTGCCTGGCACCGCTGCAGCTCCACGGGTTTGGTTTGGTCGAGGTGGGAAGAAGCTGAACTTGACCCCTGCCTTCACCTCCCTGCGCCAAACCCTTCCCAGGCAGCAGGAGAGAGGAGAGGGACCTTCCCAGCCCCTCTTGCTCCCCAGTATCACATGTATCGACACCGGTCCTTGTTGCCTCTGGTTGTATTTATTATTTTGTCCCTCAAGGCAGAGGAGAGGAAAAAAACCCCTAAATAAAAATCTGTAGGAAAAAGAAGGGGAAAGGAAGGAAAATTAAGACAGAGAAGGAGGGATGGAGTGTTACAGAGGCCAGGATACAGCAGGACGTGCTGCCCTCCCTCCTGAGCATCCAGGCTGTCCCTGTCACTGCTGCATATGGGAGAGGCATATGGATGGCTGTGGGGGTCCTGCAGCTGTTCCATCCTCCCCTGGTGGGAATTACCACAATGTTCAGCCTGAATGAATAACCCCCACATGTTAAATCCACCCTTTGTTCTCCCCTTGAGGCAGCACACGGGGCTGCAGCTGCTTTGCAGAGGGATCAGGAGGGATGAGAGCAGATTTCTCCCCTTCCCACTTGGAGCAAGCGAGGCTGTTCGTTCGCACGCGTTTGAGGTGTTCAATATGTAGCTGATATAAGTGCTGTAAAGGTGGCAGGTGGATGGATGGGGATGATAAAACTGCTCTTTAATAACAAATATCTCTTTTTGGCACCCAGCTTTCCTTAGAAATAAGGCCTGTTAGGCTGAAGATAGCAGTGGAAAAGGTGGGAGGAGAGGCTGGGGGAAATCATTCAGCAATGAGCTGGAGAAAGCCCTTCATTGATTCCTGAGCTGCAGGAGGAGCAGGGAGACTTCCAGGGCTCCCCTTGTGCTGGGATTTCCCCTCCCTGAAATGGGATGTGTGAAGATGAGGCCACCAAAGTGCTCAGCTTGGGAGCACTGAGGTGAATTCCTCCATAAAAGCTGGGGCTGCTCCATCCCTGGAAGTGTCCAAGGCCAGGTTGGAGCACCCTGGGACAGTGGAAGGTGACTCTGCCCATGGCAGGGAGTTGGAAGGAGATGAATTTTAAGGTTCCTCCCAACCCAACCCATTCTGGGATTTTCTGATTTGTTACTTTGCTTTTCTCCAGCTTTTCCCTTCTCCCCTTCCGAGGGGAAGCAGGCACACGCACACGTGGGGCAGGAGGAGGTGGTCATTCCCTCAGCAGGGAGCCAAAAAAAAAAGGCAATCCCAGAGGGAAAACTGGACTCAAGGAAACCTTTGAAAGTAGAGAGTCCTTTACAAGAGTTGGGCAAAAAAAATAAAAAAAGAGGAAGGGAAGTGGGAGGAAAATATCTTTCAGGTTTTGCCATTTCAAAGCTCTAAGCTGACCTGATTTCAAAGAATATGAGTGTAATACTTTCCCTCTTTCTTCTCTCTTTTTTTCCATCCCTAATAGGGAAGTGACATTTTATTCTACTTATCCTTAAGGCAAAGTTGGATTATTTTTTTATTGGTTTTTTTTCAAAGTTAGGGGGGATAAGACGTGCAGTGACGGAGCCACACAGGCACAGCAGCCGGTGGCTCCGGGAGAGAGGGATCCCCAAACTCTCCAGGTACGTGACTCCAGCTGGGGCTGGGGAAAGGCCACAACCCCTGGGGGACACTCAGCCATCCCCAAATCCTCCATTGTGTCCAGCTTTGGGAAAATCAGAGGGAAAAATCTTCAGGAAGGGCCTTCCCGGCTGCCCTTGGGAAGCGGAGGGAGATGCTGGTTGGCAGGAGAAGCACGTGCCAAGGGGCAGGAGGGTGGGCATGGGATTTGCTCCACGTTTTTGGGTGTTGTGGAGGTGGTTTCAGTGGGCTGGATGCCCTAAGGATGAAGTGTATGGCTGTTGGCATTTTTGCAGCCTTTTATTAATGATGTTGGATGAGGGAAATCGTGACGGGTATGAGATGACCTTACCACTGTCTGTAAGTACCTAAAAGGGGGTTGTAGACAGGCAGGGGTTGGTCTTTTCTCTCTGACCATTGGAGATAGAACGAGAGCTCATGGTCTTAAGATCCAATACGGGAGGTTTAGACTTGACATTAGGAAAGTTTTTCACTGAAGGAGTGATCCAGCATTGGAATGTGTTGCCCATGGAGGTGGTTGAATCACCATCCCTGGAGGTGTTTAAGAGCAGACTGGATGAGGTGCTGAGGGCCGTGATATAAATGTTATAGCTGCCAGGTTTTGGTTGGATTATAGGTAGGACTTGGTGATCTTCAAGGTCTTTTCTAACCTTATCAGCACTGTGATACTCTGTGTGTGTGTGAAATAAATCCTGCTAGCACATGGAGTTACTATCTTAACTCCTGGAATATGAATTGCAGTGACACTGCATCCTTCTCATCCCCAAAAGCTCCAGGTCATGGGAAAAACCTTCCTCTTGTCTTTCTTGTTGCGTGTGGGAAGAACATCATGTGAATATCTGGGGTAATTTCTTGGGAGCTGTTTTTGCTGATGGTCTGCAGTCGGGATGAGGTCATTTCTCGGGGAGCCTTTCCAGGCTGAACTTCGCCGAGTTTGCTGACTTCTCCTGAAACTTTGGCCTGGCAAGACAAACCTGAATTACAGCAGCAAATGCCCTGGGAACAATCCAAGAACATCCAGGGAAGAATTATTTTTTTCCTGCCCCGTTTTGATGTCTTTATGGCAAGATGTCTTTGGAGCCACGTGAGTGTGAGTGGGAATGCAGGAAGGCAGGACTAGGAAAAGAGGCTGGAAGAGAACAAATACAGCCCGTGGAGCTCACAGGTCTATATGAAGTTGTTTTATCCATGAAATCCTACCCCAGGTTTGCATGGATGTGCTGCTCTCTGGGATTCTCCAAGATCGCTGTTCTGCGTTTTGGGGGGGATGTTTTTCATCCTGTTTCTCAGCTGCTTATTTTATTTACCAAGAACGAAGTGTCAAACCCTTTTCCAAACCTGTTTTCCTGCTCCAGCATCGGGGTTTTAGGAAGAGCAGGAATGGAGACACGGGGAAGAGACAAGGAGCTGAGGCACATTCCTGCAAACATTTAATTACTTGTATGAAAAGTATAATTTGAACTTTTTTGGGAGGTTGGAAAAAAGTCGGTGTTTTAATTTCCGTGTTGAACTTTGGTGTTCTTCTTCCTCCTGCCCGGATTTGCAGAATAAAAGGGAAAATAGAAAGCAAATGACTTAAAACCCACTTTGCTCCAAGAAGATAATTTTTCCTCGGCTTTGATGTTTTGTTTCGGGGAGAGGGAGGGAGTGAAGGCGTAAACTCGAGGTTTGTTTTATCGGGTGATGTTTGAGATCCCATCCCGGCGAGTCCCGAGCAGCGGGACCCGGGATGGATGGGAAAATCCGAGCGGAACCCCCCCCGAGGGGAGCCGAGCTGAGAGGCGAAACACAAAGTGTGTTTGAGGCAAATATTTGGACAATCTCAAGGCTTTGTTTAAACCAAACGTCAACTGCTAATAGCCGATCCCGCAGGGAAAAGCGGATGCTCCTGCCGAGCGCAGATTAGAGCATCGCTGATGGGGGGGGACCTCGAAGTCAAAGCAGTCCCCAGCTCTGGAGTTTAGCCTCGGATCCCACTTGGAAAAGGAACAAATTGAGCAGTTTATTCGTCGGGACGATGAGCCTGAGCATCCCCCCGACGTTGTTTGGTGTCGGGAATGGCAGAGGTTCCCTGTGGCGCTGGGTTTGGGATGGTGCTGGATGGAGGTTTCCATGTTTGATTTAACAAATAAATATGGGAATATATGGACTGTGAGATTAACGCAGCGCCGAGGCCTTTCCCTCACCCGTCCAACCCTGTTATCAGACTTCACAGGAATTAGGAAACAGCTCTATATAGATTTTAATAATTTTTCCTTTGATCGTGCTTGTCCTCATCCCTCTCCCATTCACACGCCTGTGTTTGATCTCTCTCGTAAAGTGTTTACACCCCACAATTATTGTAATTACCTGTAGGAAAACGAGGAATGTGCTGCCAAACCTGTGTAAATCCAAAGGCTTTTAACCCTTTCCCTGCTGAGCAGCCCTGGCAGTGGATGCCTTGAAGCCTGTTCCTATTATGGTGCCCTGCTGGGTCCTGGCTTTGCTGAATTAAATGTGTTAAATACTGCAGGTGTTACACAAATTGCTCATTTTTTAGCCCATTTGAGAGGGGATAAAATACTTTTTGTCCCTTATCCTCCTCTAATTCCCTCTGCCTGTCTCTGCACATCCGCCCTAGACTGAGGGAGCGTGAGCTGGAAGTGGTTCCTCCTCATCCCCAGCTGTTGTCCTTTGCCATTTGGGATCTATTTCCCCTCTCCTTGGCTGGAGTTCCATCACGCCCGAGGTGGGAAATCTCCACAGGGAAGGGCATTACAGGGATTGATGGAAAAAGCAGGCGGTTCAGAGGGACCTGGCGGGGTTTGGCTTTGCTGCAGCTCCAGCCAAGTCGTGGGAGCTGGTTCCCTGCATCCCTCTGAGTGTGGCTGATGGGAAAAATTCATCTGCAATCCAAATATTTCCCAGGCTCTGGAAAAGATGTTAAGGTCAGGCCATGGCAGATGTGTCTGTCACTGTGATGGACTCGGGAAGGATTTCCCTCCCTGGATGAGATGAGAGCAGGGGGGAAGCACCCAGTACCACAACAGGTCGTATTCCCTCCCTCTCCTTTTAATCCCTGATTTTGGACAAACACCGACCCAGAAAGGGAGAGAAGAGGAATTAAATTAACGAACACAATTTCTCCCTGTCATTGCACTCTGACTAATGAGTCTATTTCTGGGTAATAAGAAGGAGCAGGAAGTGACAAGGCACTGTAATGAATTAGTGGCCCAGAACCTCGTTAGTCAGAATAATCTTTCCATGAAAGATAAACGATGCAAACATTAATTATGAAGCCGCTGCGGAAATGCATTTTGTTATTTGGCATCCCAAGACATCTCTGCAAGTTATTACTGAAGTGAGGTGCTTTAGGAAACAAAATAAAAGGGATTACACAAAGAAATGGGGATAATATGTTGGGCTCCAAGCAGATCACCTTTGTGAGGTGACGCAGCCGGGTGATTTCCAGGGAACAGCACAGATTTCCAGGGATGTCCCTGTCTGCTTGTATTAATCATCCCGTGTATTAATCATGCAGTGGTGCCTGTGGGTGCCTGCCAGCCCAGAGCCCCATGCCAGAAGACAGACCAATCCAAAGAATTGCATCCTAAGGGCATTAAAAAAAAAATACAATAGTAACTGGGAAAAAAAAAAAAAAAGAAGGGAGTTTGGGAAGTAGAGTTTGGATTATTCCTCTGTTTCAGTTGGCAAATGGGGGTTGCAGGGGTTTAGCTGCGGGATTTTGGTGAGATCTCTCTGTCCATAGCTTGGTCACTGCTGCTTCCTGAAAAAAAATGGCTTAAAACTGGGACAGGCACATCCCTGTGTGCCATGGCATGGATCATTGTGGAGTTAGTGACACAACAGCAGCTGAAATCAAGCTGGAATTTAGAGGGGAGGAAGCAGAAACATCTTTTAAAAATACTCAATATAATATAGATATTATATGTATGTCTATTTATCCCATGAGGGAATAAGGAGAATCATCCCACCCCCATTCCCCAGCTACTGCCTGCTCCCACCTCCACTGTCTTAGTGCGGCTCGTCCCAATTTCCTTCTTTGTTGTTTTTATTCCCAGCGTATTCCAGAGCTCTTCTCGCAGATTTCAAAGCGGCAGCGCCCAATGTTTGGGCTCTGCCTTCCAGGTGTAATTACTTTGCAACACAACTTCATCTGGTGCGGTGCCTTTCATGGCAGCAGCTGGGGAAAAAGAGGATTTGGGGCGGTGGGGCTGGGGAGAAGGAGAGGGAGAGGAATCCGGGGAGGGATGGAAGGAGAAGGTAAGGGAGAGGCACCTGGGAAGGAGTGGAAGGAGAAGGAGAGGAAGGGGTACATGGGGAGGGATGGAAGGAGAAGGGGAGGAACAGAACTCAAGGGAGAGGAATCCAGGGTGAGATGGAAGGAAGAGGCAGGGAAGAGGTACCCAGGGAGGGATGGAAGGAGAAGGCAAGGGAGAAGTACCAGGAGATGAATGAAAGGAAAAGCTGTGTCTGCATCACGTTTTAATCCAGCAGAACCACCGGTGCCACTTTGTCACCTCCCAATGCAGCTTCCTCGGTGGGTGGAATGGATCTGATGGATGGGATGTTCCTCTGGGACTCAGATTCCCTTTGATGCTCTTCTTGGAGGATTTTCAGTCTGTGCTGTGGGTGACCAAGTTTAGCTTTGCTGCCCAGGGTGGGTTTATCCAAGTAGCAGAACAAGTCAGGTACTCTCAGGGATACTTTTGCAAATCTTGCTGAGTGTTTCCAGTATTATGGAAGTGTTGTTTTGTCTCTTCGCCTGCCTGGATTGGAGATCAGCTGTTAATGAGAAGCAATAGTGGTACATCCCCTCGCAGAGGGATCTGTAATTAGGGGCTGCTCAGAAAGTGCCCTAGTGGAGCCAACCGTGTGTTGCGGCCATGCAAACACTTCAGAATAATATCTGTGCTGATTCTAAGGTCTGTCTCCAGATGTTGGTTTGACTCCAGCCGCCTTGCTCTGAGCTGGACCCGGTTAACACAACATTAATGAAGAATCAGTCTAATAACCCGTGTGTAGCTGTGAGCCCTGAGGATATTTTGTGTCTGGGTCAGGATTAGTCACGGGAGTTTAAGCTGACTTGATACCGGTCCCCATCCCTGGGGTCCATGTCCAACCTGAGTAACTCCTGGGGTGGGAATATGACAGGGAAGGAGAGGTGAAAGCCCTCTCCGGTTGAGGAGTTTGGTCCCGGTTACTCGGCACCAAATCCAAAACCATCTTTTCCTAGAGGCAGAACACGCAGCAGCACCTTGTCTTTCATCCAATTTCTTATGTCAATATAGACTCTTGTCATAGAATCCCGGGAGGGTTTGGGTTGGAAGTGACCTTAAAGATCATCCCATTCCACCCCCTGCCCTGGGCAGGGACACCTTCCACTATCCCAGGTGGCTCCAACCTGGCCTTGGACACTTCCAGGGATGGGGCAGCCACAGCTTCTCTGGGCACCCTGTGCCAGGGCCTCCCCACCCTCCCAGGGAAGAATTTCTTTCGTGTATCAAACCTAAACTTCTCTTCCTTCAGTTTGAACCCGCTCAATGAATGATCTCATTCTAAACCCTCAATCACAGCGTGAAATTCCCAGTAATCACCACCCACCATCATCCTCGCTGTTGTGTCCTGAAGGGGAGAGAGAGCAGAGAAATAACCCCGACCTTGTCTTTTAAAAACGTTGTTATTGTTTTCCGTCAATTGTTTGCTCGTTATTCCGGTGCTTGAGTTAAAGGGAGAGAGAAAAGAGGCTGGAAATAAGGTGAGAAATAACCGTGTTAAAGCGCTTCTAGCGGAGCTAAAGGACTCCGGGGCCGGGTAATTAAGGAGCCCGACACCTCCCGCACCCGGGAATTGTGTTTCTGCCTCAGGTGCTTCTCTGCACGTTCAAAGTGCACAGGAATGGATCACACAGGATTTACTCCTTCCTGCCAGGGCTGCCTGACAAACCGGGATTATGCTCTGGGAGAGCAGGTGATGGGGAATGAAATGAGATGTGGGAGAAAAAAACAAGTGTTCTTTAGGAATACAGGGAAGGGGAGAGGAGGGGAGGGGAAAGGGGAAGGGAAAAGAGGGGGAACGGGAGGGAAGGAGAGGGAAAGAGCAGGAAGGAAAGAAGAGGGAAGGGAAAAGGGCAAGGAGGACATGAGGATGTTGTCCTGGCTTCACGTACAAAGTTCCAGTTTATTTTGAGAGGAGGCTTGAACCTGAAATTCCCAGAAGAGATCCTGACCTGCTGCGTGGGGGGTTCTCCTGTAATACTCCTGCCACGATTCTCTGCCTCTGAGCCCTTCTCCAAAGCCCTGTGGCTCCAACAAAGCATTCTTTAGTTCCAGTGCACTGAGAATTGGGCCCACAGGAAAAGGAGAGCCCTTGTCCTGACAAAACGTGTGGAATCTCAGGGTAGGAGGCCACAAGGGCGGGGAATCTCTGGAAGGAGATTCAGGGCAATCACCTCTGTCCTTTTTAAGAGCACAGCCACACCACCCTGGGAATGTTTGCATCCATTTTCCTCTCTTCCTGCCTACCAAAGGGTGACAGCTTAACCTCTGGATACAGCAGGAAGCTGGATTCAGTGTGGGAGCAAGACCCACCCTTCCCATGCCAGCCCCGGCTCTTGAAGCACTTGTGCGCTGCCAGTTGTCTTCTGCAAGGAATCGTCGTTTTGGAGGCTTGACATCCCCACCAGCAGGCTGTGCTTTCCCCTTTCCCATCTCTACTTCATCCTCCATCCCCATTTCTGCCCCCCCCGGGTGCTGCCGACAGCGAGGCAGAGCCGAGAGTGGAGCACAGCCTCCGGGAGATAATTGACTTCGGAAGCGCCGCGTATGAGATCTGGGAAGAAAACAAGGGGAAATATGTTATTTTACAACCTTGATACTCCTGACCTCGTTGGAAATAAATACACACATAACAGCCCGGAGAAATGGGATGCTGCATTCCATGGAGCGGCAGGATGGCAGCGCGGGGCTGTGCTGGCCCCGAACGGCTCCGGCGGGTACTACAAGGATCCGCTGCGGAGTAAATGCTGGGGGGGATGCGCGGGATGCTGGAACAACCGGAGCCAGGAGGGGAGCAGCCCCATATTCCCAGTTTCACAGGTTATTCCGAGTTGGACTGGTGATACTGGTGGCACTGGGGCGGAGGTGGTTTGGTGCTCGGGGGGGTTCAGAGGGAGCTCAGCCCGAGGTGGGATTTAGGAGATGAAGCAACAGCCCCCTCTCCCCGCCCAGATGCCACGGTGCACCCCCAGAACGTGAGGCTTTGGCATTGACACCCTTCTGTGCCCACGGTGGGTGTTGAGGGTGGCACCCCCAGCACCGACCAGAGCCCCCCGAGGCTCCGGGGCACCTTGGCTGCCCCTGCCTTCCCCAGTCCCTCTCTGCCATCTGTGCCAGGGTCGTTAAAGGTGTGAATTAGTGCTTGTCGTGGGCGCTACTTAAAGGTAATGAAGTTTACTTGGCTGGGTAAATTACCAGCTCTCTTTAAATGGCCCTTTTTTCCCTTCATTACTATGCAGATATATGCTAATGCGATGGTCTCCAAACACAACTTTGATGACCTTCTAATTTTTATTTATTTATTTACTTGACGAAGCAGTTTTTGGCTGCCGGTGTAATTTAATTAGCAGCTCCGTTTCAGAGCCTGCCTGGCAGGCGGGGCAGCGGGGCTGGGGCTGCAGAGGGACTCCCCCCAAAATGGGGGTTGTAGAATGCTGGAATCCTAAAATAGTTTGGAAAGGTACCTTAAAGCCCACCCGTTCCACCCCCTGCCATGGGCAGGGACACCTTTCACTATTCCAGGTTGCTCCAACCTGACCTTGGACACTTCCAGGGATGGGGCAGCCACAAATTCCCTGTGCCGGGGCCTCCCCACGCTCACAGGGAAGGACGTCTTCCCAATATTTCATCTAAATTTATCCTCTTTTAGTTTAAAACTATTCCCCCTTGTCCTATCAGTCCATGCCCTCGCAAAAAACCGCTCTCCCTCTTCTTTGTAATCCCCCCACAAGTACTGGGAGACACGAGGGGAAGGGTCTGGCAGGTCTGAACCCCCCCTGGGGTGTATTTAGGGAGTGGCCGTGCCCTGGTGGGATTAATTACAGAATCACAGAATATTATGAGTTGGATAATTACGTCGAGTTTCTGGGGCCGTACAAAAGGAAAGTGCTGAAAATAAGCTGAATTAGAGGAAATCTTTGCATCTGGGCTGGCGGAGGGCACTGCAGGGAGCATCTCCCGCGGGCAGAGCCAGCCTGTGCCGCGTGTCCAGCTGTCCCCTGCCCGGGTGGCCGCTGCCAGTTCAATATCCGGGCACGGGGAGCAGCTCAGGGGACAGAGCAGCACCAGCCCTGGGGACAGGGACCGCGAGTGAAGCGTTATCGCCTCCTCTTGTAAAGTGTCTGCCTTGTGTAATGAATCGCGGGCCGGGAGGAGCCTCCGACAGCTCCGGTGATAGATCTGGAATTTCTCTCCTGCAAGGGAACGTGTGGCACAGCAATAATCAGGGCCTGGCTTGGCAAATCGGCTGCTTGGACATGCAGGCAGTGATGAATGCCCATGGATAGGCTTGGCTTTCCCAAATTCCCCTCTTCTACTGGATGTCTCCTTTCCCCCTCCATCCTTCTCTCCCTTTACCCCTTCGCATTCCCAAATCCCCTGCAGTCCTCTGCCATCCTTCCTCCTTCCCTCCATGCCCGTGCCGGCTGCAGCGGTGCCGTGGGTGCCCTGGGGTGCCCAGACACGGCAGCTCCAGCTGCTGCTGTTTAGGTAGAAGTGTTTACATTTGTTTAGCACAAAGACGCCCCTGAGATTTGCCGGCTCTTGCACGATCCGGGCGGGAGAGAGGAGGGAGGAAACCCGTGGAAGGAATTCGTGAGCAAAAACATCCCCAGAATCAGCACCCGGTGGCATCCTGGGCTTGGAGGTGCAGGGAATAGGGTGGGGTGTCCGGGTGGGGGCTGTGGGTGATGCTGGGACTCATCCAGTTGGGGCCAGACAGAGTTTTTCCGTGGTTTTTTGGGGTGCCTTTGGCATGTGGTCAGGCAGTGTCAGTGCCGTGATTCACTTGAGGAGCTCATCTTGGTGCTCTCAGTCCCTGAGCCTGCCACAGGGAGAATCATAATAATAATCATAATATTAATAACCAGAATCATGTGCTGGCAGCAGGATTGCAGCCTCTCCTGCCCATTCGTTCCGCCTGGTTAGAGGCTAATGTGAAACCCGGGGGAGGGGTCCAGAGCCCCGAGGGACGTGCCGAGAGGGAGGCTCCCACAGCATCCTTCATCCTCATGGATCCAGAGCAGGGATCTGAGCAATCCCACAGAATCACAGAATCACAGAATCAGTAAGGTTGGAAAAGACCATAGAGATCATCAAGTCCAACCTATCACCTATCACCCGTTACCTGATCTAATCTAGTCAAACCTGTTACCTAACCTGACCTGTNCGCAGGGATCTGAGCAATCCTGTGCGCACAGGTGGTGGTGCTGGACAGGGAAGATCCTTGAGATGCTGGGGCTGCGCTCATGGCGGTGCAAAGTGTGATTCCCACGGAGCATAGAGTGACAGGGCTGGGTCTGAGGGGTCCCTCGATGTCCCTCCTGACCTCCGGGAGCTGTCCAGCTCCGGCGAGGATGAGCTGCCGGAGCCTCTCTCTTAGATGATATTCGAACCCTCCGTCCTCTGCGCAGTAAAAGCGAGGAGCCCCGTGCCAGGTGGGCAGAGAGGAGGCTGCGCACCTCTTCCCGGCCCCTCATCTCCCGGTTTTGTCCTCGGCCAGCAGCGTTTGTGAGCCCTGGGCTGGGCCAGGCCGGGATGCTGGCAGCAAAGGAGGTAGTTCAAACTTTTATTGGCGTATTCATGTCCTCCGATTGACTGATAAACTGGCTCCTCATTATGTTTTTGTGTTCTACTCGTCTTTTTAATTAGCCTAAGGGCCTCATTAGCAGCAGCAGCAGCAATGACTCTGTGATCAGCCTTGCCTGGCATCCAACCTGCATAATATCGCACAGGCTGAGCACAAAGGGGGTTACCTGTGAAGGGGGAAGAACTGCCACCCTCCTCCTCCCCAGACCTCTGTTCCCAAGGGAAGGGGAATGGGGACAGCCCTGGGGTGAGGTGGGGAGCGCTGGTGTTGCCTTCACAGTGGGATACTGCAAAAAAAGGATGCACGTGTCGAGGAGCTGCTCAGAGCTTCTGGGTCCTGTACTTTGCTCCTCTCCTAATTCATACGGAGTTGTGGTTTATGCCTCAGTTTCCCTGCCCTCATCCCAAGCCGCTTCTCTTCCTCCTGCCCTCAGGTCAGTGGAGGATGAGGATCTCTCTGGCAAGAAAGGCTGGAAGTTGTTCCCGTCCTGGGCATTGGGGAACCTCAATTTCTGCCCCTGCCTTTGCTGGAGAAAGCCAAAACCTCCACCGCCGTGGAGCAGCCAGGGAAGGCACTGCCTCGGCAGCCAGCTGGTGCCCCCTTGCTCTGCCTGTGCCATCAGGCAGCCAATTAGCAAGAAATTAATATTGTGATTAGCAAATATTATGATTTTCTATCTGAATCTGTAATAAGCTGATTATTCACTCGTGAGTAGGAGCCACTGCTGGTACATGGCGCTGCCTTTCCCACACTGGGATGACACTGGGCACCATCCTGGGCCTGGGCATCATCCTGCCTGGGGTGCAGGACGCCCCTGGGGCTTTCTGGGCTCCATCTCCAGTAGGAACAGTGGGCAGAGGGAGGCAGGCAGGAGCAGGCAGCGCTTGCTGCAGGAAGCGTGCAGGGCTGTGGCTTGTCAGCAGATGGCAATGCCCTCCTGCGGCACGGCGCGGCAGCCTGGTGGCACTTCGGGTACATCACCCTCCCCAGGCAAAACTGCCTTGCCTGCAGCAGCTGAGCATCCTGCAGGGAAAAAATGGGCTCAGTGGGGTGAGCTGAGCTGTGGTTCATCTTCGTGCTCGTTTCAGAGCGTCTGCTGTGCTGCTCCCCAGGCAGGGTCACAGAATCATAAAATGGTTTGGGTTGGAAGGGACCTTTAAAGGTCGTCTGGACCTCCTGCCATGGGCAGGGACACCTTCCACTATCCCAGGTTGCTCCAAGCCCTGTCCAACCTGACCTTGGACACTTCCAGGGATGGGGAGTCCACACCTGTGCCAGTGTTTTACCCCTGGCTCTCGGGAAGGGCTCGCTGTGTTTGCCCTGTCAGTGCATTAACAAGTGTCTGTGTTGGTGTAGGACATGCTGGTGAACATCAAAATCTGATTTTCCTTTGCGTGGAGCTTCTGGAAAACGTCATGTAGGCAGGCATTTGTCTGTCAAGAACATATTGGCAGGTTTCTCTCCCTTAAAATTCCCAGCATACCGATGAGGTGTGATCAGAAATAATTTCCTGTAAATTGTTAAAAAAGAGGATTTTTTCTCTGCTTGGGGAAACTGAGGCACTTGCAGTGATTTCTCAAACCCAAAGCAAAGAGGGCACGGGAAGCAGGAAAAGAAAACAAAGTTTTATGGATGGAAAACTGTGTGTCCTCCCTGTATCTTTTCTACGCCCATCTGGGACTGAAATAACCCATATTTTTATCTGTTTTACCGTGGAAGAGGGAGCGGGATCGTTTTGGCGGGATCGAAGGTGAAGAGCTGAGCACTAGATGGCGAAGACGAGCCGTGGAAAAGGCCCGTGGTCCTCACCCTGCATCCTCCCGGCTCTCACCCCATCGTCTCGGCTGAACAGCCGGAAAAAAAGAAGCGTTAAGTTGGGGGGACGTGATTTCTCCGAGCGCGGCTGCGGCGCGGAGCTGCGACTCTTCCCTGACCTTGAGCATCCTCAGGCCGGGATGCGATGTCTGCGCAGGGGGGTTGGCTTGGCCATCCCGCTCTTCTCCTCCCTCCTTTGCTCTGTGCTCCCGGCGGGCTGGGGGCAGTGACAACCCTCTGTCCCCGCTCTGAGGCCGAGCAGAACTCATTGCAGCAGGGGGAAGGGGGAGCACTGAAGGGCTGGTTGGAGAAGGGGATGTTCTCCAGTGCTGCCAGGTGTGGAGTTACCCTGGGCTTCTTAACCCCCTGCACGGGAAATCAGTGCAGCTCTTGGGGCATTGTGACATCCCAGCCCATCCCAGAGTCTCTGTTGTACCCCCGGGCTGGCACCTCAGGGATTTTCCTTATGGGTGTGGATCACTTCTCCTGTCAGCGCTGCATCGTCCCTGCCCCTGTGCAAACACACTGAGCATCCGACAAGACAACATATCTCATCTCCTGCCTTCTTCACCTTCCTCCTCCTTCTTCTTCTCTTCCTCATCTCCCATCCATCGCTGGTGCCCCAGAGTTTTTGGATCCCTGGAACCTCTCCCCTGTGTTCCAAGGAGCAGCTGCCTGGCTGTGCTGGGCAGAGCCCTTCCCATCTCCTGCACGCCGTGGGCAGGGCAGGCTTCTGATGGTCAGCCATTTGTTTGCTTTTCTGCCATCAAGCTCTGCGAGCTGGAATTCCTCCTCCTCTTCCTCCTCCTCGAAGCAGTCTCTCCTCTCCACACCGTGTGTTTACGACCTGTGCCTGAGGCATGTTTCCTCTGGCCGGGGCTCTTGCAGCTGCTTTTCCTCCCGATGCCAAGTCTGGAAGGAGTTTGTTGCATGCTGAAGCACAGCAATCCATCCCAGCAGGATGTTGGCACAGGGAGAGCCGTGTGCCCGACAGCCTCTTCCTCATGCCCCGTAGGAACCGAGGGCTGAAGTCCATGTTGGGGGGAGTTCTGAGCACCCTGGTTTAGTGCAAGGTGTCTCTGCCCACAGGATGGGAATTAGGTCATCTTGAAGGTTTCTTCCAGTCCAAACCATTCAACGGTTCTGTGGTTCTGTGATAAGTCAGTGCAAGCTGGGAAGCCGGAGGTATCCATGGCTTTTCAGTGAGCTCAGGAGAGCTGGCATCACCCCCAGAGCAAGAAGTGGGGTGTCTGAATGGCAACATGGATTTTAGGGGGGAGAAAATGGGAGTGGGGGCAATGGGATGTCCTGGGGCACATGGAATTGGGAGGGGAGAGGTGCTGAGCTTCTTCAAAGAACACACTTATCCAGGAAGTTTATTTTCTGTGGTGGATTTGCCATAATCAGGAATTTAACATTGAGAATTTAAACTTCCTTCCCCTTTTTTTTTAAAAAATTTAAATTCCAACTTCCTTATCTGCTGCTTTTCCTGAAAATCTCGAAAGCATGGATCCAAAGCCCCCCAAAGGCTCAGCAGTTCCTAAATCCATTAAACCCCTCTCCCAGACCTCCCCAGGCAGGGGAGGCGACCGCAGGAGCCACAAGGAGCAGCCAAGAGAACAAAAGGCAACTCGAAGGGGCCATGGGGACTCTGATCCAGGCTGGGTTAGAGACACCAGCTCGGTAATCACTGGCAAAAAGGGGATTAAGAAGGGGCTTCGTTGAGGGCTTACACATTCCTGCAGGGAATTGAGAGGATTGATGCCACGAGGCTCTTTGAGCTCGTGTCAGATTAGAGGCACAAGTGGGCATCAGTTTAAGCCAAGACGCCTCAAAGCAGGACATTAGAGGAATTTAGGTGAATATACATATGTTTAAAATATTTTTCTGTGTGCTGTGCTCAGTTAATCTAAGTCATTGACTACCCAAGGCAGCAGTCGGAGTAATCAGTGCAAATGGCTTTAAAATGAAGCCAAGCTGGTAATTAGGGATAACAAATGTCATGTCAGGAGAGCGGTGACTTGGTTCGACGGCGCTGGAGCTTTGCAAAGGTTGTCGGGACCCCAAGTCCAGCCAGGGAGTGAGGAGGAGGAGGAGGAAGAGAAGATGAGGATGCAGAGGGCATTGGGCCGTGCCAACAGGGTCCTGGGGTTAATTCATGGAGTTGATTCTCTCCGACCACCCTTTTTGGCTTGGTTTTGGGGTGCTGAGAGACCTTTCCTTGGAGAGGAAGCAGGAGGCTGAGGAAGGCTGTTCACGCAGCCAAAGAGTGGCCCATAACACCCAGATGACTTTTAGCTCACCATCAGAAGGCTTCAGAGTTAACATTTCCTGGTGTGAAGGAGCGATAAGACATCCGACATTCCAAACCCAGACCTTGTCTGAAGGGAGGGACGTTTTTTGCATGTTTGTGAAGTGCACAGCAGGGCCCTGATTTCGGCCCTTATCTCTGGGCCTCGCTGCAACAATGACAACATCTGAAAGCCTCCGGTTTTGTAATGACTGGGTTGGGTTTTTTCAACAAAATCTCGTTTGAATTTTAGTGAGGTGTTTTGTGGGTTTTTTTAAAGTTGCCAGTGTGAATAAATGGAAGGCAGACACGGACCACAGGCAGCCCCCCGGAAAGTGTCACCTTCACAGTGACGCCGACCGTGGCGCTGACAAAATCGGCTGTCGGGGTGACGCGCTGGCAGATGGCACCGTCCGCTGGGACAGAGCAAATGAGAGTGAGAAATCCTGCAAAGGAACGGCCAAAATAACCCCCATCCACTCAGGAGTGTGTGTCTGCAGGGAGAAAGGGGAATGGGAACACTGGAGGAGGAGGAAGAGGGTGGAACAGGCTGCTCTGGGCTCTCCCAGCTCGTGTTTGCAAACCCATGACAAGGGGAGATGGTTATAAATTGAGAGACAGCAAAGGTAGGTGGGATCTGGGGAATAGATTCTACCCTGTGAGGGTGGGGAGGCCCTGGCACAGGTTTGCCAAGAGAAGCTGTGGCTGCCCCATCCCTGGAAGTACCCAAAGCCAGGTTGGAATAACCTGGGATAGTGGAAGGTGTCCCTGCCCAGGGCAGGGGGTGGAATGAAATGATCTCTAAGGTCCCTTCCAACCCAAACCATTCTGGAATTCTCTGATCCCTCCTTGGCGGCCATTTCCTCTCTGGACAGCGCAGGGAAAGGAGGAGCTGATTCCCAGAGCTGTCAGAGCTACAGTCCTGTTGGTATTTAATTTTCCCCCCCCTCAATAAGCCTTGAACTCCCTGGCTAATTAAATAGCAAGTGGCTATTAAGCTCATGCCTAGGACTAAGGTTTAATAAGGCAGTAATAGGCGCTGTGGATTTGTATGTGTGTACCCAGCCTGAGGTGGGAAACCTCAACCCAGGTGCTCTTTAAATAGTCAATAGTTATTTATTAAACATGGGGCAGCTATCCAGCTAAATTTAAATTAAAGGCCTGGCTGAGAGATGAGCTTGGATTTAAAGTATTAAAGGGTTAGCAGCCCAGCACAGCATGCACTGGAATCCTAAACCTGGATTCCTGGAACTGGAATAACAGAAGGAAGCAACACATTGCCATTTAATTTGTGCGAGTTCCCTGTTTGCTCTGCAAATACCAGCAAAGGGTAATGTTTTTAAAAGTTTTGAGCTGGCTTTTTTCCCTCTGATGGCAGTTGGGGTGTGGAAAAGCCCAAATGAGAGTTGTCCTGATGGTGCTGTTTTCCTCTGGAACCTTCCAGCTCCTCTGGCTTCCTGAGTTTATGGGAGGATCATAGAATCCCAGAATGGTTTGGGTTGGAAGGGACTCCAAAGATCATCTTGTTCCACTGGCAGGGACACCTTCCACTATCCCAGGTTATTCCAACCTGGCCTTGGGCACTTCCAGGGATGGGGCAGCCACAGCTTCTCTGGGCAACCTGTGCCAGGGCCTCCCCACCCTCACAGGGAGGAATTTCTTCCTAAAGAGAACTCTCTTTTCTTCATTAATTTCTCACCAAAAAGGTGATGCTCAATGAGTAACAGGAGCAGGGGGCCAAAATAACCCCCGATTGCATCCACCCACCTGCTTAGGGCATGGAATGTCAGTGTTAATCAGCTCTCAGCATCACCTTCCCGTTCCTTTCCTTCCTTTTCCAGCCGTAGAATACTCACTTATTTTTCATTCCAGAGGGGGATGGGGTGGCCCTGTCCTGCTCACACTTGAACCAGATGCTTTCTGACATTTGGGACTCACAGACCTCCCCCTGCAGAGCTGTTTTTCCTTGGGGTTTGTCTTCCCTGCTTAGGCAGCCGTCAGGGAGCTGGTTCCCCGAGAGTCAGCAGTGCCTGGGAGCACCTCGCTGTGTGTCAGGAACTTTGCTACAGTTGGTTCAGCATTCCTCCAGGGGGGAAAAAAAAGGAAAAAAAAAGCAAGTGTGGGAGTGTGGAAAAGAGCCTTAACTGCTGCTGTTTATCCCTCTTATTTTCAGTTCATTTTATGCAGCTTCAAACACAGGCGACACTCACTGGGGTCCATTAATGGAAAATAAAGGTCAGGGCTGGAGGCACCGGCGCTGCTGTCCCTGGATCCCACGTGGTGTGTGGAGTGAGTGCCACAGCTGCAGGATTTTCAATTTTGTTCTGATGTGGTGGAAGAAATTGGGGCTGAATTGGCTCCAAGTGCCGGCAGCGGCAGCTCCCACCAGCTCAGCCCAGGGACGGGGACAGGACCGGGCAGGATGAGTGCTGGTCACTCCTGTGTCCAGCTGGACATTCTGCAGTGTGTCTCCTTGGATTAATGACACCCCTAAATTTAAAATCCAGCTCCACCTCCTGGTTCTGTTTCAGGGGTTTGGGATGATGCTGGGCAGGTTTTGCCCTGAGACCTCCCTTGTCCCGAATGATTCCTGTTGTCCTTCTCCTTCAGGTGCATTTACTGGGGTTAAGGGCTCAACAGGCTGGAGGTTGTTTGCTGGTGTGCTGATGGTTTCAAGGTGCGTCCCTCTGCTTCTCTAAAGTGTACCAGGAATGTGAGTGCCTGAAATATTGCTGGTGAGAACCAGAGGTGCTGGGTCTGAAGCTCCTGGACTCCTTTTCAGCGGAAAACATGTGAGGAACATCCTGAGGCTTTTCTCAAGATGATATTTGGAGCTTGAAACCCTGTTTGGATGTTTTCCAAGGTGTCCGAGGGGATAAGATGCTCTCAGCCTCCAGGAGTTATCCCATAGAGATGAGTTATTATTCAGGATAGACTTTTATCCCCTCACACTTTGCTGATCCTTTGGTGTTCAGATCCCACCACTTCACACAAAATTAGGGAATCCTGGATGTACCCCTTGGATTTGCTTTTTTTTTTTTCTTTTTTTCCTTATTTTCCCTGAAATCTGCTGTTGGGCTCTTTTGCAGGAGATGTTGGAGAAATGGCTCCATTTTCCCATCAGATGATCCCAGGGCTGTGTGCTGTGCCAGGGGCTCCCGCAGCCACCTCACCTCGCTGTGCCTCTCACACCTCACTCAGCTCTTTGCTGCGTTGCCTTTGACATGTAACCCTGACCAAAGCACGGGTCCTGAGTAAAATTCAGTAGCAACAGGTTGTCAGGAGCTGGAGGAGAGCAGCTGGAGCAAAGCTGGTGGGCAGCAGACCCTTGCAGAGATGGAATTTTTCCCTCCTGCCTCCCAGCAGCACCAGGTAACTTACTCAAAGCAGCCAAAAGCTGTTTTTTTTTTATTTTGCCTTTGTATCCTGCCTTTCTCTGTGGCTTCTCCTCCCGGTTTTAGCACTGTGTGAGGCATCTCTTGCCTCTCTCCCCAGGCACAGCCGCTCTGTGATGTCTCTATCAGGCTGTGGCTGTGCCGAGCCTCCTTCCCCAGCATGGCACTGCCCCCTCCTCCCCAGCTCTCCCAGCCATCTCCTGATGTTGCTGCGTGACTAAGTCCTCCTGCCACTGCCCTCAGGCTCTGAGCTACAGCTCTGACAGAGACCTGGAGATTGGGGAGCTTCGTTTCCAGGTCTGATGCAAAATCCACGGTGCTTCATTCCTTCCGAGGCGCTCACCCATCAAGGTTTCCCTGCGGTCAGGATGTCTCTGCTTCCTCACACCTCCCTTTTGCCTTATCTCCCAGGTTTTCCTTGCACAGGCTTTGATGGCCATCTCTGCTCCTCCAAGGAGCATCTCCAGGACCTCTCCATGGCCAGCCAACCCTGGGGCGGTGGGAGATGCTCTTTAGGACCAGCAGATCCTCGTGTTTGTATTTCAAAGCGCCAGTGGAGTGGGACTGGGATGTTTGCCAGGGTCTTGCTAGAGGGAAAGTTTTCTCTGGCTCAGTTCACACAACGGAGGCTTCTCTTTCTTTTTCCCCTCTCTGCTTTCTTCTGATACCTTTTTAACAGGATCAGCTAAATAAGCACATAGAGTGTACCAGTTCACAGGCCCCTGGAGGTGTGGAGCCACTGCAGATTAAAGTGTTTTTTGTGATCTCCAAAGCAGCTGTATTTTATATTCTGGCCCTGTTTTGCTGATCCTGTTAAGGGATGTCATGAAACCCAGCACCTCATGGCTGTGTGTGTTTGGCTGGGTGTGAGCAGGGGTTTGCTCCTGTGGATCTTGTGCCTTGTTTCAGTCCCTGACTATCCAGACCCTCAGATATAAGGTCTCTCCTAGGGCTGGAAGGGGATTTCCATTAACCCAAGACCAAAATCAATAAGGTCCTTTTGGGCAAAACTCATCCCTCACATCTAAAAGGTCACTCTCTGCTCTTCTGGAGCATCTGGTGGCCTGTTGGGTCAGGCTGGAAACTCCTTAGTTCTGTTAATGTGTAGGGGATGCAGATGCTGTGGGCAAGGTTAGGGGACATTCCTCTCCCCTTTACCAACCCTCCCATTTCCTGGGGGGGGATGTATCTTCCTTAGACCCCCCCAGTGACACAGGGGAGCCTTACTGCTCTTCCCAGCACATCCCCATCCCTGCCTGTTTCCATTGCAGCCCATGGCCAGAGGCAGTGAGTCAGTGTGACCTAGGGATGAGAGTCACAGGTTTCCCTCCTCCTCCTCTTCTTGCAGCACTGAAAAACCCAACACTGATCCCACTATTTAAAACCAGCCGTCCTGCAAAGCCCCGGACCCCCCTGAGCCACCTGCCATTGCCAGAGGAGCTGCCCAGGGCCCCCCTGTCGTGCTAATGAATCAGGACATTAATTAATGATCATTGCTGTTTGTGTTGAGGACCGTGAGTGCTGTCACTGCTGACTGCACTGACAATTACCAGGGCTGCTCCCTCCTCGCTCCAGCCATGGGAGAGGAGGAGGAGGAGGAGGAGCAGC
Source organism: Pitta sordida (assembly GCA_013390025.1). Lineage (NCBI taxonomy): Eukaryota > Metazoa > Chordata > Aves > Passeriformes > Pittidae > Pitta > Pitta sordida. The sequence continues at coordinate 171,582 of WEKX01004758.1, forward strand.
CACGGTAACCACAGTGGCCAGCCCAAAATTGCCCCCGGGCATCACCTTTCTGAGCACGGGAGCACCATCAGAGCTCTCCAGCCACCTCACCCTCCTCCTCCTCCCCTTCCTGGTATCAATCAGCCTGTTGGAGCTTCCTCAGATGGGTTTCACTTTCTGTTCCATCTCATTTGACACTTCATCAGCTGAAGACGGCAGAGAGACGTGTCAGCTCCCGAGATCCATCCCCGACCTGCCAAAAGGCTTGTGCTCCTCGGCAAGAAATGTGATTATTTTGGTTTGCAGCAGACATTTCTCTCAGTGTTATCTTGGGGGAGGAAATTGCAGCCCCCATCCCATTTCCTTCCCCTTTCCCAGCCCAGCAAGGGCTTGGAGCTTATTCTGGCCCCATGTAGAGGTGACTGTGCTCCCTCTTCACTGAGTGAAGAACAAGTTAATGCCCACCATGAAAACTCATGGTGAAAATAGGATAACCCCCCTTTTCTTCTCCTGTGGAAGCACCTTGAGCATGGAGATCTCTCCTGGAAGCTCCGGTGTCTGTTCAGTGTGGAGGGAGAGGCTGGGCAGTGTCCAGCTGTCAGCAGGCACAGCTGCACTGCCCCAGGAGCCTCAGACCTTCCCATTCCTTCCATCCTTCAAAATTCACCCGGGAAGATGCTGAGCCACGCTCCAAATTCCCCCAAGATCCAGCTGCTCATCCCTCTCACCCACACGTCCCAGCTGCTGCCTGGGTGAGAAGAACCCCTGGCACAGGGAAGAGCCCTCTGTATTTTTCCGTGTATCCAACGTTTTCTCCGTGTCCCATAAACACTAATGATGGACATTATGTTTTGAGGCTTTTGAAGGGAGAACATAAAACCTAATAGGTAAACAGAGGCTTTTGCATGCAAATTCCTTAGGAAATTAAACACAGCCCAGCTTTCAGCAGCTCTTGTGAGGCCTTTTCCGTGGGGCTGGTGCTCCAAGGGGCTCAGCTCTCCCCCAAGGAGCTGCATTTCCATCCCTGGGCCCTGCTGCAATCAGCTCAGAGCAGGGGGAAGGATGCCTTTGGAATTGTTGGCAGGTGGAGAAGCTAAAGGAGGTGAGGATTTAAGAGCCTGGATTCCTCCCGTGGCGTAGTGGGGCTGTGACTTGTGATAACGCCCCAAGGCACCGACTGAAACGCACGTCATAAATTAGAACCAAAAATGTGATTACTTTGTCGCTGGGAAGACAAATGCGTGTGCCCGGGGAGTAACAAAGCAGGTTTGATTTGTTGTTGTTTTTACTATGTTTACTGTTATTATAACTTATTCCAAATTATTCCAGTCTGAGACAAGAGAGGAGGCTGGGGCTGACAAACCTCCTTGGAGGGTGGGTTTGGGGAAGGATGCTGGAAAGCTGAGTGTTGTGGCATGGTTATCTGGATGCATGGTTATCTGGATGGGCTTGGTTATCTGGCTGCTGGTGGTGGAATTGGGAAGGTCTGGAGAAGGTCTGGAGAAGGTCTAGAGAGGGTCTGGAGAAGGGAGGGTGTTGAATGGAGCTGGTGCATGTCAACTGGAGATTGGGACCCAGGAGTGTAATTGCTGAGAGGGTAGAGAGGCCCTGGCACAGGTTGCCCATCCCTGGAAGTGTCCAAGACCAGGTTGGAGCAACCTGGGATAGTGGAAGGTGACCCTGCCCATGGCAGGGGATGGAACAAGATAATCTTTAAGATCCCTTCCCACCCAAATCAGTCTGTGATTCCATGATAAAAATAAATCAGCGAGTGTCGTCCCCCCCTTTTTTTTTTGGAACAGAAAGCCAAACTGGAACTTCGCTGGATATGTGCCCACCCTGGATAACCTTCAGCTCAGAGCTGAGTCCTTGACTTTGGCTCTAACTTGGTATTCCATCCCTCCTCCTGAGCAGCATCATCTGGGGACCAACACACTCCCGAGCCCCTCCAGGGCGCCCGCCGGGATGACTGACAGAGGAGCCGCTCTTATTTCCTCCCCCGTAGGACAGAAATCTCCACACAACTCTCCATCTCCCATCATCCCTGACTAGGGAAAAAAAACAAAAAAGAAATGGAGCTTCTAATACCCGTCTCCACAGGAATCTCTTAACGCTAAAGAGCTTAGAGGGAGCGCTCATGACTTTGAGAAGAGTAAAAGCCTCCCTTGTCCCCTAAGCGGTGTCCGGCTCACTGAGCCAACGGGCTCTGATAACGTGGCAGATGGGTATTTCTAGCATTTGTTTTGATGATGAAAGTGTACATTGTGCTCAAAGATGCCCCCAGGACACATTGTTCTCTGGATAAAGGGATGAAAATTAAAACTAAGTTTCCTAGGTCAAAAGGACGCTCATTAAACCGTTCAGGCCCACGAGGAAAAAGAGGGGGAATTAAAAAAAAATTAAAAAGCAAAATAAAAAGACCCAGATAGAAACCCCAGTCCCTTTCCTTAAAGGAAAGTGGCTCTGCAGGAGCTGTGTGGGATCAGGTTGTTGTTTGCCTGTGCTGGAAAATGTGGTTTTGGATGACGATCTTGGTGCAGTGAATGTTGTCCCATGTCAGGGAGCAGGTTTGAGGCTGGGATGCCCGAGGGGCAGAAAAATGGGGGGTAATTCGTATTTTAGGGTTGTGTCCAGTGGGTTGGGTTGGGATCCAGGGTGGTGCCAAGCAGGAAGCGCCAAAGCCATGGGGCTTAATCTAGGCAGAAGAACATTGGGATTTGGTTCTCTACATCCAACAAAGTGATGAGAGGCCAGGGATGTGGTTGGGGAGAATTGCAGGAATGGGATCACTCACTCCTGCAATTCACCCGCTGGAATGCTCCAAGGTGCTTGGAAAAAGGGATTTGGGTCCAAGCGGGGCCCATGCTTTGCCCTCTGCTTCCCAACCCCTTCCCTGTTTTTGAGGAACAGCTGGGAGCCCCTGAAGAGCCACGTTTCCCTCAGAGAGTGGAAAAACACCCCGTTGCTGGGCTGGAAATGCCAATCAGTGGGAGCAGGAGGAGGAGAGGAACAGCGTGTGGCCTCTGCAAATTGCAGGAAAAGCGACACAGTTATTCCGAGTCTCTGGGGGAGAGAGGGAGCTTTGGTGCTTAAATGGGAAAAGTGGCCTCGGATTCCTTTTATATCCACATTATTGAGCCAGTGTGGGCAAATTGTTTCCCATTTTTGTTGCCCCAGTTTCCTCAACTGTTCAAAATGGGACTGATTTTTTTACCTGCTGCCTGCCAGGGGTGTGAGAGAAGCTCGGGTTGTTCTTGCCAAGCCCTTGGGAATCACGGGAAAAGTGATGCCGTGGAAAGGCAGTGCTCAGAGCTGTCTCAGCTGTCAAATTTAGGCTCTGAACCATTTTTACCCCATTGGAAAATATGGAAAAGCCAGTCAGATCACCCAGCAAATAATGAGATTTTTTAATTCCCATTTAATAGATGAATTAATAAAAAAAGTCGTGGATTGGAGGCAACCTCCTTCACTCCCTCCTTGAAACAACCCAAACCAACAATCCTGTTTATTTTCCAGTGTGTCCGTTTTGGAGTTGTAGCTCCTTGGCTTCTCTTCCCCTCATCTGGGATCTGCTTTGCCCTCCAGAGACCAGCAAAGAGCATCAAATGCCATTTTATCTCTCCCCTTTAGATCAAAGGAGGAGATTAATAGATGAAGGCTTTTATTGTGTTTTGGGGTGTGGAGCTCTCGCTTCTCCTCAAGTGTTTCCTGTCTGGAATCAAATTTGGGACTCTCTGCCCCAGAGTTAATACCAAAGTTCTCATTTCTCCTCCCCCAAGCCCCCAACAGAATTATGATTCAAACCCAAGAAATACGCCGAGGTCACAGTGTTGCTCTTCCTTTTCTCCACCCTCCACCAGCCCCCATTTATATTCTGTCATTAAAGAGGCTCTTTTTGATGTGGGAATTAATTTCCAGGGGTGGTTTGGTGGTACCAGCTAAAAGGATGCTGTGGATCAATCCCAGCCCTGAATCCCAGCTGTAACAAGTGTTTGTAAAAGAAAAAAAAATATTTATGTGAATATTGGGAGTAGGGTGGAATTTTTACCTTTTTTTCCCCCATTTTTCTCAAGCTTTTCCCTTTGGGGCGTGTCAAGGCTTTAGTCCAGGAGCTGCACACCTTTATCCCCACGATATTTTCCCACCTTTTTCTAAAACCAGGGCAGTTTTTCCTGATGTTCCAGCTGCCAGGGAGTCCTGCTGTAAACCCCACCTTTCTTTCTCGCTTTGAAGTGAGTCTCTATTCAGGGTGGTTGAGCACAAAAGCTCCAAAAGGCAAATGCTGAGTGTTTAAAAAAGAGAAAAGGGAGGAAAAAATAGGAAAAGGCGGTGAGTGCATCTCTTTCTTAAAAAAAATATTTTTGTATTTTAAGGGCTGTATTCACCTAATGAGGAATTCCTGGGGAAAAGGGATCCCTTGAGGCCAGCAGTGAGATGGGAAGGTTTGGGAATGGTTTGGGTTGGAAGAGACCTTAAAAATGATGTCGTTCCACCCCCTGCCATTGGTAGGGAACCTTCCACTATTCCAGGTTGCTCCAGCCCCAGTCCAGCCTGACCTTGGACAGTTCCAGGGATGAGAATTCCCTGGACAACATGAGTTTGAGAATAAATGTCCTCAATGATGCCTCGTGCCTCAGTTTCCCTTCCTCTGCCATCACCTGGGAACAGTCCATGGACCGAGCGCAGCCTTGAACCTTAATCCAGACCTAAAAGGTGCTTTAAAAAATCCTCCCTGCTTGACTTTAAAGTGGATTTATTCGTAATTCACTCTCCATGTCTGTACTATTAAGGATTTGGGCTCTCAGAGGGTGGTTTTCTATTTATTTATTTATTTTTGCCGTAAGACGTATTACTTTTTTTATTCTTTAAAGGCAGCACGTGAGGGGGAACAAAAGCGGCAAAGTTCACCTTTAAGGATTTATTATCGTTTCTCTGGAGCAGGTATTTACTGGGGGTATTTCTCTCAGGAAATGACTGTCGATTATGAAAAATAAAATAAAATAATAATAATAAAAAAATAAAATAAAACCCCCTCTGTCTCCTGAAGCCAGTAACCTTGTGGAGTGATGGATTGTCGTGCTGAAAGTGGAGTGAGGGAGAGAATGGAGACAGAGAGGAAGAAATGTAGATACTGTAACGTTCTCCAGGGGGTCAGGAAAGGGATATGAATTATTAAGTAAAATTAATAATTGAAATAATTAACAGCTGCAAGAGATTTTTTTTTTTTTTTTGGTCCATCCTCCACATAATAGGGGAGCAATGTTTAGTATCAAGCTGGAGTAACCACTAGTAATTTGATGGTAATTAATTCGTTGGCTCAGCATTCCAAGCATTTATGGGTGTTTTCTTCCCTTATAAATATATTAATAAGTTTTAAGTCATTCGACAAAAGTAATTTCGAAAAGAATAGCAATAAAAAAATAATAATAATAAAAAAAAGCCCTGGCAAATGCAAGTAATTTATTTTTGATCAGTAATTAAAATGGCTTCCCCCTCCCTTCATCCGTGTACATCAGGGGAAAATGGCTTTGTTCCGAGGAGCTTCTAATTCCTATCCTTCTTCCTCTGATAGAAATCAATAATATTTGCTGTTTGGGGCCAGATTTATGGATCCTTTTTCATTGTGGGCTTTTGGAGTTTGTTGCTGGGTCCTCTAAAGGCCAGAGGTTTTCCTTCCCCCACCTCCATAGCTCGGAGCCCCTTGGAGAATCCAGGAGAGACCCAACGAGGCTCTAAAGGGTGGAGCTGATGATGCTCTTGGGGCAGATAAATTTGGGGTGCTGGATACAAGGGTGATGGCTGTGCTTGGGAGAAACCAAACCCCTCTGGAAGTCCTTCCTGGAGGGAGATCCATCTGGAGGTAGATCCAGGGGCAGATAAATGGACACAGTGGGGTTTATTGCATCCCCAAATGCTCCACAGCAGGATGCAGAGGGATACAGGGATGTGCGTCTGTGGGACTGCACTGCTGACCTTCAGCTCCATCTTTGGGATGGAAAAGATCCCAAATGTCCCTGGTTTGGACAGCAGAAGTGTCCAGCACCTGTCCCGGGTTCTGCTCCCTCTGCTCACCTGCACTCACAAGGACATAAATACCCCAGTCTGGGTGTCGTTCTTTGCTGAGGGCTCAGGAAAGGGGTCTGGATAAAGTCCTTGGTCTGGATGAAGTCCTTGGTCTGGATGAAGTCCTTGGTCTGGAGGAAGTCCTTGGGGCTTTCCAGGGTCTGCCAGCCCCAGACTGAATCCCAAGCCATGCTGCTGGAAACAGATTCCGTTCATGAGCTGAAGGGACACAGACAGTGCCCTCAGCACTTTGCTTTCCATGTGGGGAAACTGAGGCCACACCAACACACGGGAGAACAAGGCTTGGGGCTCCAGGAAGGGTTATTGGATTTGGATTAGGGTCTGGAACTTGGTGGGTTGAGATGCTCAGTGTTTGAGATACTCAGTGAGTGGTCAGGATACTTGGCATTTGGAATACTTGGTGTTTGCGATGTCCAGCATTTGAGGTGTTCCATGTTCAGGCTGCTCAGTGTTTGGGATGCTCCATGTTCAGGTGGCTCAGCATTTGGGATACTCCATGCTTGGGGTTCTTGATGTGTGGGATGCTCAACTTTTGGGGTACTTGATGTTTGGGATGACAGTGTTTAGGACGGTTGGAGTTTGGGATGCTCAGTGTTTGGGATGCCTGATTTATGGAATGCTCATCATTTGGGATGCTCAGCACCCAGGTTACTCAGTGTTTGGGCTGCTCCCTCTTCGGGGTAAATGCCGTTCGGGATGACAGCGTTTGGGGTACTCAACATTTGGGATGCTCAGCATTCAGAATGCTTGGCGTTTGGGATGCTTGGCATTTGGGAAGCTGTTTGGGCTGCTCAGTGCTCGGGATGCAGAGTGGCTGTGGCAGCAGATGGAGTCTGCTGGATGGCAAATGGCATCCGTGTCCTCCGGGAGATGGGGATGTTATCTGCAGGCAGCAGCAGCCTCGGCGCTCCCTTTGCAGAGCTCAGCACAAAAGAGTGGAGCAGAGAAGGAACTAATTCCCATCCTCCTTGGCAGATGGGAGTGAGACCTATTTCTGGCCTGGCTGGTGGGAGAGGAGGTTGCAGGGAGGTTGCAATATCCAGGCTGCTCTGGAGTTGGGTGGCAGGGGCGATTTAGGTGCTGGGCTGGAGAGAGGAGGAGGGAGTCTCAGGATATGGAGCAAAAGGTGGGAAATCCTTTTTTATCCCTCACTCCAAATGCTGCAGGAGCTGTGAGGTGCCTGGCAGCAGGGACTGACTGCTCCTGCCCCGGGGAGTGAAGGAACATTAAAAGTTGGAAGTTAAAATGATGGAGCTGAGCTGTAGCAGCAGAATTCTGCGCATTTCTCCCACTCAGGGACTTGCCCTATATTTAATTTTTTTCCCTGACTGCTTTAGTGACTCTGTAAACGTTGCGGAGTTTTTGTGTATTTTTTTTTTCCCTTCCTGCCAGATGAAGTGGGTTTGGTTTTTATTGAATCAGTTCCCTTCGAGGATAGAGGTTGCGAGTGGATAAAACCTCTTTCAATCCCATAAAAATGCCGTCAGGGGATTCACTTAAATTTATTTAATCCTGTGCACTTTATCGCGGTCACTTCATCATGGCAGGTAAGTGGATGCTAATGGATCCCTCCTTTTTATGGCCTGCAGCCTCCTGGAATTAGATCTCCCAGCTGCAAATCTCTCGTTTGTGGTTGGCATTTTATCTTCTTTCTTTTATTTAATTAGTTGGGGGAGCAAGAGGCAGGACACGCGTTTCGGGGTTTTAAGGCCAGGACAGCTCGTGGGTTTAACCCACTCTGACCTTCTGGGGACCACCAGTCAAAATTTTACCTGGAGGAGACGCTCTGAGGATGGCAGGACATGGAATCCTCCCAGCCCAGGGAGCCGGGATCGCTCGGTCTGGGGTTGTCTTGATAAAAAACCAGCCAAGCTTTGCTGTTCTGTGCCTCGGCGGTGAGTCAGAGTTGATGTGAATTTGCCTCCTCTGATGGCCTGATTCACTCTGCTCCAAACCTGACAGGCCCTTTTCATTGAAACGTTGAACTTCATTGTCACTGAACCATTTTCTTTTATAAAGTCGAAGTGTTTGGGTGCTCTGGGGTGAAGGTTGTTGAATTGCCTGCTCCATTAATGCTTTTAAAACGGAGATATTTTTTCCTGTGCTGTCACAATTCTGCTTTTTTTTTTCTCCTTTTTTTTTTTTTCCCCCTGTGAACCTGTTTTAGGATTTAGTTTTGGCTGCTAAATCCGAAGGGTTGTTCCTGCCTGACCTCCCAACTTCAGGCTGAGCTCAGGCTCAAGGATGAGGGATCAGCACCTGCAGCCGTGTTGTCCAGCCCCACCTTGGAGCTCCCGTGATGCTGTTGAACCCTTTCCCAACCAGGAAAATATCTGTGTCCAGGTTTAGCAGCATGAAACGTGGAGCTTGGATGAAAATCCAGGCCAGCCTAGGCTTTGGTGGACCTGGAGGCTTCGGGGTTTGCGTGTTGGGGCATCCCCATGTTGTCCCCAAGGGCTGAAAGGAGCTGAAAAGCTCCTCAGGCAGGCGGGAAATGTCTTGGAAGGTCTTCTCTTTAGGCAAATCAATCCCAAATCCAGAATCCTCTTCAGGGGGAAAGAGCAAGACCTTGCTTGGGGAACATGAACCTGGGGTTTGTTGATTCCCCAAAGGATTTGTTGCCTCTTGGAAGGGATCCCCTGCATGGCAGAGCATTCCCTGAGCTCACACTCCTCTCCTGGTGCTCCCCAGGCTGGTGTTGGAGTGTTAATGAAAAAACTAAATAACACTGGGAATGCAAAACCATCGGGTGAGAAAACAGGGGTTTTGAGTTATTAAGGAGCCACTCGCTGTGGAGAGAGAGGGGGAGAGGGAGGCGATATTGGTGTATTGGTGTTTGAGAAGTCCAATTATTTGTCAGCTGCAGACAGTCTTATTAACTTGGGCAGAAAATTAATTACTCTAATTAGAAAAACTCATTGGAGTTTGGTGAGGAGTTAGTGGGGGAGATAATGGGGAGGGGAGGTGAGGTGGGGAGTCACAAGAGCCGTGAGAGGGAGGGGACAGAGGGAAACACGAGCGATGGGGGAGCTGCTCAGATTAATGGGAGCAAAGGAAGGGAGAGCAGAGAGGAAGGAAGATTTCTTCTAAATTTAGCAATTTTAATCTTTAAAAAACATGAGTATTCCTATATGTGCACAGTCATATGAGTAAAAAAATTTATATATATGCACAGAATCATATATATGTATTTATAAAATATATATAGAATGCAACGCAGAGGAGATTTATCCGAGGGTTTCTGTGGGTGGTTGTATTTATTTCCGATGTGCCAGTCCCTCAGCATGGGGGGGATGTTACAAAGTGCTGGGTGGGAGAGGTTTTTTTATCTTCCCGGATTTATGAAGTCCTTAAAACATCTGTTCTGTTCTGATTCCACAGTCCTGTGGCAGCCTGGGGGGAGCCAGAGGTGCTCCTGTGTGGCTGGTTGGGATGGAGACACGTTTGCCGAGTGTTAATAGTGGTGGGGGAGGGAGGGAGAGCAAAATTCCTCCTTGGAAAGGATGGGGTGAAGGAAATCCATCCAGGCTTGATGCTGGTGGGGCAGAATGGGGCGGTGTGGGAGGGGGAAATGGGGATTTGGGATTTTTGCGGGAGTCTTTCTGCTCCTTTCTTCCTCTGAGCAGTGGGTTACAGAGGGAGGGTGTTCACTCCTGTCCCACATAGGTGAAGTCTTGGTTCTCAGGCACAGGGTGGGATTCTGGGGGTGTCCTGAGCAGGGCAAGAGTTGGACTTGACAGTCCTTGTGGGTCCCTTCCAATTTGGGATATTCTGTGTTTTTGTGACCTTTTCAACTCAAGAGCCCTGGAGCAGAGACAGGCAAGGACTGGGAGCTGACAGTGAGTCTCCTCATCCCAAAACCCAGCAGCTGACCTTGTAGGAATAGAAAACTCCAAAAACTTCAATAAAGCCCTGATCTAACCCCATAGTATTAAAAAAGCTCCAAAAAAACTAAGATAAAGCCCAGATCTGGATGAAGCCAAGTGCTACAATGATCCAGCCCTTGGTGTCATCTCCGAGTCCCCACTTCTCCAAGCTGAAGCGATTCACTGATGCAACCCCCAACCTATGGATGCAAATATGTACCTAAATTTGCATCTCTGCCAATACCAGCCTGTCCCCCCCCTCCCAAGGCTCAGGGCAGGTGCCTGTGGGTGACATTGGGGGACCCTGGGTGGCTGATCCAACTCTCCAGCCCCTCCGGCTGCACGGCCCTGGGTTTTCCCCAGTGCCTGTGCTCTGATGGCTTTGCTGCCTGTTACTGAAATAACCTGTCAAGCTCCCACTAATAATGAGCCATAAGTCAGATTCTCTCTGGTAGGTTGCCCTGGGTGTCTATCACAGTCTTTAGGGGTGACCCAATTATGGTAATTGGCCAATTCTGCTGCCGCTGTTCAAAAAGAATTGGCAAACAAAGGAAGAGAAATAAAAGCTCCCTGAAAATTAGCCGAAACCCCAAAGCTATTTTTCAGACCCCCTTTTTTTTTGGCGTGAGGCGCCTTTAATATTCACCTCTTCATGTGATACCTGCAGAGAAGAGTGAAATGAAACCCCAAATGCAGCCAATCACTTCAGTCATGCTTCACTCAGGTACCACATTGTGTACTCCATCCCCAGGATTGCTCACAACCCAGAGACACAGACATTTGTTCAGCTTCATGCCCGAAACTCTCTATTTAGAGCAGTAGTTTCCCTCCCACTCAGTCATAAGACCTTGATTCTGCAAGAATATCGCAGATTACTCAGAGATGGACTCAAAGGGGGAAGGTAGAGGAGTGATTTCTTTTCTGCCCAGCTGTGTATGACATGTACCTCCACTTAGGCAGGGCAAGATAAAGGGAATAAAGAACAATTTCAGCCCCATCCTTGCTCCTTTCCACACGCCACCACCCACCTTCTCTTTCCCAAGTGCCAGCCTCGTGGAAAGCACCGGTGTTATTTCTGCATCAGAATAATAATAATAGAGAGAGAACACACTGTTACGACTGCTGTGACCTCCTGCCCAGCCTGCTCCGCTGAAACGCTGCTGGAATTGCAACTTGGCACCGAGCTTTGTAGTGAAGGATTGCTCCTGGCTAATCTATAATTTACAAAACACACTCAGATTCATTTTTTATGGGCTGTTTTGATATGATGCCATTTAAGAAGCGGAAAGAAACAACGCACGTTTTTTTAAAGGTTGCTCCTTGGTTCTTCTCGCTCTTTTTTTCCTCCCCCATCGTTCTTTTGGGAGGGCATGTTATTTATTTATTTATTTATTTATTTATTCATTCATTCATTCATTCTTTGCTGTTGCCATCTGACCAGAGAAAAGAAATTCCTTCCTCTTGCAGCTCTCTGGACAATTCCCTGCAGTGCAGGGGACAGAGCCTCGTGTCACAACGTGCACCTTCAGCATCCAAGCCTACTGTGCTCACGACCCTCTGCTTATTCCTGTTAGCTTTCCTCTCCCCCCCCCTCCTTGGCTCCAGATACAGATTTAGAAGCAGGAAAATGATGTGTTTATTCCACCCTCGGTGCTCAGGAAGGCTGGGCAGGGAGGGTGAGGGAGGACCCCCAGGGTGATGCTTGGACTTTCCACTTCTATCATCATCTGGCACCTCCTGCAGCTTGATAAGTCTGGAGCACTGAAAAAGGGATTTAAAATTCCTGTTGTACCAAGAGGAGGAGAGTTTCTGCTGGTGGTGGCGTGGCTAAGCATGGAGGGCAGAACCTTTTTTGGGGGGACCAAGGCTTGTTTCTCACGTGGCAGTGCTTTTCAGGGGTGTTTTAGTGCCTGCAGGCTCCTCTCCTCCTCCGTCTGCCGTTTTATGGTGCCCCTTTCTGACTAATGCAAATCCCATCCGGCAGGTATTAGTGGGAAGGGCATCGTTAGCAGGAAGAGCAGCGCTGTGAAAAACCAGCCATGAATCTTCCTGGGCTCACGGGGCTCTGTGAATAGCACAGGAGGAATTAAATGTGTTCATCTTTACAATCCAAAGGGAAGGGAAGAGGTTTCTCAGCAGCCCCCGGCTGTGGCATGTCCATGGTGGGATGATGGAGCTGTAATTAACCTCCTTCCCAACGAAGCCTGAGCTGCTTTTCAATCCCCCACGAGCTGCCCGGTGTAGGAAGCTGTGGCTGGAGCAGGAAAAGCTTCATATCTGTTGATAAATAAAGGTTGTGATCTCCAACAAGCGGGTGCTTGGGTGCAGGGAGCACCATGAGACCTCCTGCTCATTTGTTGGATGAGGCACTGAGTGACGTGGTTTAGATGATGGGATGGTGCTGGGTGATAGGTTAGACTTGGTGATCTCAAAGGTCTTTTCCAACCTTGTTAATTCTGTGATTCTGTGATTTATATCCCTGTGCAGGCTGGAGCTGGAGGTGCCCTGTTCCTCCCTTTATCCATGCCAGCGAGAATGCCAGCCAGAGCTGAGAACTAGATGGATTCCCTCTCCTGACGTTCCCATGCAGTCCCAACAATGTTCAGCTGTTATTTTAGCCAAACTTTGAGGATGGAGGGGCACAAAGTACTTTCTGTGCTGCCCAGATTGTGTGGGTAGATGATGTTGTGCCCATGTGTGTGGGGTGTGCGGTGGGGAGGTGAGGACAGGTTCAACTTGGTCACCTGCAGTGGTGTAGATGGATGGAGCAAAATCTTGGTGCTAAAATCAGGTTGAGGTGCCCCAAACCCCTTGAGGAAGGTGGGTTATAAAGTGGGAAGATGTTCTTGGTTGTGTCTGGAAGGAAAGATGGAGTGTGGGCCTGTTAGAGTGAGGCCAGAGGAGGCCACAGAGATGTTCTGGGGGATGGAGCTAAAGGGGCTCCAGGAGAGCTGGAGAGGGACATGGGACAAGGGGGAATGGCTTCCCACTGCCAGTGAGCAGAGTTAAGTGGGATATCAGGAATAAATCCTTCCCAGTGAGAGTGGGGAGGCCCTGGCACTGGGTGCCCAGAGCAGCTGTGGCTGTGCCATCCCTGGAAGTGTCCCAGGCCAGGTTGAAGGTGTCCCTGCCCATGGCAGCTGAAGGTGTTCAAGGTGTCCCTGCCCATGGCAGAGGTTAGAACTAGATGAACTTTAATGTCCCTTCCAACCCAAAGCATACCACAATGTTATAACATGCAGCTGATGGGGGTGGCAGGAGGGGACCTTGGGCTCCATATCCACGGGAATGTCGTGACGTCAGTCCCTGGGTTGAGGAATCAAACTGGGAGCGATGTCTGAGGAGGAGGAAAGGAGGCTCTGGGGAGGAGCACGTGGGTGGGGAGCAGTGAGCAGAACCAAACTCATAATGAATGCTGCTGTTACAGCACCTGTCACAACTGCTCAGGAGTTTAATGTTGTGCAATTTCAGAGGAGAGAAACGTCTTTTGGCAATGATTGCAGCTTCTTTTTTCTTTTAAAGAGGAGAAATATTCCACTCTTAGCTTCCATTTATCCTCTTTTATCCCTTTTGTAAAGGTGGGGAAACTGAGGCAGCAGATTGCATGGGTGGGGATTCCTGTGGCATCACTCCATCTCCTGCCTCATGCTCCTCTAAATCCCGGGAAAAGAACTGTCCAATGTTCTTTGCAGAAGTCCACATAGCCACGCCTCGCTGCACAGTTAATATTTAGGTCAGCAGAATCTTAATTCCTTTTAAAATCATAATATTATCACTGTAATTGCAAATGTTTTCATTAGGAGCCGGCACTCGGGAGCCTGTGCCAGGCCTGCAGAGCGGGTTTGCTTCTTGCTCGGGTGTCCTGGCTCCAAGCAATAGCAGGGAATACTTTTGTCCCACTTTATATCCCATCTCCAAACCCCAACTGAGTAGCTGATACAGGGATTTGCATCCAGGAGTGGACGAGGAAGGACACGAGAGGTGCTGCCAGACTGTCGTTTTCCAGTTCCCTGGCAGAGAGAATTTGCTTTCCTTAAGTGAGTTATTGTGTCTCCAAGTCAGGGCTCTGCTTCCCAAGAATAAACCAAAACTCTCCAGGGATCTGCTCTTAATACCACCTGCCTGGAAGGCCTGATAGAGGACTTAATGGAGAAATGAATATTCATCCTTTTCAGTGGGAATTATGATCCTGCTCCCATCTCAGAGGGGTTTAGAGCCTGGAGAGGGCATGGAGGATGGCTTGGGGAGCAGAGGAGGGGCAGTCTGTCCCCACATATCCCTGTCCTAGTGCTGTAATACAACAGGAGCTGAGTAGAGGATGTCTGTTCCCAAATATCCCTGTCCTAGTGCTGTAATACATCAGGAACAGAGGAGGGGCCATTGTCTCTTCCCAAAAATCCCAGGGCTCTAGAGCAGCAAGCAAGAGTTCTGATTTTCAGGCAGGTGCTGTCTTGGGTTGGGACAAGGTAGAAAAAGTGATGCTGCCTTCCCCATGCACTTCCTTCTTCCCAGTCTGAAGATCCAGGACTTTCAGACTCCAGGAAGATAATTCCATGCCGCTGCTGGCACTCATCCATCCGCTTGTCTGCAATACCTCCCTGAGCATCCTGGATTTGTAGCACCTTTGCATCACCCCCAAATATCCTGGGATATTTCCTGTGCAGGAATTGAACCTCTGCCTGGAAATACTGGGGAGAAAACTGCAGGAATCAGGTCCTGGACAGCAGCTTAGTTATCCCGAGCTGGGACTGGAGGAAGCTCTGCCAATCCCTGCGGAGATGGCTGGACTTCGTTATGCCTTGATTAAATAACATTTCTGTTTTTACAGCAGTTAATCCATCCAGTTCCCTTGGCGTGCTGCTGCTCAGTGATATCCACCTGGGATAATTGGGATGGTGCCGGGATGAGGCGGCATCTCCCACCCCTTCCCCAGCACAGCAGGATTTCGAGCACAATTTTTTTTCCTTGCAGTTTGCCTCGCCAAAATCACAACCTGTGCAAACTCTGCCCTGATCAAATCTATCAGGCCCCAATTTCAGAGCCTGGCTGCCGTCTGCTGATCAGGGGAATGGGCTGGAAATTGGCCCCTTTAATGGGAATGCAGCTCGCACAGAAGTGTTGGAATTAAAGGCAGCGCCCTGCTGTGAGTCGGCAAGTTGGGCATTTGATTCCAGTTACAGGAAATTGCCATAATTTCTGCTCCAGGCTTCTCTCAAGTGACATTAATCCCTTCCCTCCCCCTCTTTATTTATTTATTTAGGGAGAAGGGGATGGTACCTGGGCACTATGCCCCACCCAAAGGCTTGTTTTGTTTTCATGGCAACCCCTGCTTAGCAGCAGACCTTTCGTGTAGTGAACAAGAGAGGGAGAAGCCAGGTCTGGAGGAAGAAAAGAATGGTTGGGAGGGTGAAAAGGCTGGAAATCTTAAGGGCTGGTTCCACAAAGGGTGTGTGGATACTGGGACTGCTGGGTTTCAATATATAATCAAACTGCAACAACCAAGGGGCGGCCTTGGATGATGTCTGAGTGCCAGGGTTGGACTTCCAAGGGGCACTGTGATCCTCAGGGTGTCATTCCCACAGAGCATTCCCATCCTGCTCCACCAGAACCATCCTGCAGAACATCAGGAATGGCTTCTCCTGGAAGAACCCCCTCATCCTGCAGCAGCCAGGTGTCTCCTTGGGTGACCTCCTGGAAAAGCAGCTCTCCGGCAACACATCTTTGCCGAGGGAAATCGGCTTCTTAATTTAGATGCTGGAATACAAGTGTGTAAATATCCCAAACCCGCACTTGAGATGCTGTGGGTCTGAACTGTTTACTCTCTCCCTGCCTGAAGGTCGTCCTCATCCCCCTGGATGATGCTCACTTGGCTTTGGGGCTGTTATTTTCCTCCTTCCCTGCAGGCAAAGGTTACCTGGGGAGGCTGAAGTACCAAAGGTCCAGGGGCTCTGCCTCAGTTTGTAAACCAGGGAAAAGAGTGAAATGCAGGGAAGGCCACAGGGGTGGATGTTTGTGGAGCATTTCACACTGTCATGGGAAACACCAGAGAAGGAGATGAATAATTTTGACTCTGGAGCAGATTTGAATGGTTTAAAATGGAAACCACCCGAAGCCACCTGAACAATGAGATCCCCATCTTGGGATGGACGTGACCCAAGAGCTGCAGTCAGTACCTGACCTCACATTCAAGCTCTTGACTCCTCAACCCTTGCACTGGTTGTTTAGTGGGAAAAATCCTGAGATTTTTCCATCCTGCAAAGCAAAAGGATGAACTGAAATCCCCGGGCACAGGATGTGCCTTTGGGTGTTGAACACCAGAGGATGGAGGGGATCCCACATCTCCTGGCCTGGTGGCAGAGGGGCTGCTGGTTTTTTTTCCTTGGGCTGTGGCAGGATCTGTCTAAAACTCAGACAGGAGAAGGGAGTTTCTTCCTCCGCCTTTTTACAATTATTTATCTTGCTGTTGTTTTCCTTGGGCTCAGCGTGGTGCAGGATGACTTATATCTGCTCGAGTTAGGATCCTTTTATTTTTAACCAGACCTGGCCTTAAGTCATCCAGAGCTCTTTGATGGAGCCGTAAATTTTCCAAGGCAGCCTGGCAGCCAGTGAACAGGGTGAGGACACCAGGAGAAATGAGTTTCTGGTTGTTTGGATGGCATGAAAACCTCTTGGCATGCTCTTCCAAGGAGGGAAGTGGTGCAGGGATCACAGCCCAAAGACCCTGAAGCTCTTCTTGGGTTGTTTGTGTAGGAAAATTGGATGGGGTGCTCCTGTTTTCTCCCTGAAGGGATATTATCTTAAGGAATGATGGCAGGATGGCAGTGTAGGATAGGAAATTGCAAAGGAGAGCTCACAGGTGCGTGTGGAGAAATGTGTAAATAAGGCTTAAAAATAAAACAAAAATGGAACAGGGTGTGCAGCTGTGAAAATCCCAAATTGGTGAAGGTTGTGCGTGTTTTGGCGTGAGCCCACTGCCAGCACCAGGTCCCAGCAGCAGAGGCTCAGGAAGGAGGAAGATGGGACCTGATCCTGGTTTTTCCCATGGAAAACCAAGGACAACCCCACTGCTGTGGGTTTGGCAGTGCATTAACAGAGTTGGCGGATGTGGAGGAGGAGCTGGTTACTGGTTTGGGGGCTCCTGTTTGGTTTTCTGCTGGTGTGTAAGTGCAGATGAGCCCTTTTGAGACCATCTCATTCCACCCCCTGCCATGGGCACCTTCCACTATCCCAGGCTGCTCCAACCTGGCCTTGGACACTTCCAGGGATGGGGCAGCCACAGCTTCTCTGGGCACCCTGTGCCAGGGCCTCAGATGGAGGAATTCCTTCCCAATCTCCCGTCTCTCCCTGCCCTCTGGCAGTGGGAAGCCATTCCCTGTGTCCTGTCCCTCCATCCCTTGTCCCATGTCCCTCTCCAGCTCTGGAAGGTGCTCCAAGGTCTCCCTGGATCCTTCTCTTCTCCAGGTGAACACCCCCAGCTCTCCCATCTGCCTCCAGAGCAGAGGGGCTTCCAGTCCTTGAAGCATCTCCTTGGATTCCTCTGGACTTGCCCCAGCAGCTCCATGTGACGTTTGGGGTCCCAGCTCTGTTTTTCCATCACTACACCCCACGGCGGAGCTGCAGTGACACCAGGGCTGAACTTGGGAGGAGAAATCCAAGGGTATCGTTGGTTCCTCGGCATCCAGCACCAGCCGAGCCTAATTCCGGCCGTGCTCCCGACGGGAGGTTACAGCTCTCCCCTTCTGCCCCCTCCTTTTTCCAGCCAGCGCCGTCCTGTGATCCCGGCTGACCTTCTTAAAAGGGATCAACCGCGTCAAATGAAGAGATGAAGAGTGAAGGGAGGAGCCGGGAGGGGGAGGGGGGGGAATGAAATTAGGAGCAGATATTAATAACCATGTTAAATATTTATCTGACCTCCTTTCACATGATCCTTTCTAATGGTGACCCAAAAAGCTGATGTGCTAATATTCGCTCCCGCTCTCCTTTCTGCCTTTCTGTCAAAGCTTTGAGTTTGAGCAGGGAAAAAAAAAATCACTTTTTTCTCACCCTACTGGGTTGGGCTGTGGGAGAAATCCGAGTCCTGAGGGAGCCTGGATGAATTAAGTGACACTGATGATGACGGGGGTTGTATTCACGGACTTCTCCTGCCTTCATTTCGCTCATTCAGATCTGACTGGAGGATTTTGTGTGTGTGTTTTAAAATTTTCCTTACTTATTTTTCGAGCGGTCCTGTTCAGAAATGGCCCCGGGCATTCTGAGCTGGGGGAAATATCCGTGCCTTGAAAACTCTGGCTCAGAGCTCAGAGCCCGAGGAGTGTTACCAGCTCAGTGATTGCGGGTGATTTCAAGTCATTAGTGCAGGTTGGTGAATTCCTGCCCCGTTTTCCTTCTCCGCACCTCAAAGCCTGTTTTGTTGGAGTGCAGAAATGTCTGCTGTGGTTTGACCTGCTCAGAGGAAGATGAGAGTGGGGAAGTGTGTGAGAGTGGCAGGGTTTCGGTCGTGGCTGTTCCGAGGCAGCTCCGAGCTGTGGCACGGAGGGAAATGAGCTATAACTCAGTGTAATTTTAATTCAGGGAGCTGCTTCACGTGTTTTTGATCACATTTTTCCTGTTTTTCTATTCACCCCTTCAGTTTTCTTCTCCCATCGGCTCCCGAATGGCAGGAGCATCAGCTGTGCATCCAAACTGCTCCGTGTTTTCCATCCCCTCATCAGTTTGCCTTTTGCTGCCGAAGTGCCTGCTGCGCTTTCTCTCTTGTTTTGGTGGCTCAAAGCCTGTAAAAAGCCCTTGAGAAACAATGTGAAATATCCTCTCCTATTATAGTATTTGTCTTTTGAAAGGAACCTGAATCCATTAGAAGCAGGACTGAATACAGGAGTGGGATATTTCTAATCTCGCCCACATCAACCCCCTGGGATGAGACACTTTCAATTGGCTTGGCTGGATCCTCTGGGATTTAATTTGTGTTTTCAATTTAAGCATCAATTAAGTCCCCCCTGGCCTCAGTTTCCCCTTTGCAGGATGAAGCTGGAGGCACTTACCCCACTCTGGGAGAATTTTTCCCTCGCTCCAATATCCTGCAGAACCAAAAAGCTTTTTAGTGGGGGAACACATCATTTTTTGGGGTCAAAATGGTGGAATTAGGGGTAAAAAGTATTCGAATCCACTGTCAGAGCACAGAGGTTGTGGATTCCCCATCCCTGGAAATGCCCAAGGTCAAGCTGAACGGGGCTTGGAGCGACCTGGATAGTGGAAGGTGTCCCTGCCATGGAACAAGCAGAGCTTCGAGGTCCCTTCTAACCCAAACCTTTCCATGATTCTGGGATTTTTCCAGTGGGATGGCTGTTTGCAGGAGCTGCTGCAGGCCTGTGCCTTTTACAATTAATTGCCTTTTACAATTAATTGCTGTTCTTTTAGGATAAAAAGAAAGAAAAAAAAAAAAAAACCAAACCATGTTTTTTGCATTCCTGAACTTGTCCTGAATGGAGATTTGCTGCGGAGAGTCTTCCCCCAAGTCCCCATCCCCACCGCCTCGAGCAAAACAGGAACGTGTTTAATCTTCCTAAATGTAATCCTGTTGTAGAACAGGAAATTCTCTGCTGGTCAGAGAGGATATTAAGATGCCTGCTCTGAAAAGTGTTTGAAATTATCATCATTAATCTGGAAATGATTATTGCTTAGTTCAAGCTGAGTAACGTGAAAAATAAAGTTAACCTGAAGTGTATACGGGGAAAAGTAAATTGGATTTTTTAAAAAGCTCTCGTTTGCCTAATGGAAGATAAGATTAATAGCACGGCTCGGGGATTTAGTAAAAGTGCAGATTTCCAAAACTTAAAGCAACTGGTGGTTGAGGTGCTTGGAAACCTCCCAGCTGGGGAGGTTTCTGTCTGCTGCTCTCCCTTTCAACCCAAAGTACGTATTACAAGAGTGTCATTCTGTGAATCAGGGGGGTTGGGACTGGCAGGTGGGCTCAGGGAAAGGGTGGGGGGTGAAGGGACGTGAAATGGGCTGCAGGCACCTCATTTGGTCCTAAATCGGCGTCAAAGGAGATCTGAGCCTCTCCGAGGAGCAAATCCAGATTGTCCAGTCTGACTTCCAATGGCTGGGAATCCCCTCTGGAGACCTGGGGCCTTCCCCAGACCCTCTCCCTGAAGGGATTTTGCTTTAATGGAGCCTCCCTGGGGACCTGAGGCTTCCTGCAGAAACTGTCCCTGAAGGATTTGGACTTTATTAGAGCCTCCCTTGTCACTGTCTTTGACCAGATTCGGGTTAATTCGGGTTGGATTCTATTTCCGAGCTGAGGCAGCTCCTGGCAGATGGATAAAGCCACATGATGGAAAGGAGGGCTTGGGGAGGAAGTTCTTTTCCATGTGTTTTGAGCAGAGATCTGAGATAATCTCTGCTCTTCCCCTCTTGCTGTCAGCCCTGTCTCAGGTTTCTTGCTGTGAACTCTCCCTGGTTTATTTTTTCTGGTTTTTCTCTCCGATTCGGATCTGAGAGTCGTCTCCTCCTGACACCTGCTGATCTCTGATAGCATCACAGTAATAAATCCTGGGTTTCTCTTGCCTCCTGCATCCCTCTTGATGTTCCTGACACCCAGGTCCAGCAAACTCTTGTCCCCACCCCTGTCCCAGAGCCTGTGTTTGCGTTGACAGAAGGTTAATGCCGATGGGGTTTCACAACTTTTTGATATATTGTCTTTCGGCATTCATCACTCTTTTCTTTAAATTAAAACTCCCTCCAGATGGGGTCTGTGACACAGATTTATTGATCTGCAATAAAACCTCCCTCATAACCTGTACAGCTGCCCATTCATCTTTCAGTGAAGGAGGGATCATTTCTCTGTGGATGTCCCAGGAATGAAAGCGTGCCGTTAACTTTTTCCCTCTTCTGCCTGTCTGGTTCATTCCACGATTCCCATGTCTCATGTCAGGTCATTTCCAAGGCACTAGATGGGAACAACATCAGCTCTGAGCTCCTTCTGTCTTCAGCTGGGATTCTTGGGGATATCCTGTGCAGGGCGAGAAGTTGGACCTGATGATCCTTGTGGGTTCCTTCCAACTCAGCACATCCTATGATTTTGTGATTAAGGTGCCCAAAAAGTGATGTGGGGGCAGAAAGGCCACATGGAAAAGTCCCAAGGGCTGGTACAAGCTGTAAGTCTATTTTAGATCCTGCAAATCCTAATGAGGTTTCCACCCCTGACTCTCGAGGATGTGCAGAGGGAGGGAGCAAATGGCAGTGAGTTGTGTGACTTCTCTGGTGCAAGAAAGAGCAATAATGAGATGCTGAAAGAAATTCTAGCAAGGGAAATTGTCTGGAAGCTGGAATGTTCTCATTGGTGTCTTCTTGAAGCCACTGGTTTCTGTTGGAAGGGACCCTGGAGCTCATCCCACTCCTTCCGCTATTCCAAGTTGCTCCAACCTGGCCTCGGACACTTCCAGGGATGGGGCAGCCACAGCTTCTCTGGGCAACCTGTGCCAGGGCCTCCCCACCCTCACAGGGAAGAATTTCTTCCCAATATCCCATCTCAACCTGCTCTCTTTCAGTTTGAAGCCTCATCCTGTCACTACACGCTCTTGTAATTATTGTCTCCACATGATGCTGAAGTATTGAGTTACTGCAGCTTCAGAGAGATTGACAAAAAAAAATACATCCTGGGAACAGGTACTAAAGTCTAGGCTTGCCCCAACTAAATTCTTCTTCCTGAGTTTCCAACCAAAGAAAGAGGAAAATGAAGTGGAAGGCAACATTTCATGGGGCCTGAAGCCAACCCTTCTAACTTGGATTTGTGTGTGAAGTTGGTTCCTGCCTTGATAGGCCTGATGTTAACAGCCTCAGGAATCATGCAGAGTCGCTCATTCTTCGGGAAGCAAATGGGATTAGGGAAGGATAAGTCGTCCTGACAATTGGAACAGGCTTTTTTTTTCAGGTGCCTCAAAGCACAGTGCTGTGTGAAGCAGGATTATGGTGTGTCTGCTCAAAGTCACTTGACACATTGAATGCGTGCGAGGACCTGTGTAAGGCTCTCAGGTGTTGGATATACACATGAAGGGTGACTTTGGGCAGCTGATGATCCATCTACATCCACCCAGGTCATTGAATCACATAATGGTTTGAACTGGAAGGGACCTTAAAGATCATCTTGTTCCACCCCCTGCCATGGGCGGGGATGTCACCCTTCACATCAGGTTGTTCAGGTCACAGTCACTCCAAAAAATATCTCTTCTGATGCTTGACCTAAACTCTAGAGGTGATCAGGGCTGTACCAGCAGCTGCTTTGAAGGACATGGAGGCAGGTTGAGCTGCAGGAGAAAAGCAGGTGCTGGCAAAGGGGTGAATGGGATGGGAATAGATGGGAACGACCCAAGAGCTGGGCAGAGGGTGAGCAGTGCCCCCGGGTAACTGGGGATGGGAGCTGGCCTGGCCAGGGGTGATGAGGGGAGGCTGGGTGAGTGTTGAGTCAGAAGGGAAGGCACTGCCATTTATCACCATAATCAGGAAGCCTGGCTGAGAAGGTTTTAATCACTGTGCACGGAGCTGGAATGCAGAGCAAGTTTATGGTTTACAGTGAGCGGACTGACACAGCTGATTGATGTCAAATATGTCATGATGTATATTGTAAAGCCAGGAGATTTAATGGTGTAACTCCATGGTAGTGTTGGAAGTGAGGCACTGCAGAGCAGGGAGTGATGGATGGGCTCATTTCCATGTAAAATTGCCGATGGCATTGACGGCACTGGTATGCAGAGGGAAGATAAGAGGGAGACAGTAAGATTCGTTCTGACTCTGATATGGAAATATTAAAATACAGCTGTAGGATCATGTGGACTTTGCAAACCGAGTGCATGTCTGGGTGTGTTTGAGCACATATATACATATAGAAATGTATATGCACTTGTGCTCATGGTTGTAATGAATGTGCCCAGGGGCCTCTGGGAGGCACAGCAGCTCCGGGTGCTGCTCCCAGCCCTTGGCTCAGGCAAGAATAGTTTGTGCTGCTCCTCCATCCTCGGGGAAATGAACCCAGTTGTTTCTTAGCCTTGGAGAAGCTGAGCCTGATGCTTTTTGGGGCAGCCTTGCAGGGCAGAGGAAGCAGGATTCATGCTGCAGCCAGGCTGGGAGGAGCTTGCTCTGGTGTCCTGGTGCTCAGCGTGTCCCAGGGCACTGGGCTGGATTTCCAGCTCCAGGGCTCCTGGTGTCACCCTGCCTGTCGGGGGGAGGGATGGCACAGAAATTCCTTTTGTAGCACAGGATCTTCCCTTCGAATTTTGGTTGACTTAAGGAAGCGGGGAAAGAAAAGAAGAAGGGAAGTTTGGGGCTGTGAGATGATCCAAACTCAGTGTGGCAGAGCAGAGAGCTCGGCCTAAATAAACTCAGGGGATGTTTTGTTTTTGTTGGGGATCCTGCAAACCCTCAGAATTCCTGGCTGGGCTCTGTAGCACCATCCTCCACTTAGTTCTTTAGGATAATGCCTCTGGGATTTGGTGAGCTGCTGCTGGGGAGGCTGGGGAAGGTCATGAGGAAAAGCAAGGCTCTGGATTCTGGGGGGAAATGGGAAGCCTGGAAGGGCTGTGGGAGTCCAAGAGGTTGCAGACTCATTTTGGGATGGTTTTATAAGGATTTAACTGTCCTTAGACCCTCTCCAGCTAAAAGCTGTTGTGCTGTCTACCTGTCTCTGGTGCAAATGCCTCCAGAGAAGATGCTGGACCCACCCCTGGGATAAATCATCCCAGTTATCTCATGGAGAAACCTTCAGGGACAAGCAAGGGAAGAGAAAAGCTGCTTTAGGGAAGGATGTGGAAGCAGCCTGGAGAGGGGATGGGTGTGAAAGAGGAGGTTTTACAAGTGCCTGGCTCCCTGATGAGCGTTGCTTGTGTGATATTTACCTCCATCCACGTGCTCCTTGTTGCCTTTGATCCCATCCCTCACTTCAACCTGCTGGAGATTCTGAGGAAGGGCCTGAACTGGGATGTTTTCAGGGGCAGGTTGTCTGAGCATGGAGTGAACTGACCCTGATAGAAGCACTTAAGAGGCTTTGAAGGGGATTAAGTGACTGCATTTTAATCTTGTATTTTAAGTCATGGTGGGGATGTGTCTTGGGGCTGTCTGGGGCTGTGGATTCCCTGTCCATCCCTGTCCCTGGCTGTGAGTCCTTCTGGGACCGATGGAGCGATTGGAGCAGGCAAAGGACAGCATTTCCAGGAATTAATTTGAGTTGCTCTTTCCTTAAATGAAAAGCCTGATATTTAAATTATCCTTGAAAAGGACTTTTTTTTTTCCCCCTCCTTCAATTTATGAACTGTTCTGTCATCTTTGGAGACAGTTATAAATTATAGAGTGGCCACAGATCTGAGCCAGGGTTGGAGGCAAGAGGGCTCTCTTAGGGAGAGCAGCTGTGGGGACCAAAGCAAAAGGATTTAAGCTGTTAGACTTTTTTTGCCTTCCTGACAGAAAAATGATCCTAAATCCTTGCAAGATCGTGTGTATCCCGTTTCCCACCGACTCTCATAGACTCCAGAGAGTCTTTTTCTGAGCAGAAATTGGGATTGCAATACCAGATCAGTGCAATGTCCTGCCTCCAAAGCTGCCAGAGGCAGATGCTCAGGGGAAAAAAAGTAAGAGAGAGTTATGCTGGAGCAATAAATTTTGTCTGGGAGGCTGGATGGGGGCTGCACAAACAATTATGCTTAACCTGTCCTTGCCCAGATGGGTTCCTGAGATAAAATAGAGGGTCACCAGGGTTTGAGATGTTGTTGGATGTGGGAGAACTGAACATCTCTGGCCCCGTGTGGCCCCGAGCATTAAGAAATGACAAGGGAATGGGGAAGGGTTGATGCTGGTTTATTTTCTTGCAGTTCCTCTCTGTAGCTCCTTGAATCTGTCTCCAGGGCCAGAGCATTGGTGGGATTCCTGGAAGGCCCTTGTCCAGCATCATTCTTGAAAAAGTGGGGGGTTTATTCCCCCTTTTTTTTTGATTTAGCATTTACAGGGTGAAGTTTCCGATGTGGTCACTTGCAGGACCATCTCCTGTGCCATCACCTCACCTCTCCTGTGCCTTCTCTGGGCATCCATACGGTGCAAAACTGGGATGCACTCAGGGCTGCCCTAACCCCAGTGCCCAACCACCCTCTGGGGGAAGAACAACCTTGCCCTGAGATCCAACCTAAACCTCAGGGTCCTGATCCCCTCCAGCCTCACCTCGCCTCCCCCTTTTGCCCTCAGCCACATTTCAGTGCCATCCATCCATCCCAGCACCCCTTACCCGTGAGGCTGAGGCTACTTTTCGTTTGTTTGTTTTAATNAGGAATTGAGGGTGGGTTGAGATCGATGGTGCTGGTGTGGAATTCCCTTCTACCGTGGTTGGGCAGGAGGGGAGAGAATGATGGAATGGTTTGTGTTGGAAGGGACTAAAAACCATCTCATTCCACCCTCTGCCCAGGTGGCTCCAACCTTGGACACTTCCAGGGATGGGGCAGCCACAATTCTCTGGGCACCCTGTGCCAGGGCCTCCCCACCCTCCCAGCCAGGAATTCCTTCCCAATATCCAGTGTGAACCCACCCCCTCTCAGCTTAAAGCCATTCCCTCTTGTCCTGTCACTGCACAGGGGGAATGATCTGAATGTGATGATGGAAAGTGGCTGCTCCTTCTTGTCTTGGGACATGCTGGGTTAGCAAAACCAGCTTTTGAGGAGAACAGACCGGTTCCGAAGGAGTGTTTGAGCAGAAGTAACAAATGCAATTAAATTGAAACATTGTGCCAGATTTTAAAATTATTTTTTCCTTAAGAAAAACTAGAGATTTTCTGCCTCAAAAGGAAAAATGGAAGCACAGCTGAATTTTTTTCTTGTTACGAAGGAAGAAAACATGTCGAAATTTAAAGATCATGTTGACTTCGGCCCAACTTTTGCTTGAGTTTAAGTAATATGAGAATTTTGGTTTCACGCTTCTTCCCCTGCTCCCTCCCTACATGGGAAAGGGCAGCACTTCTGCAGAGCAGGAACAGTTATTTTCTTCCCAGCTTTTTTTTTCAGACCGCTGAGATTTCCAGAAGAACACGGTGTCTGATGTCGCACAATGGAGAAGACATTGAGTTGGCCAAAGAGGACTCAAATCCAGGGAAAATAAAACCAAATGGGTCTTCACTAGTTAGATTGTCCTTTGCTCCATTCTCTGGGCAGAAGTGGGATGTGCTCTCCCCAAACCCAGGGAACTGGCTGCTCTCTCTGCCCTTCTGGCTCTTGGCTTTGTTTTCTTGTATTTGCATAATTTCTCGGCTTATTTCCCCTTCCTATTGTTTATTTCCCTTTTCCCTTCTTTTCATTTATATTCTGTTCTCTCACTCCCTTTTTATTTTCTGTTTGATTTCTGCTTTTTTTTTTTCCCCAGCCTAGAGTGTGAGGAGCATGAATGAGCCATTTCTAGAAGGAATAAAATTGTTTAAGGAGGGAAAAAAAAAAGGGCAACAACATTTTCTGTGCAACCCTGTGTAAAATGTACAATAATCAAGCGGAACCACTCTAAATGAATTATGGTAAAAAAAAAAAAGCAGATTACCAACATGTCAAATACCATTAGCACTCAGATTTGGCGAAGGGATGTCCTCACACAGGGGAGTTTTTTGTATTTTCGTTGATTTTACCCCTGTTCCATTTGTAAAGGGAACACCACCCATTCCCAACAGCTGCTTTTGGTGCCTTGAATGAATTAGTAGTGATAAAAGAAAAAAGCAAAAAGGTTCCCCAGAACCATTTTTCATGATGTCAGAGCACCAAGGTAATGTGTTACTTTTTTGCAGGAGCTTCAGATGTGTTCGTGTGTGTGAGCAAAAGTCTCATTTCCTTGGGTGGGATTAATGATCCCAGATTCCCCTGGAGAAGTGAGATGGAAGAGAATCAAAACTAAGTGGGCCCAGAAAGAGGAATTCTACCTGGGAATTTAATTTGCTGACATGGGCCAGCGGATTGAGGAAAGAAAGATTTAATAAGAGGGATTCCTGAAGGATGTTTCGTAGCATCCAAAAGGACTGGGGGAGTTTGCAATTAGTTGAGTGGCCACTGTGGCTGTTCATGTCTAATAGTCATGGAATTGTAGAATACCCTGAGTTAGGAGGGTTATCCACACAGGATTATCCAAGTCCAACTCCTCACTCTGCACAGAGGAATCCCACCGTGTGTTCTAACTCAGCGAACTCACCTCACATCAGGGGGATATTTTCCTCCTCCAAATTTTGTTAATATTAATATTGCCCCCTTTTCATGGATAAAGATTGTTCTTAGATGATTACACACAGTTATTTTTCCTTGTATGGTTGAGTTTGGAAGGGTGACGGGTTCCTCCAAGAGATGAAAACATTTTGAGTTTGGCCAACAATTCACATCCCCACCTTGTCAGCGTTTGCTCCTGGGGGAAGCTCCCTGAGGAGCACAAGGAGAGAGCACCACTCCTCTCTGTCACTGGAGCTGCTCCATTTTGCATGAATAAATATTTGTTGGGTCAGCAGAGATTTTATAGCCCATCAGTTTGGGCACTCAGCTGGGATGGAGGACGTGTGGTCAGGTCCCCGTTCCAACATGTGTTTAATTATTTATCTGTGGCAGAATGGCTCCAAGAGGAGACTGAGACAAAGAGCCAGAGGCCAAGTCTGCAGCCTCCTCACTGAGTGTTTATTTGCCAAGAGAGGCCACGAATTTTATTACTGCAGATAACAGGCTTTTTTAGGGTTCAAGTGGCTTTTGTGCTCTAGGTTGGAGTGGGAAGGTTGGACTGAGAGTTTAGAGATTGCTTCTGGTAAATTGGGCTGCTTTAGGGGGTGACGGGGAGTTTTTTGTGTTTCTCCTTGTTTTCCCAAGGTCGAGGAAATGTCCAGCTTTTTCCTGGGTGGGAAAACTCTTTCCCTTCACGTTATCTGTTGGACCTCTACACTCTCTTCCTGCTCAGGCATCTTCCACCAGATTCCCTTCTCAAAGGACAAGTTGTCCAGCCTGGATTATGTCTGTCCAGGCTTACACATCCCCATTTCCCAACCAAGGCTGGAGCACAGGACGTGCTCAGTGCTGGGATCCTGGGGGCATCCCTTTGGAACAGCTCAACATTCAGCTGAGGTGGCTGTCAAGCCACTTGTGTCCTTAACCAAAGGTCTGCAAAGAGGTCACTTCACTCGAGACAGAGGCGTTCAGCTTCAAGCGAGTTAATTAGCAGCTGAATTAAAGTGGAAGGAGTTTTAGAGCCTAATAGTCTTGCAGAGGTTGCTTCCGTCCAGAAGGGCTTTTCCAGAAGGGCTGAGACGTCGGAGATGTCGTGTAGCTCGTAATGAAGACACGCTCTGAAGTCTCAGTGCACCCAGCAGTCAGACTCTCCTCCTTTGCTATTGAGTGGGAAAGAAAAGGTCACCCTCCTTGACCTTCCCCCAGGCAGATCTTACGCCAAAGCAATGCTGAAGCTCCTTGACAGAAAGGCTGTGGAGCAAATTAAACAATACAAATTGTCCCTTTGAGGCTCGTGTGTTACCAATTTGCAGAATGATGCTGCTCCTCCCCTCCCCCCCAAAAAAATCCAAACCAACCCTGGAATAATTTTAAATAATTACCCAACTCAAAACAATTGGCTCAAGTAGAAAATGCTTTAGAAAACAGGTTACTTTAGGCATCTTCTTATTAAAGAGTGGTTAACAAGAAATAATGCATTTATTGTGCAGTTAATAACAGGAGGTTCCAGCCTTCCTAAGGCTTTGAATTTGGTGTGCAAATGGAAAGAGCTTCAAGGTGGAGATTTAATCTACATCTGGAGGAAGTTTAGGCTCAACTTCAGGTTGAAACCTATCCCTCCTTTGAGTGAGGGACTAGATCAGGGATGTCCAGAGGGCTCTTCTGACTTGGTTTTTCATGTCTTTCTAATGTTGCTTGAATCTTTTTCCTCTCAGTCAGTGGAAAGAAGTCCCCGAGCAGTAAACCTTCATTATTACCATCCTTTGGCTTCCTCTGAGCCAGAACAACAACACTGAGATGCCCAATGAGATGCCAGCCATGGCATGGGTACCACTTCCCAGTGGCGATGTCCTTGATGGCTGGGCAGCCCCAGGGGTGACGGTGACTTCACCCAGTGCCATTTGTCTTGTTGCAGCAGAGCTCCCCGATGTATGAACTCATGTTCCTGCCGAGGTGCAGCTTGAGGAGGGCCATGTGTGTAGTGCCACGTTTTGTATTAAACAAAAATAAATTCCCTCTAATGTGAGTTTTTCAGACAGGTTGTCCTAATATATTAACTTCTGTCTGTGTTTTGAATAGTCAATTTCACGGTGAAATGAGTTCTTAATAATATATTTACCACCTGGGAGAAATCTCCCAGCCATCTGGAAAGGAGTGGGGATTTAGTGCCTCCAAATGGAGATTGGGTTTTTATTTATTTATTTTGCCCATGGTTTATTCCCTCCCTTAGAACAGACTCAGAGGATGCTTTGGCTCTGGGTTGGCCACTGAAGCAGGATTTTGGGTGTTTTACCCCGTTTTTAGTCTACTGGAAGGTGTCCATGCCCATGGGAGAGAGTTGGAACTGGATGAGCTTTAATGTTGCTCCCAGACCAAATGGAACTGGGGTTCTGTGATTTCTTCCTGGCATGGAGGTGTCAGGAGGCATGTGGAGGTTCTCCACAGCTTCCAAGGCTGGAGACTGGGAACATGCCACCTGCACCAACCCTAGGCTGGGATGGCTTCTGTCCCAGGCACTGGGAGACTGGTTTGGAGGAAGAGGAGTTTTTCCTGTAGACGCCGGCACAGCCTTACTCTTGGGATGGAGATGTCAGTGATACATGACCTAAATCCAGGCCGGTTTGTGTAATACATCTTTTGAACTCCGGCAAAATAGAAGCCAGATGCAAACCAAGCTATCCCTTGATTATGTGGGAGAAATGGTGAATTCATCATCACTTGAAGTCTTTTAAGCAAGACTGATTGTCCCACTAAAGCCCATCCGTCGCATCAGCAAGAAGTTATCGGGTCTGATGGTGTTTGCTGAGCACAAGGGAATAATCCTCTGTTTGCTCCAGGGCTCGCAGGGTGAAATTGTGTGGCTTGGCATCTCCAGGCTGTCACATTTGATTGTCTCTGCTGGCCTCTGAAACTGTGGATTGATGGAAACTCATCATGGCCTTTCTCTCGTGTCCTCACGTAACTTCCTCGTGTGCTAAACCCTCATCTTTTATATCGCTGGAGTATGAAATTCCCATGTGGCTTGAGAGAACTTGGTGCTCACCCAACACGAGCCCCCGGGGAAGTGGAATCTGATGGCTCCAGGCCTTGGAAATCATTAATTTTGTTTGCAAAAGTGATAGCATTAGCATGTCCTCATCCCCTGCTTTTATACTCTGCAAGGGGAGCTCGTGTGACATGAAATGAAACTTTTTGCCGAGAGGTTTTGCACAGCCCATGTGGGATGTCATTGAATTCCCCAAATTGCTCAGAACATGTTTGCACGTGTCACTGCAGCGGGGAAGCTCCACAGCCCTGCTTCCTGAATGTCTCTGTGCTGTGGAAATGTGTGTAATTTGAATATTTTCTTGTTGGGAATGGTGGGAAAGCCCAGAATACAAGGATCTAAAGTGATGGGGCAGCAGGGTTATCACACACCATGGTCACATAGTGCTGGTCCTAAAGCCTCCAACGCTGTTGTATGTCCAAGTTCAAGCCGTAGAATCCCAGAATGCTTTGAGTTGGAATGGACCTTAAAGATAATCCAATTCCAAATTCTCTCCATGGGCAGGGACACCTTCCACTATCCCAGGTTGTTCCTGGCCTTGGACACTACCTGGGATGGGGCAGCAATAGGATTGTCCTCCCCAAACACATCACAAGTCTCCTTTTGTGTTTTTCCTGGGTTAAATCAATTCAGGCAGGAAAGCAAGGTCTCAACTTCTCATTTTTGCCCCTGAAAAAGGTTGTGAGGAGGGTTGAAGGTCCCTTTGACTGGGGTTGAAAGCAATAAGGTTCTCTCTGCACCATTTATCCCTCTGTTTCAGCTGCACGTGGCTGGGATGCCTCCAGTCATCCACACCTTTGAACTCCACGGTCTCTAATTCAGTGCAGGCACCTGGCAGCTCCTGAAAAATGTATGAGAGAGGGGAAAACAAATAAGGGAGCCCCTGTTGGAGCTGCATTTTACACCAGAATGCAGCAAACCCCTGGATTTAGCTCCCCTTGAACTCCAAGTTGGCAATAATTGAAGACCATATTTTGCAGCTGCTGTTCTGACACGATATTGCTGCACTAGAGCTGGAAACCAGGGCTGTATCCTCTTCTTGGAGCTGGAGCTTTCAGACATATGAAACATCAATCTCTCGCTAGTGCCTCCTGAGCTATCAGCTCCTACAATCGAGTGGAAAAGAATATTTCCAAAGTGCTTGGTTACTGGAACAGTACAAAATGCTCTCTGGACCAGTAAGTGCTTCCATGTATTGGCCCCAGACAATGATTAGGATGATAAAAATCTGGTCCCTGAGAAAACACACTGCCTGGGTGCTGCTGGGGCTGAAATGTCAAAGTAAACAGGAGGATGAGGAAGGATCAGGGCCTCCAGGATCCGTTATCTCACCCTGTAGAGCTGCTTCCAGATGTGTTGTTGCTTTTATTTTTGCTCTCCTTAGTGGCAAGTGAGTCATTTTCCTTCTTGATCTTTTAATATGAAAGCTTTGTTCTTGAATCTATGAAGAGGCTGATTCCACAGTCCTCATCCTACAGATTTGTTTTCAAGGTTTAGGGTGATTTAAGCCATGCCTCAAATTTTTAGAGACATGGAAAATCTTTGGGGTTTGGGGAGGGATCAGACCTACTTTTGGATCTAGTGAGGAAGCATAGAAAGCTTGTTACTCCCTATTTGATGTTGCCAGCACCATCATTGGACTAATTTAATTAATTTAATTAACTACTGTGATGTTCAGGGGGCACAAAATCTTACTCTTAGAAGTTTGGTGGCTGGTGGGTGGTGACGTGGGCCCACATTCAGCGGAAGGAGCAGACAAACCCTTCCAGGAACCCATCTGGGACCCATGAGTCTGTCTCAACCTTGCCCCTAAAACAACCCCCCGGGGTTAAATTTCCACTTGTGACGTCAGTGAGCCTGAGCTTGATTTATCTTGAAATGATGTAAAAGGTCGGGATGTTTTCAATTGAAACCATCTCCATTCACAGTCCATTTTCCAGGAGCCGTTTTCCTCCTGATGTGACATGATATCAATAACAATGAGGTTTCTCGCTGCCTGCTCTGGTTGTTTATGGAAAGGAGTTTCAGAAAACATATTATTATAGAGAATAATGGATGGGCTGTAGGGAGACAAGGAAATAATTGCATTGAGGGGGCTTGAAAACATCATAAAGCCAAGAATGAAGTTTGGTTGGACTCTCAAGTCACAAGGTCCCTGGGACTAAACTAATTCCCCATAAATCTGTGAAGCCCATTTAGGCTTACGGGATTTCTTTTCTTCTCTTCTCTACTAGATTTTTTTAATCCCCCCTTTTTTCTTTTGAAGAAACGCCGCAGAGGAGATGGAAGTGAATAAAAGCCACTCACTCCACAATTATGGTGATTAATTATCCGTTTGTATTTCGTTAGCACCTATAGATTCTCTGTCAGGGGGCTGAGAGTCATCCAGGCACAGGCTAGAAAAACATGTGGCCTTTTTCTGAGGATTCCAAAGCTGTTGTTTTAAAAAGAATAAATAAATATTGTGAAATAAAAACAACTGAATCATTAAAAAGGGGAAGAAAAGAGTTGACATCCCCATCAGAAGTGTTGCCAGCGCTCTGGCTGCAAAAACCTTTGCTCTGGTTTGGATTCAGACTGAAATGGGGCAGGTTCACATTCGATATTAGGAAAAAAAATCTGCCCTGTGAGGGTAGAGAAGGTTGCCCAGGGAAGTTGTGGGCAATTTCAATCCTTGGAAGTGTCCAAGGCCAGGTTGGATGGGGCTGGGAGCAACTTGGGATAGTGGAAGTTGTCCCTGCCCATGGCAGAGGGAGGAACAAGCTGCGCTTTAAGGTCCCTTCCAACGCAAACCATTTTGGGATTCTGTGAATTTTGGCTGCCTTTGGGAAGCTCCCAGGCTGTTAAAGCAGTTAATTGATAAGCAGAGCCTGTTTGAAGTGGGTTGTAAAGAGTAAGTCTCTTCCTCTCAGAGGCTTGGAGGGCAGGATGAGACCCTCCGTGCTGCTCGGGGGGGGAATTTGAGATCCATCTGAGCAGGAAGTTGGAATGATCTGGGATTCTCAGTCCTTTTCCTGTGGGAACCACATTCCCAGCCCTGAGAGACACAGAGGAGAGCAAATGTCTTCCCAAAGTTGGGATGAATATTTCCCCTCCAGTGGTTCTCCAAGGTTGATACATCACAAAAGACCCATTGACCAGCCACTCCATAGAGACGTTTCCCTCTATTTTCCAGTTAATAATTCCCCCCCCTCCCTGTCCCCTGGCCCAGTAATTTTTATTTTCATTATATCAGTGTGGGGGGAAATTCAGAAAATCAGGACTTGGACCAGTTCTTTGAGCAGGTGAATGAAAAGACCTTTTCTACCTCAGGGAGGGGGTTGTTTGTTTAGATTTCCAGGGTCTGGGAATAAAAACCAGCCTGGAATCATGGCATTGTAATTATCCTAAGCTTAACTCGCAGGATTTAATTGGTGGGAGCTGGTGGTTGTGCTTCCATGGGCTTCCTGGGTATCCAGGATCAAAGTTAGGACGACTGGAATAATTCATATTCCCTGGAGGCATCATCATTCAGCCCCATTTTTCCACATTCACGGGGTTTAGGATTCTCCAGTGGTGCAATAAAAACTTGTGCTGGTTTATCTGCCAAAACCTGGGATGACTTTCCAGGTGATCTGTACACTTACACCACTGCAGAAGATTCCCTCTGGTGGGAATCGCTCCACTTGTTCTCCCAACCCCATGTTGGGTGAGTAATGGCTTTTTAAATTCTTTTTCACGGTTAATGTTGGGTGAATAATGGCTTTTTTAATTTTTTTTTTTTTTAATCCTGGTTGGTGGCCAGAGCAAAGAAAAAACGTTGATTTGGGGTCACCTCGGAGAAAAGTCGGGAGTCGGAGTTTTTTTCCAGTGACATAAAGCCAGTGTTTCTGTCAAATCCTAATGAAACAGTTTATGCAAACGTGAAAACCAACCCATATGCTTCGCTTAACGTAGCCTTTTTTTAACCTTTTAGATAAATGTCAATTTTTTAGAATGACAATGACATTTCAAGGGAGAGATTGAAATGTAACACGCAAGAAACCTCATCCACGAGATGTTTTGACTTCTCTGCAGCTCCCTCCTCTCCCAGTTCTATTTATTTTCTGTGAAAACTGTTCACTAAACCTGACTTGAATCCACAGATAGTTTCGGATCCTGAAAATGACATTTTCTAGCAAACACGCCGTCAATCGAAAACAAAAAAGAAAAATAATAAAAAAAATCAATCTTACAGGCTTAGCTCACCCTTGGTTCCAGCCCCAGCCCTGGAGTTTGCAGTACATCTGGGTGCTCAGAAGCACTGGGGCTTCTCTGAGGGATGTAAAGGTCTTTTGACCCCCCTCTGACACTCAGATTTTTTTCCTTATCCCTCCTCACCCCCTTTGGGGTCAAATGCTGGGTTGGGTGGTTCTCTGCAAGGCTGGAGGGGAGTATTTCAAGGCTTGATTGTGCTCGTCATTGATGGGATGTGTTGACTGGGCTCCTCTGCAACGGAAAGCAAGATCAGGGGGTCCCAGAATGGGTTGGGTTGAAAGGGTCCTTAAAGCCCATCGTGTTCCACCTCCTGCCCTGGGCAGGGACACCTTCCACTATCCCACGTTCCTCCAAGCTCCATCCAACCTGGCCTTGGACGCCTTCTGTTACCCCAGGCCCTTGTGCAAACTCCCTCTCCAACTCTTTTGGAGCCACTTTTAGGCAGTGGAAGGGGCTCTACGGTTTCCTAAGAGCCATTTCTTCTCCAGCTGAACATTCCAAGTCTCTGTCTCCAAAGGGTCTCCAGCCCTTGGAGCATCTCCGTGGCCTCCTCTGGACTTGCTCCAGCAGCTCCACACCCTTCTGATGTTGCTCCATGGGAGTCTCACCAGAGTGGGAGGATCCCCCCCCTCCCCTGCTGCCCACAATGTGGGGATGAGCCCAGGACACAGTTGGCTTTCTGGACTGACAGCTCTTGTTCCAAGGTCATGGCAGATCCGAAGGCAGGAAGCAGAATGTACTTATCACACCCAAGCAGCCTCTGCATTAGCATCGTTAGTGCCCCTCTCCCCGTGGGGTAAGGGATCAGGCACAGCCTTTTTTGGGATAAGCCGGTATCAGGAGCAAGATTCCTCTGACTCAGGAGAGCGATGAAGTGCAAAGCTCGAGTGCTTCATCACTCAGGCTCTTGCTTAACTGCTGGCTTACAAATCAGCCTGTGCCCACGTGCTTCCCTGAGTCCCTGTCTAGGAAACTATAAACGCTGCTTCTCGGTGTCTCATCCAAATTGTCCTCCTTCATCCCCTTCATTTTCGTCTGCTGATGTTGCTGTGAAAGAAAAGCGTCACTTTGGTGAGAGAGGAGATAAATCAAGTCTTTGCGGTGCTGCTTTGCTTCTGTTTCATCCTTATGGTTTTCACAGAATGGTTTGGCTTGGAAGAGACCTGAAAGATGATCTCATTCCACCCTCCTGCCACGTGCAGGGACACTTTCCACTAGACCAGGTTGCTCCAAGCCTGGCCTGGAGCACTTCCAAGGATGGAGCAGCCACAGCTTTTCTGGGGGACTCACTGCTGTGGGAGGGTCCCCAGGGTGTGAGGATGCCCCTGTCGCCCCTCCTGCTGCATTTTGTGACACAGAGCAGGGTGCACCCACATCGCTCACTGTGTCCAGTGTGAGCCCTCAACCTCCTCTACAGCCACGGAAAATTAATGGCAGGCAGGTTTGGAAGGTAGATTATTTCATTATCATCGTAATTGGTGCTTATAATTAGTTGTTACTGTGGCGTGTGATGTGCCCTGAGCGCTGCGGCTGCAAAGTGCAGGAGCAGAAAGGAAAGGCTATTTTTATTTTATTATTAATTATGGCTGTTGTTTATTTTATTGGATATTTATGCACTTGCTGTTTCAATCAAGCAACCTCAGCTCGTTTGGCTTTGCAGTAGGCAGATGGTGGGGCTTTGCCTGGCCTGGCTCTGGCTCAGGTTGGGCTCCTCCTCCTGCTCTTTGGTCAGCCGTGCCTTGGTTTGCCCAAGAGAAAACTGGGAATAGCTCTGCCCTGTGCTGGGCAGGAATTGCAAACCCCGGCATCGCTGGATGCAAATCTCTCGTCGGGGATGAGGGGATCCGCAGGAGCATCACCGACGTGTGTCAGCCCAGGCATCTTGCTGGAGGACAGAAGCCTCTTGTCAAAGGCAAATCACCCTGGAAAAACCCCAGATATTTGCTCTGGGCCCGGCAAAGGGCCTCTTTTGTG
Organism: Pitta sordida; assembly: GCA_013390025.1. Lineage (NCBI taxonomy): Eukaryota > Metazoa > Chordata > Aves > Passeriformes > Pittidae > Pitta > Pitta sordida. The sequence goes on from WEKX01004758.1 coordinate 207,971, forward strand.
GTGTGTCAGCCCTTTCCCCGCTGAAACAATAAATGGCCTTATCCTCGTTAGCTGACGCAACCCAACAAAGCCTCATTGATTCCCGTAGGTGCTTCGGCAGGGACAGGGACACAGGGATGGGCTTTATGACCCCACCGGCTTTTCCAGGCTCCCCCGGACATGCGGTCGGGTTTTAATGAGCGCTTTGGGCCACAAAGTGGGTCAGTGCTTTCATCTGCTCGGCCTTGTGTCCCCCCCCCTCCTGCAGCAGCGACATGACAACTCACCCCACGAGGTGCTGCATCCCTGGCTGCTCCTGGCCGTGGATGGAAGGGGGTTGGAAGAGGGTCCTGCTGAGCCCCGGGGCTGGAACCTGCTGATGTGGCTCCCCACGGCTCCCCCAGCTTTGTGCGAGTGGCCGGCGTGGAGCGCTTTGAAGCCTGAAACCTTGAGCACTTCAAACAGGCCGAGGACAGGCGGATGATGTCTGCGAAATTAATATCTAACGGGGCTAAAAATTGTTCTCAATGTCGCCCGAACTCCCCTGCCCAGCTGAGCTCTATTTACTTTCATCCCATCCAGAGCATTTAGCACAAAGGGACCCCTTACACCCTTAATTTCCGAAAACACAAAGCCTTCCGTTTCACTGCATCCAGCTGAAACCTTCCCTTTTTCTCTCGCGTTTTCCTGCTCGCTTTTGAACCCCCCCCTTTTCCCTCGCTGCAGCCTCCCAGGAGATGAAGCAGTAAAAGTTTGGAAAGGAGAGCAGGTCGGTAACCCTTTTGTGGCCGGTTTGGTGCAGGGAGAGCATCCAGAGGTTTCCCACATCCCGGTTTGTGCCTCAGCCCTTGCGGGGGCAGAGCCCCGCCAGCACCACAGGCACGTTTAGCACCGTATCAGTGCACGGCAGAGGATTTGTAACTGGAAATTGGGATGCTGGAATCTCATTTATGTCGCAGTAGGGGGAAAGCGAGCGAGAGCTGCCTCTCTGGCACGGAGTGGAGCATCCTGGTGGAGCTGGTTTGGCTGTAGGGCGGGGGAGGGAGGGTGATTTCCACATCAGGGTACCAGCCCGAGCCCAGGGGTAGCCGGGTTCAGCCCCGGGCTCTCAGTGTCATGTTGCTCACCCATCCCTGGGGATCCCGTCCCATCCTCTCAGCGCTGGGAATGAGTTCAGGGAGTGAGAATGGTGTGGGCTGGAATGAGCCTGACACTTCACACCCAAACCCTGCATGGACAGGGAGTGCCTGAGATTATCAGGGCTGGGTGGGGGAAAGAACCCAGAAAACAAGTGATGTTTCAAAATACAGCCCAGAGGTTTTCCCAGGCTGATTTGGCAGCCTTATTTTAGAGGTTGGTGCAGAAACACCACCAAAAAATAGGTGTTTAAGGCTGACAGGTCAGAGGTGGATGTTCCTGGATGGTGTCCCTGGGAGCATCCCTGTACTGGGGTGTGATCAGGACTCGGATAAATGAGAGGAGCCCAGCAGGGTTTCAAGAGGTGGCTGCAAAAGCAGGACGGGCTGGGAGCCAGAGCCTTCTCTGGGATGTCAGGCCCCACCTCTGCAATCCCAGGGATTCCATCGGGCTGGGGTTTCACCTTAGGTGTAAACACACTTTGGGATTGGCATTCCAGCATTGTGAAACAGGGAAGGGTGGGATCCTCCGTGCCGTGCCAGCTTCCTGGCACCCAGCTTTGCCCCGAGGCCTCTGATTGCTGCAATTTTACTGATGCCAATCCAAGAGGTGTGGTGGTGGGCAGGGCAGAGGTGCTGCTCCCTGTTCCTGGTGGAGGCAGGAATTGCACTCAGGGGGAGAAATGAGACGAGCTTTACGGTCCCTTCCAGCCCAAACCATTCTGTAATTCTGTGACTCTGTATATAAACACGGGTGCTTGGGGTGCTTGGAGCCTCCATGTGCCACGTGAGGTGACACCACAGGGTGTTTAGCACCCAAATGCACACTGACACCCCAGGAGTCTCAGAGATTTGTAGGGTGGTGCCTTCTTGCCGGGTTTTTCCTCTGCACTGGAGCAAAATTCTGTAGTTTTTGCCTTCTGCTGCTTCTTGGCAGCCCCTGGAGAGCCCCTGTTAGCAGTAGTGGAGGTCTGACATGTCCTCATGGATGGGAGCCGGGATGTGGCACTGAATTGCCTCCCTCACCCTCTGCAGGGACACTGGAATGGGGCCTCAGGGGGGGTCTCTGAGCAGGACCCTGGCTGTGGCAGCTCCGAGCCTGGCATCTGTGAGATCCGTATTTCCTGTGCTTCCTGCAAAGCTGGGATGTCTTCCATCGCCCAAGGGCCTGATCCTCAGCTGGTGTAAGCTGGCACCGTGTCACCCAGCAAATGGACCAGCTGCTCCATTGGTGGCCCATCCCTGAGCAGCCAAACCCGCTGCAGCTGAGGGCCAGTTGGAGCTGCTCCCCTCTCTCTGCCTCCTACTCTTTTCCTCACTTCTCCCTTTTAATTCTCTTCCCGTCTGTTCATCCTTCTCCCCTTCTGTTCACCCCTCTCTATTCTCAAGCCATCCTTCTTTTCCTCTGTGAAGAAAGCCGAGGGGAGGAAGGGAGGGAAGCAGTCCAACTCCATCGCTTTTTCCAATAACCTTCCCTAAAATCTCACCAGGTTACATTATGCTCTAATAGACTTTAAGCCAATCTGCCTAATGCCATTGCAAAGGTCAATTAAATTCACCCTAAAAAAATCTACTCCTGGCTCATTATACATTTGGAAAATGAGTTAGAAGCACAAGCTGCCCCAGAGGTTTCTGATATTTTCCTAATGAACATGTCTCCTAATGGAAGAAAAAGAAAGAAAACCAACACCAAAGAAAAAAAAAGAGAGAACCAGCAATGTGGAAGGAATATTTTGCTGGTCCATTGGAGAGGGTAGAGCAGGGCCCAGTGTGTGAGAGGGAAGAGGAGGAGGAGGGACGTGTGATGTGACGTTGCAGCGAGGTCATTACACCCAGCAGAGGAATTTTTGAATGAATTTGCTTGCCCAAGCATTTGGGCAAGAGCTTTGACCTTGTGCCCGTGCCCAGCCCTGTTTGCAGGGTGCTGTGGGAGGCTTGGCTTCGTGCTCCCACCAAGGCACCCCTGATGCTGGCTCCAACTGGGAATGCTCACAGCCCAGCCATGGAATCACCGCCCCAGAAATGTGCTGTGCCTGCAGGGACTCACAGGAAAAAAGAGGCAAAATTAATCAAGTGGATGATTAATTGCGAAATGTGACCCAGGTTGCTGTGAGTGACGAGTTTGAAGATGCTCAGTGTGAAATGCCTTTGTGGACCCTGGGAGGTTTCTGGTTTAGTTTTTAATTTTTTGTCTTTCTTGAGAGAGTGGTAAAAGGGCTCTTGAAACCTTTGAGCACAGGGAGTCACTTAATGCTCCTCACATTTTCCTCCTCATTTCCAATGTGTAGATCCAGCCAGGTGCAGGACAGAAATAAATTCAAAGATGTTCGCTGGTCCTTTGAGGCTGTGGGTGCTCTCCACAGTGCCCAGCATTGGGCTGAGTTTGAACCAATGTCAATATTGCCAAGGTTTTGTTAGATCTGAATTGGGTTTTGAATTTAGAATTTAATTTCCTGCCCTGGAAGTGGAGTTTCTCAATGAGGAAAAGGAGGGGAAGCAGAGCGCCTCTGCAAAAGCTGTGCTAGAGGGAATATAAACCATTAAGGACCAGCAAAGGTGCTTGGAATTAAAATGAAGTGAATCAAAGCAATAAAAGCACAAACGTGACTTTGTCAAAATCAACATGTTCCCATGGGGAGTTTTAAATTTCAACAAAAAAAATATGTTTCTGACCAAACAGCCCAAATCTTTCCTATTTGTGCAGGGATTAAATGGCCTGGGATGGTTTGTGGAATGTCTTTCAGGGTTGGATGTGTAACATCCACTGGTGTGGAGATGCCACCACTGATAAATGTGTGTGCAGGGCTCCACCACACCCAGGCTTAGTCACTTAAACCGTAGGTGTCTGCTCTGACCTGGTCTTCCGCCAGCAAAGGGAGACCTTCTAGCACCTTCCTGTGCTTAAAGGGGCTCCAGGAGAGCTGGAGAGGGACTTGGGACATGGGATGGAGGGACAGGACACAGGGAATGACTTCCCAGTGCCAGAGGGCAGGGTTAAGTGGGGTACTGGGAAGAAATTCTTCCCTGTGAGGGTGGGGAGACCCTGGCACAGGGTGCCCAGAGAAGCTGTGGCTGCCCCATCCCTGGAAGTGTCCAAGGCCAGGTTGGAAGGTGTCCATGGCAGGGGTTGGATCAAGTCAATCTTAGAGGTTCCTTCTGACTCAAACCATTCCATCCCCTCCTGGAGCAGGTGGCTGAAGGATGTGGGATACCTGGACACCAACTCCTCTCCTCATGGCTGGGTGGGAATCCCAGCCTAAATACCACAATCTGAAACAGGTTGTACCTCTAGGCTGGGCTGCTGCCTTTTTCCAAGAAGCTGCTGGGAATTTTCTTGCAGAGCTGTTTTTTTGGCATGGGGAAAAGCTTCAGGGAAACCGAGAGCCTGGGCATAACTCCCTCCAGTTTGTCTTTAATTACAGCTAGGGAAGAGGTGGTAATTACAACACACCTTTCCCTCGAACAGATCCTCAGGTGGAATCAGCACTTGGAAATATGCATACTAATGAGGAGCCTGGTTTTTGCCAGGGTTGCTGTTGTGTTGGTTGGGATTGAGCAGAGTGAGGCTGCCCAGATGGCATCCAGGATGTGGCTGCCAGAGGAGGCTTTGCAGAGCCACTAGGACAGGGAAAGCTGTTTTCTCCCTCTTGCTACGGATATTAGGCAGGAGCTGGGGACAGCGGGATGGTGCTTGCAATGTCAATTATTAGCGTGTTTAGTAAATTACCTCGTAAATTGGCCCTTAAAATTTCCAACTGCGTGTCCTCTCTTGCACTCCAAGCCTGCAGCTGAGTTGTTTACACTCTTTCAGCAGGGAAGATGGATCAGCTCTGTCTCAGCTTCTGGACGTCTTGCAGAGAGGAGCCAGAGCTGATCCTTCACGTGGTGCCGGGCTGGGAGGCGGAGGGATGGAGGGAGGGTTGAACCCTCACCTGGGCACGGCTTAAAGCCGAGAGAGCCGTGACGGGGAAGGGTGAGCCCAAGGAGGCCGTGTCCTTGTCATCCCCACCGATCCCAGGCTTCCCAGCGGGTTTGCTGCTGTTTGTGTGTGACAGCAGCTCCCGTGGTTCTCCTGATTGCCTTCCCCCCGTGCGCTTACCCTTGGCGAGGGCTGTGCCTGATGTGGCGCAGAACTGCTGGCACCGGCGGGATGAGCTTGTCCTCCTTTCCTCACAACATCAGGCTGAGGGAGAGGCTGCTAAGAGAGAGAAGGCAGGTGTCTGTGTGATGGAGAGGGAGAGGGATGCTCGTCAAACTGCCTGAGATGGGTGAGATGGCGCTGGAGAGACTTGGCCGTGGTCTGCTGGCCATGGTGTGCTCCATAAACCACGCTGGGGGGTTTATCTCCCTCGGCATCTGTAGCTGTGATGGAATAGCTGGGAAATCCCTGTGGATGAGCCCCAGGGATGCTTCCCAGCCAGGACAGCCCCAAGGATGGGGTTTCATGCTTTGGCCCTTGTTTGACTGGTGTTCCCTGCCCAGAGCAGGGGTTGGAACCGGGTGATCTTCAAGGTCCCTTCCAACCCAAACCGTTCTATGAGTCAGAGCCCTGGGGGAGCACAGGGAGGGTGATGGCAGCTCTGCTCCGCAGCAAAGCTGGTCCCATGTGCTTTTTGGGCTAAAGCCACTCAGGGTCTGCCCTTGGGACTTACCCTTTTGGGGTTGGGAGAACACTGAGATGAAGATTTGGCTTTGATTTGGGCTGATCCCAGGCCAGAGCCCCTTCCCCTTCCATCTCCCCCTTCGGCTCGCTGGGATGTGCATGGTCTGTTTTCCATTGCAAGGCACATTTTCCTTTCTGTGCATTTCCACCTCTCCTTTTGCCTTTTCATGTGTTCTGCAAAGGTCAGCCCGTATCTGGAACATGCTTTAAATTTGCACAGAGAGCCGGGGGCAGGAGGAGAGGGGAGGGTCGTGCTGCAGCCGCTCCAGCCCTCGCAGAGGGAGGTTTGCTGCTTATTTTGCTACTTTTATGAATGGATGTGATGCAGGACTGCACAAAACCCCACCTAGAGCCTGAGGAAACAGCCTTTTTTCAGCAAAAATCCCCCAAAGCCCGGAGTGGTTGTGTTGTAACCCCTCTGGCCGTCGCAACCCCCTGTCCCCCCGCCAGCCTCAGCTGCTGGGGTACAACAGCCTTGTCTTCCTTCTCTCCTGGGGTGATCCTCACCTCCACCCGCCTCAGCTGTTGGGGTACATCACCTTCGTCGCTGCTCCCTCCCAGGGAGTTCCTCACCTCCCTCATCCCGCTGCTGTCAGCCAAACCTCACCCACCTCCTCCTCCGTGCCCCGGGCGGCGCGTCCGACCCGTTCCCCTTTCCCGCTGCCTCCCGCCGCATCCTGCATCCCTTGCACTTTTCCCGGGAGCGCCGTGGCCCTGCGCCGTGCCCCCTCTTGTCTCCACGTCAGTCCCTTACCTTTGCCTGTCAGCCGCTGCCTCCTCTCGCCGGGACCTGATGCTGCTTCATTTCTGTTTTCATTTTGCTGCGGTTTCGCGGCAGCCGCAGCGAGGTCAGGAGTTACAGAAAGGTTATTGGTGAGTGATGGGTATTGACATCCTTAATAGCGCCCTGACCCCATCAGTCTCACTCTGTTCTTCCTTTTCCTTACACTTGCCCTGTTTTTTTTTTTTTCTTCTAAATCGGCCTCTTCCATGCATAAAGCTGCTTCATCACATTTTTGCCCAAAGACACAGCCGGCGAGGCAGAGAGGGAAGCACTGATTTGCCCTGCCCGGCATTGAGGGAGGCTTTCATCCCTTTATTTTCCTATCCCAGACACCTTGTGCCCTGCTTTTCCTCAGGTTTTTTGTCACCTGATCTCCCAATTTGTCTTCTCAAATGCCCACCTGGAGCGTCTTGCCCATACCTGGGGCTGCCAGAGGGGCTCTGACGAACAAGCAGCTGCCCTTGTGCAGGGGTCAGGCTGCATCAGGAATAAACTCATCTCTGGTCCCTCTTCCAGTGGGTGCCCTGTGCTGGGAGAGTTTGCCCAGGGGTGTGCACCAGGTTGTAAAGCTCCAATGCAGCACCTCAGGTGATGCTTGGGAGGAGTCTGGCAGCAGGGGCAGGATTTCTACTCAGAAATTTAAATAAAATAATAATAATAATAATAATTCCTTGTTTAATAGGTTTTGATGAAAGAAAGTGGGTTTAGATTAGATTTTAGAGCGAATTCCTCCATATGAGGGTAGTGAGGCCTTGGCACAGGTTGCCCAGAGAAGCTGTGACTGCTCCATCCCTGGAATTTTTCCAGGCTAGGTTGAATGGGACTTGGGAGCAACCTGGGACAGTGGAAGGTAGAACAGGATGATTTTTAGATAATTTTTAGTGTCTCTTCCAACCCATTCTGGGATTCTCTGATTCCATAAATCCATGCTTTCCCCCAGCTGAGGCTCAGTGGGGTCCCCTCCTTGCTGCACCTCATAAACCCCAGCCTGGCAGCCCATCATCGCTTCATCTGGCCAGACATAAACCTTCACACAGGCTATTTGGAAATACGGCAAAGCTCATTTGAAACGTGTCTTATCTCCCCGTTGAGAGGCTGTTGAGGCTTAGCAGGGCTGGGTTTGCCTCCCTCCTGCAGCTCATCCTCGTCTCCACTCCCATCCCAGTGCTCTCCTTCCCTCCATCCCACAACAAGCTGCCGTGACGTTATCAGATGCTTCGCCACTAAAACTCCTGGCATGCAAACTCTTCCCTTTTTTTTTTGGAGCTTTATTGTTGCATCCATAAAACTGGCTGGGAAAACTGCTGAAGCAGGAACCCTGCTTGGTTTTACAGGCAGCTGCAAATCAGCCCCACTCCCCAATGCAGCACTGAGCTGGTTTTATGAGCCCTAATTAAACAGGATCTGCCCTGTGGTCCAGCTTCCACCCAGCCTATCTGAAGGATCGCGGTTTAATGGCCGGGGTTATGGATCTGTGTCCGTGGGCTTTGGTTCCCCTGGAAATGAACGGCAATAGGATGGGAATGGATTGAGGTGAATGAAACAGCCCGTGCAAAGCTGTAAATCAGGCGTGGGCTTTGTCTGGGCTGAGAAATGCAGGTTGGGGACCGAGTCAACTCATTTTAGGGTTGGACAAGGAACAGTCTGAGGCTGTTTTGTGATGCTGAAAAATGGGAATGGGCATTAAATATAGGAAATACTCATCTCTGAGGGAGTGCCAGGGCTGTCGAGGTTCCTGGGTGTTGTTGCTTGTACAATACAAGGGCACAGGGGGGATGTTGAGCTGAGGTCCTCCCCAAAACAGCCCCTTTGCTTGTTTTCCTATGAAAAACTTTTCAAGGTTTGTATCTCCTGACATTTCTTCATGGTGGCATCTCTGCAAGAGAAGCCTCCCAGTCCCGCTGCGGCAGCACCCAACGCTTGATGATTTATTTGAACCCTTGAGTCTTTCCAAGAAAGCAATTTCTCTGATATTTCTCCTGGCATTTGAAGAGGGGGAAAAGGTATTTCCCACATACACTTGGTGTTCTCAGCCTTCCCTTCCCCGAAATGATGATGATTTCTGCCTCTGTGAAAGTCAGCTGCGTTTTGCAACCCACGAACAGGGTGAGGAGGGAGGCGGGGGGGTGGGGGGTGAGTTTGCACTACAGGAGCATCTGTAAGGGTGTCCATAAGGACACTGGGAATTTTCCTGGCACAGCAGGATGACAAGATCCTTCCAGACAACTCTGTGCTCCCAACATGGGGCTCCCACAGCTGTGTCATCCCCAAGCAACAGTGAAATATCAGCAGCATCATGGCTGGGCTTAAATCTTTACTGAATCTCCATTTTTCTTTCTTTAAACGCTTACAGAATAAATGGAATTTATAATCAGAAACCATAAAATCTCTGATTTATGGCTCATCTTGATGACAATATTTAATAACTCGTGTATATTTTATTACATCTTTTTAATGCCCTGTTGTGGAATTTTACTTAGGCATTTCACCCTCTATATCAACCTGTCGCAGCACAGATGGGCTGACTTTTTTTGCTATGGGCTGATGATGGATCCAAGCACACCCCCCCAGCTCTTCCCAGGGCTGCCAGCACTCTGTCCAAGTGGGCACTGAAAGCGGAGCTGGACATCCAGCCATGGTCCAACTTCTTCCAAGAGCTCCCACATTGCAGGTCTGGTGAGTTTTCCCTGCCCAGGCAGCTCTTTTCCAGCATTCCCAGCCAAGTTTTGGCGCAGGTGGGGTCAATGGTGAGGCAAATATGAGTCAGCAGTGCCCTGGCAGCAGGGAGGGTCACCCATGTGCTGGGGGGGGCATCAGGCAAAGCATCACCAGGACAAGGGAGGGGATTGTCCTGCTCTGCTCTGACCTGAGGTGGCCTCACCTGCAATATTGGGGTAGTTTTGGGTGCCAAAATATGAGAAAGATATTGAGCCATTAGGGAGTGTCCAAAGGAGGCAACAAAGGTGGGGAAGGACCTTGCGGGGAAGGTGTGAGGAGCAGCTGAGGGCACTTGGTGTGTTCAGGTGGAGAAGAGGAGCCTGAGGGGATTTGTCACTTCACTGCAGTGACACCTTCCTGGGGAGGGGCAGAGGAGGGGCAGGCCCTGATCTCTGCTCTGGGGGGACCAGGGACAGGAGCCAGGGAATGGGCTGGAGTTGGGTCAGGGCAGGGGCAGGTTGGATCTCAGGACAAGGTTGTTCTTCTTCCCCCAGAGGGTGGTTGGGCAGTGCCCAGGCTCCCCAGGGCAGTGGGCACAGCCCCAAGGCTGCCAGAGCTGCAGGAGGGTTGGGATGATCCTCTGGGGACAGGGGGGGACTCTTGGGGATGTTCCTGTGCAGGGCTGAGGGTTGGACTCCAGGATCCTGGTGGGTCCTTTCCAGTTCAGCACATCCTGGAATTCAACTGTAGGGCCTCTCTTCCCTCCTGAAGGACTTTTGCTTGGAAACGTGGAGCTATTTAGGTTATTGCTCAAGTGTGTTCTCCTCTGGAGAGCACTCCCTGCCTTTCTGGGACCATTAGTGCAAATTAGCTGCTGCATCCCATCAACCCCCAGCCTGCTGCACTCAGGGTACCAATCCTCCTTCAGCGCTTGCACAGGGAGGGGATGCTCATAAACACCAGAGCTGCATTCTGGGTTTGTCAGAAAACAACAGCTCCCTCCTTCCTTCCCTCCCTCCCAGCTGCCTTTTTTGAGCTGGAATACAGAGAAAGGAGCGAGAAGGGAGCTGGAGGGATGGGCAGCAGCTTGGGGTGTCTGTCTGTTGAGGTTTGGATGTGAGAACGGGCTGTGTGCTTCTTTGGGCGGCTTGTTTGGGATATAAAGCCCGTGCTGGGATGTGCCTAGAGCTAATCCTAGGAGGGACTGCAGTCTTGGAGCCACATGGATTCAGACGGAGTGTGTGGTTACATCCATATTCCTCCTGCTGAGCGTGGTCTGATGGTTGGGTTTCGTTGCTCCTCAAGGAAGGACGATGCCCCGGCCGTGGGACCAAGGCGGGCTGAGGGGATGGGATAAGAGGAGTATCTGGGAGCACTCTGGGGGTTTGTTGGGAGTGTCTGTGCAGCGCTGGCTGTGCTGACAGCTGTGCCCATCCACCCGGCGCTCCCGCCCGCTCCCATCGCCTCGCTGCTCTTGGCAGGAGCCGGGCAGGGGGAGCAGCCAGGTGGAGAGGAGGAAACGGGGCGAGACGGCGGCAGAGCCTCCCCCCGCCCTGCTCTCAGCATCTGTCTGCATGGATGGACAGCGGCTGAGGCCGGCCAGGAAGGGTTGTGGGGATCAGGGGGATGTGGGGAGAGTGGGAAAGGCTGCAGGAGGCAAAAGAGACGGGCAGGGAGGAAAAAGCAGCGTAGCACAAAGCTCACCTTAATTTTTTTGGTCCCCAATTTCAGAAGGATGTGGAGCTTCTGGAGCAAGTCCAAGGGAGGCCACAAAGATGCTCCGAGGGTTGGAGCCCCTCTNACTTTTTGGGTTGCAGTGGGGTCAGCTCCTTCATTTTGGGAATTTGGATGAGGTGATCCTGCGCTGTCCTTCCAAGCAGGAGCTCTACAACCACTTGATTCTTGCACGGAGAAGGCAGAAATCCCTGATTTACATGTACTCTTATGCACCCACCAGTCTGCTGGGCCTGGTGGTTCCTTTGGAAACAAACACAAAATTCAGTCTCCTTCACAATGTTTTGACAATTTGGGAGGGGGGTGTTGTGTTGGTTGTTGTGGTTTTGGTTTTGGTTTTTTTTTTTGTGGGGCTCAAACTGTTTTGCAAAGAACTCTCAGGGCTGGATGAGATGTTTGTGCTGGGAAATCAGCCATCTTCAAAAGGGCTCCTGCTCCCTTGCAAAACATTTGCAGAATTCTCATCTGCGTGTTTTGGCTCCTCTGATACGAGGCAGGAATCATCCTGGGAATTGTCTTCCCGATGGTTATTCTGCAGTCTCTGCTAGGAGATAGAAAAAGGCAGAGAAGAGAATAACTCCAACCAAGCAACAGCAAGAAAACAGCCTCTGTGCTGCAGGTTGCTTGGCTTGGATGGTTCTGGACTAAACAAGGTCATCAATCCTGAACAAAAACCAGCCTGATAGGAGTTGAGTGGATGACATCTCAGATCACAGGGATTTGGAGGAAGTTTTACCATCCCTGACTGCATGTTGTTGTTTTAAAATTGATTTATTTACTTATTTGATACCGTGACCAAAGAGGATTTCATAGAATCAGAGAACCACAGAATGGTTTGGGCTGGAAGGGACCCAAAAGATCATCTCATTCCACCCCCTGCCATGGGCAGAGACACCTTCCACTATTCCAGGTTGCTCCAAGCTCCATCCAGCCTGGCCTTACTTCCAGGGATGGGGCAACCACATTTAGGGAAGCTAAACCTGGGAGGATCAGGATGATTCCTGTCAGATTTGAGAAAAAAATTGTGCCACCGGCAGGACAAAACTCCTTCCCTGGCAGTTGCCAGGCGGATGTGGCTTCCCTGAGCAGGCTTATCACAAGGCTGGGCTGCCCAATTCCTATATTAGAGCTTAGCAAAGAACAAGCCTCCTGAGGAGGTGAGAAGGAATCACAACCTTTAAATACCTCCCAGGTAATGTTGGAAATTAAGAAAGGGAATTATTCATGGTCTCCAGAGGTGGGAAGAGAAGGAGCAGAGGCCTGGAGCGCAGGAAAAGAAAGTTTTTCTGCTTGGCCATTAAGAAAAGTGCCCCCAAGTCGAGCAAGACGGGGGAAGAGTCCTCAGGGAGGGAGGGAGGCGCCGGCCACAGCGCGGAGCCGGGATGTTAATGGAGATGATGAAGGGAAGGATCTTTAGACAACACAAGAGGTCACCCTGTTGACCCAAACCGTCTCTCTGCTGGCCCCACAATCTGTGCAGTGCCATGATAAATTCCACTCCCCGACTTTACTGCGGGCGCTTTATCGCTCGACTTAATGGCCGGGAAATGTCTTCACTTGACTGCTCCGTTACGACGAGTCTGTCTGTGATCCTGGGCTTTAAGCAACAATTCACTGACTGCAAAGGGATGATGCCTTTTTATTATCTTCCCTCTCAGAGCCTGGGCTCGAGGTCCTGGCTCCTCTTTGCCACCGATTTTTCCCCTCTACGACCTCATTCCGTCCCTGCTGCCTCGCAGGTTTGCACAAGGTGCTTTTGGGAACGTGGTTTTGGAGTTTCCATCCTCTGAGTTCCCATTTGGCAGTGGTGCTGTTAGAGCTGAGATGGGTGGGTGTCATGGGGCTCTGTGACAGTGCCGTGACCCCTTTGGATACAGCCTGGAGGGGAGGAATCAGGTGTGGAGGAAGCTGCTGGCAGCAGATGTGCTCAGTGCTACCAACCCTCCTGTTTTTACTGCAGGTCTCTGAGGTCTCATCAGAGTTTGATGTTTTGCTTAATTTTACTGGCACCGTGTGATTGCAGAGGAATCCGGGCTTGGAGATGCTGGGGTTGCAGGAAAAAGGATGGAAATATGGTTGGAATCTTGTCATCTAATAAACCCAGCCCATCTTAATTATGGCTGGTTTTATTTGAGATATCAGGATGAAGGGTTGGGGCGGGTCTAACTTTGAGCAGGGAGTGTGTGGAGATGCTCCCAGGGGGAATTTGGAAGGGGTGAGGTGCTGTGCTGTGCTGGGCTGTGGGGATGGAGGGGTGGCCCTGCGCTGCAGGTGCAAAACACGGGGAGCTTTGACTCATCCCTGGAGGCAGCCGCGTGTGCTGGAGACTTTTTATTTAAGGAAATAAGGGAGAAGTGGTGTTTGAAGCAGAGCCAAGGCCACAGGGATGTGTCCCCGGGCTGGGGCGAGCAGCGTGGCCGGGAGCGATGCCGCAGGGTGGGAGCGAGTGGGAACTGGCAGCATCCTTCCAGCTGCCTCCAGGCTGGGATCCCCACGGAGCCTCCGCCTCCCTCCCCCTGGTCTGAGCGGTGTGTAAGTGCCGAAGGAACGCGTGTGCCCCTTTCCAGAGGCTGTGACGGTAAATCGTGAGCAGGCGCCGGGAGCGGCAGAGGAACTGTCGCCATCAGCGGCTTTTTGTTAATCTGATGCGAAGGTTCCCGTTGGGAATGCGGCTGGAGCGGTCGCTGCTCTCCCTGCGAATGCAGATGGCAACGTGCAGGCTCCTGGTACAAAGGATGCCGATGCACCTGGGGTTTTCCTGTCTCCACCCCCCCAGTTTCATGCTTTCAGGCCCTTTTGCTTTGCTCTCCTTGCCCACTCCCAAATGCACACCAGGGAATGGCGAGTGAGGATGGAGAAATCCACCTCTGAACCCCTGAATCCCAGAATGGTTTGGGATGGAAGGGACCTTTAGGCTCATCTCTTCCAACCCCCTGCAGTGATCAGGGACATCTTCAGCTAGATTGGTTGCTCAGAGCCCTGCCCATCTTCCATCGATGCACTTTACCCCCCAGAAAGTGCTTTTATTGCAGAATTCCTCTCATAATTTCCTATTCCCCCCACCCCACCGCCCCAAGAAATTAATTCTCCACCAGGAAAATTTAAATCTAGGTGGTGGCTGATTTCCTGATGTCCATCCTGCTCGGGGAGATCTCCTGGGAAGCAGCAGGAAGCCCCTCCACCTCCACAATCCCACCTGGAAGTCAACTTGCCACGTTCTGTCCCACCTACAGGGAGTTTGTGAACCTCAGCTGACTCTGCCAGGCTCTGGGAGATAGCTGGCATGTTCTTGCATTAGCTGAACAAGGGGGAAAAAAAATCCATTCCGTGGAAAATTTGCATTTGGGGAATTTCTGCTGAGATGGGAAAGTTAGAGGATATATTTTTTTTTCATTTAAACATATATATATATATATATATTTGAGTTTCAGTGGCTTTCCATTTCCTCCTCAGCTCTCTGTGAGATGCCATTTCTGCAGGCAGTGTATGGCTCTCTTTCCCCTCAGGAAATTTTCTAATATCAATTTAATTTTGACTCTCACAACTGTGTCTGTCCCGCAGGGAACCTGCTCTATGGCCTTGCCAAGGAAGTGTTTCCTCTTAGCTGTGAGTTCATTTTCCACTTTAAAAACATCATTCAGTCATTCCTAATGAAAGATATAATCAACTTTCAGGCTTCATGGCTTAGCTGAGCCCTTAATGGGGATGGGGAAGCTGTTCCAGCAATGGCTCAGCCCTTATTTCCCAGGGCAGGAGTCCTGGCACCTTGCAAAGGATGGATTTCACTGGGCGAACCTGCTCCTAGAGGGATTAGAGCCAGACTGTGGATACAACTCCATGAGTTTCTCCCTTGGGATGCATTCTGGCATCTCACAGGGATTTGCTCCTGCTCTGTTGTTGTGGCTCCACAAATCCTGCGTGGCTTCTGCAGAAGCAGACGATAAAAAATTTGGTCCAGCTTGACTTAAAACAGAGAAAAAGAAGGAAAAAAAACGAACCCAAACCACAGCAACAACAACAACAAAAAACCCCAGGCAAACCCCCAGTTTGTGTCCCATCTGATTGGATTTTCATGCCCACACGTCTGCTCTGTATAAATGTTTGGGGAGTGCCAGGGGGAATAGTCTGTGTTCTCCGTGCTGTGCCACAGAAAGGGTTTGGGATGTTCCAGACCTTGCTGAATTCCATCATGGGTACGGTTCCCCACATCTTCCCATCCCCTGTGGAAATATGAATGGAAATAGCACCAGGGAAATAGGATCAGGTGGAGGGAGGAGACCTGGGAGATCCATAGGAGACCCTACAGAGCTGGGTGGATGTTAATGCAATGGATTTTTATCCAGGAGGCACTGCCGTGGCCACCACTGAACCATCTCCACAAGTGCCACATCCACACAGGCTTTTAAGTCCCTAGAGGGATGGGGATTCCAGCACTGCCCTGCTGCCAGAAAACAATGCCCTGAGGGCTGTGGCACTCCCAGATGTGCTCCAGAGGGAGGAACTCATCCTTCATCCTGGCCTGGGTGCTCTCTCTGCAATGGGCTCCCAGGTTTCCCTCCCCATTCAACCCCAGAGTAGCCTGTGAAGGACCAGAATTACAGAAATTGGGAAATAAGCAAAAGCTCCAAATCCTCCATGCCTCCCTCCCCCAAAAAGCAAACAGATGAGCCAACAGGAATTTTTAATTGAAATGTGTGGGAACAAATTACCTGACAATCCAAACAGAGGCGTCTGGAACCTGCGCTCGAGCTTCTTGTTCAGGAAATATTGAAGCATCGCGACCTGACGCAGTCAGAACTCACCCATAAAGCTCCTGAAGTGAAAAATTAATCCGAAGCAACCTCCTTTTCTGCTTTCCAGAAGCAGATTGGCTTTTGATGAATGTTTGTACCTCTTCAATAGATCCCAGTCAGCCGAGCCTGGCTCTTCCTCGTGTGACTCCCCAGAGCATCAGTGGGTTGGAATGTCAGTGGGGCTGCTCTGGGTGTTAGGGATGGCTCTGGATACCTGGAGCATTTCTGTTCCTGTCTCCTCTCCTTTCCCTGTCAATCCACGTCCATCATTCCTTCTCTCAGCACTGTTGCTGCTGCCTTTTATCCCTCTGAATCTACCTCATGGGATTAAGCATGAGATGGAGGGTTGGAGCATATAATAGCCAGGCTGTAATTACCTGATGAAAACAGTGTAATTACACCGTGGTAAAGCTTTTGGATAACCTCACCACCTCCCACTAGTCCCCATAACTAGAATTTCTCTACATTTCAACTCTGTGGTTTCCTTCATCTCCACAATTGTGGCTTTGGCTTCCTGGTCACCGTGGAAGGGTATTCTTAACATTTAGTGGCACCACTGGTTTTGCATTTACACTCCAATTAATTTGCATCCATGAAGCTTTGGAGTTGTACGAGGGGGAGTGGAAATTACAGGTGTGGGATTCGTAGCTGGGGCGTAATCACAACATGATTGCTGGGCAGTCACATCCCTCGTGCCCTCAGAGCCACATTAAAGTTCTGGTGTGACTTCCCTCTCTTGGCACAGGGTTGGTTGGGCAGAGGGATCAGAGGTGTTGCAGATCCCTCCATCCAGGTGCAAACAGGTTGGACCTTCTTGCCCTCTGCAACTTCCTGGCAGGAGGTCGGAGCCAGGTGGGGTTTGGCCTCTTATCCCAGGTAACAAGTGACAGGACAAGAGGACAAGGCCTCAGGCTGTGCCAGGGGAGGTTCAGGCTGGACATGAGAAGGAGATTTTATATTGAAAGGGTAGTCAGGCAAGGGGCTGCCCAGGGGGGTGGTGGAGTCTCCATCCCTGGTGGTGTCCAAGACATGACTGGACAGTGCTCTGGTGACTGACGTGGTGGTGATGGGTCACAGATGAGAATCAATGATCTCCCAGACCTTTTCCAACTTTAATGATTCTGTGAAAACCTCTTCAAATAAACCCACATCCTGTTTGCAGCCTCAAGCCCCTCAGCCCAGCCTGGATGTGGTGTGGTGGAACCACTCAGCAAACTTCATGNGGACAAGGCCTCAGGCTGTGCCAGGGGAGGTTCAGGCTGGACATGAGAAGGAGATTTTATATTGAAAGGGTAGTCAGGCAAGGGGCTGCCCAGGGGGGTGGTGGAGTCTCCATCCCTGGTGGTGTCCAAGACATGACTGGACAGTGCTCTGGTGACTGACGTGGTGGTGATGGGTCACAGATGAGAATCAATGATCTCCCAGACCTTTTCCAACTTTAATGATTCTGTGAAAACCTCTTCAAATAAACCCACATCCTGTTTGCAGCCTCAAGCCCCTCAGCCCAGCCTGGATGTGGTGTGGTGGAACCACTCAGCAAACTTCATGTTCATTTTAATGAGTGACCCAAAGCTAATGAACCACCCTCCTCACACACCTCCACTCCCCTCACCCTGTTTAAACCAGCCCAGCCGTTTCCCTGCCTTTTGGAGCTGCTGTTTGGGATACACACACAACAAGCTCTGGAACATAATGGATTTTTATTATTATTAAGCTCCCAGTGCCTGTTTCCCTGTCAGTGTAACAGGGCTAATGAAACGTCCCCTCTGCTCATGGGGCTTGGGAGGACAATTTGGGCTGGTTCTCTGCAGCATTTGGAAGAGGTGGTTGTTATTTATTACAGATCTGGTTTACTTAACATTGGGTTTATTGAGTCTGTCTCCCACTCACAAATGCCTACCACAGTTCCCAGCGCCGCTCCCAGTGCCAGGGATCCTTCCTGTTGCTGCTGAGTTGCCAGCTGGACTTGTTGTGGACTCCAGCTCAGGACAGTGGGCCAGGTTCATCCCTGGTGTAACATCATTGACTTTAATTAAGCTACGCCGGGGAGGAATTTGGCCCGCTCCGTTTGCTCACAGTGTGCCAGTGCCAGGAGAAAGGCAGGGCGGGTGCCAGGCTGTGACAGCCCCATTTCAGCCTGGGACAAGTCCCTGCATCCCTGTCTGCTCTGGGGCACAAGTGTCCACTGATAGGGAGAGAATGGGGAGTCCAACATCAAGCTCGTTATAGGGATTTACATCTCCTGGAGTTCCTGTCCTCTTCCCCTTCCCTGCCTGGAGGGGATAAAAAAAGCAAGAGGGGAAGAAATGGGCAGAGGATGCTTAAATAATACAAGGTTTGACGCGAAGCTGAAGAGCTGCTGCTCTCAGACCCTCTGGATCAGCCCCAGTTTGCTCCTTATGTGCTTGTAATTGGCACCAGAACCTGTGCTAAGAAGCAAAACCTTGTTTCCTGATGGCAAAGTTTAAACCTGGTTTACTCACATCCCCGTGCAGGGAAATTTTGGGAGGCTCTCTCTCTCTCCTGATCCCATCCCTTGCATGGCCCCGGGTGCCACAGCCCCAGCATTGCCCAGGTGGGTGACAGTCACAGCATCACCTCAGTCACCTCTCCAGGCAGCTGCTGGACACATCCAATATCCCAGATCCGCTTCCCATCGCCTCCCACACGCTGCCCGGAGGCAGGGAGAGAATTGAGCTGCCTGGTTCAAAGCAGAGGGAAAGTTTCTGCGCTGGCAGATCTGGGGCAAAGTTTTAAGGGCTTCTGTATTTTCTCCAGCTCCATCTGAAGAGAGGCACATCCAAGGATGCAGCCCCTGGCTTTCATCCTCCTCCCCACAGGTGTTGGGAGCCGCTCGCCGCTGAATCCGCTCTCCCGGTGTCAGATTTCCTGGGGTGTTTTAGGGAGAGGCTCTGGCTTCCTGAACGCAGGAGCATTCTAAAATGTAGACAATTGAGTCTAAACACAAGAAAACTGTGGCTTTTAGTGCATTCCCCACCTCAGTCTGCTGGGATGGGGCAGGTGCTGGGGTGGGTCATGCTGGGATGAGGTGAGACAAGGTGCTGGGGTGGGATGAGGTGGGTTTTTTGATGGGATGAGGTGGGTGCTGTGATGAAATGAGTGCTGTGTCAGGATGAGGTGGGTGCTGTGATGGGATGAGGTGGTACTGTGTCACGATGAGGTGGTGCTGTGATGGGATGAGGTGGGTGTTTTGATGGGATGAGGTGGTGCTGTGTCAGGATGAGGTGGGAGCTGCTGGGTGCAGAGGGATCTATCCATGGCTCAGGCACACTCAGGTTTTCATCTCCCATCATCTCCTCTGCCACCCTGCTCGCTCTCAGCCTCTCTCCTCTGGGGGCTGTGAGACCCTTTTGTGCCCATGTCTGCATGTCCCAGGTTATCTGAGGACGTGGGGGGCAGGGGGCAGCAGGTTTGCTGACAGCAGGGACACGCATGGAAAAGCTGTGGTGCAAACAGTTGGAAACTGATAACCAGCAGTGATGTCTTTGCCAGGAGGGAGGGAAAAAAAAGAAAAAAAGAACTGTAAATTCACTTTGTTTTGATATTCAAATACTCCTTTCCATGTATGTGCTAATGGGTGTGCTGGTGTTATGGCATTATTAGAACAAAATATTCCGATGACTCCTAACAGAATTTGTGTTTCACAAGCTACATGGAAATGTTGGCTTGGAAACAGGAGTAGTGTTAAGAAGACTGTTCCTTCCAGGGGGTAATAATTGGCCTGAGCTGCTTTGCTGGGCTAGAGTTTGGAGCGTGGAATCCAAGTGATTTCTCCAGGGATGGGGCTCCAGAAATCCCTACAAGATAAAATCCCCCTCCCCAACACAGCAGGAGCATCAAAAATAAAGACCAGGAGGAGCCTCCAGCCCCTGCTGCCCTTGATCCCTCTTCCTCATGTACTTCCCAGCTCTGTGGGATGTGCAAGGCTGTTTGGAAAGGACAGCTCTGCCAGTGGCACAGCTGAACCTGGGTCAGCATCCCCTCAGGTCTCCTCCCGGCACTGTCAGCTCCGTGCCTGGATTCCTCAGCTGAGATGGGGTCAAGGCTCTTAGCTCTGCATTCCCCCCGAAATGAGCAGCAAATCAATGCAGGCCTAATAAAAGATGATTGGGAATTGCTAATAGGAGCGTGGGAGGGCAGCCCTGCCTCCCGGAGCTGAGATGAGTATGGATTTTCTTGTGCCAGGGACTGCAAATGCTTCTGAATTCCCCAGGGAGCCCTGGATGCTCACCTTTTCCCTTCACCCTCCTTGTTCTCCTGCAGCCTTAAAAAAAGGAGCCTGGTAAAGGCAATTAGTCAGGTTAATTAGCTGGCAGTGACAGGGAGGGCTCAACCTGTTCCCACTGGGTGGGAAGGAGAGAGCTGGGACAGGGTGCGTGTGGGGAATGGAGTCCCCCGGTGAAGGGCAGGATTAGATGGGATATTGGGAAGAAATTCTTCCCTGTGAGGGTGGGGAGGCCCTGGCACAGGGTGCCCAGAGCAGCTGTGGCTGCCCCATCCCTGGAAGTGTCCAAGGCCAGGTTGGACAGGGCTTGGTGGAAGGCATCCCTGCCCATGGCAGGGGGTGGAATGAGATGAACTTTAAGGTCCCTACCAACCCAAACCACTCTGGGATTCTATGGCAAAATCATCTGCCCTGGCTGAGTTTGGTCCCTATCCCACAGTGGGCGGAGGGGCAATAAATGGGGTTGGGGAATGGGAGCAGAGTTTGGGAAGCCTCTCACTGTGGTGCTGGGCTTCCACTCTGGCTCCTGATGTCTGCTTGCTCCAGACTTGCCTTATTTATGGACTCACATCTCCCTCACTCTTCTCCCTGCAGCAGCCACAGTCCCAGCACCTGCAGCTCCCCATCACTGATAGATCACTGTCGATAAACACACTCCTCTGCTCTGCATTCAACAGCCAAACCCCTCCTGCCCTTCATGTTGCTGCTGCTGGGGGATGATGAATGAAATCCAAGTCGGTTTGATTCATACGAGTTGTGTTCACCTTGCAGAACAGGCTGTCACCAAAAATAATAAACCTCCTTGTTTTAATGCCCGGAGAGGCTGTTGGATGAGCAGCAGGACGGGTTTAGATCCTCTTCCAAGGAAAAGGACGCTTTTGAGAAAGACAGATTGCAAGCCACGGGATGGTAAATAATAATTAGAGCCGTGTCTGAAGGCTGCGTGGGGAGCAGGGACCTGTCAGGGTACGTGTGGCACTGATGCTGTGGACAGGACAGTTCCTGACCCACGGCCAAGTGAGGTCTAAATGATGTTGCCAAGAGCAGGGGGTTGGCAGCGAGGGGTGAAGTGACCTGTCCCTTGTCACCCAGGAGGAGAGGTGGCACAGCCCTGGGTGCTGTGGCTTCCTCGTTCCTGCGAGGGAGGTGACCAAGGGGCTTTAGCAGGAGATGGAAAAAGCTGCTGGGCAACTGTTAGCCTCTTGATTTATATAGTTCACCACTTGACTTTTTGTCATGCTGCAGCATAGCCCTTACTTGGGCTCACACCAAATTCCGGGTTTCTCCTTGGGAGCAAATGCACCAGCACGATATCCAGTGTGACTGTATCCTCATCTCTCTCCTTTTTGGGCAGCAGCTCAGGTCAGGATGCCTGTCTCTGCCTGTCTCCTCCCCTTTCTTGGCCTCTTGGTCCTTCTCCCTTGGGGTGCTCTGCTTTTTCCTGCCTCTGGATGCAATTCCCGGAGCCCCGTCCTCCCCTGTGCCCACAGCATTGAGGCACAAAAGTGTTAATGGGGGGAAAAGTTAACCACATTTATTGAACTGCGAAAAAGGTTGTTTTTATATCCCTTTATTGGAATATAAAGACAGCTTTTATAACCTTTTAAAGGGGCATAAAAGCAGCTTGGAGACTAGAAAGCTCGCTCCAGTGGAAGGCAGGAAAAAGGGGAGGGAAAGGGAAGAGAGGAGGGCAAACATCTGCCACGTTCTGAGGTTGGGAGTAGCCAAGGGGGTGGATGAGGTTGCTGGGACCCCAGGGCCAAGGGGGTTGTGGTGTCACCTCTCCTGAGGAGGTTTGGAGCCCTCGCTGCTGTTAAGAGCCCTGGCTCTGGGCTTGGACACGTGTTCCTCCTCTCCACAATTGCCAGGCCAGTTCCTCAGAGCCCTCCCGGGATGGGTAGGTGTTGTATTTAATGAGATAACCTCTTTTATTTCATTTTTCTCCCCGGTCTTCTATGAATAAATACTGCTTTGGCTCCGTTCCTTCTGGAATGAAGGAGGAGGGAATCTGTAAAGGTCTGGCTTTGAGGCTGGAGGGAAAGTTTGCTCTGTGACTGCTCCAGCCTCTCCCAGGACCTCTCTGCTAGGACTGTGGGGCTCTGGTGTGGACCAGCTCCCAACCTGGGAAGTGTTGGTTAATTTGGGATGCGGGGCTGGGATATTCTGTGTCCCTGCAGCGTGGGGTGTTCTGCAACCCCTGTCCCCCATGGCACAGGATTCGCTGCCTCCTTGCCCATCCCAACCAGCAACATCTTCAAATCCAGAAGGAATCTCTTTCCACCTCTTCCAGAGCTCCTGGACAGTATTCCAAAATCATTTACCATTGCAGAGCCCAGCCACCTCCTGCTCCCAGGATGGAGTTGGATTTTCTCCATCCGGAGAGGGAGATGTGGCTTTTTTCTTTCCCTCGTTCCCACAGCGGTCTCTCTGCCGTGACATTAAAAGAGGAGAGTGACCTTTCCATGGCTCTCCAGCTGCGGGGAGGGGAGAGCTGAGCCCCTGTGAGTAGCAGGACGCAGCTGGATCAGGAGGTTTACTTGCCCCCTCACCATCTCCCAGAGAATCAGCTTCCCCAGATAATGTTGAAGGGCTGGAAAGAGGACGGGAGCGGGAGCAGCTGCTTCTAATTCCACTTCATGAGGAGGGAGGTGGTGCTGAGAGCCCCCCACATCCTGGGCACATATTTTTCATCATTATAGGCAGAAATGCCAGAGCGGTGACAGATATTAATGCAGTTCACACCAGGAGAAAATCTTCTTTCCATCAGACTCCATGTGCAGCAAAGAGGGCAGTGCCATTTGCAGCCCTAGGGAGGATGTGTTGGAAAGGTTTTCACCCAGGAAGTTTTATTCCAAGACAAAGTTCCTTTTGGAGGAAGGGACACGTGGAACCATCCCACTGGGAGCTGCAGAATCACTCTGTGCCCACACCGTGGTCCTGGGTGAAGGGGCATTTGCAGCAGTGCCGGGAATTAATCTGGATTTTGGTGTAGTTTAAATTCCTCTCCGCTGGCTCTGCTGTGGCTCTGTGTCACCACAGGGGTGCCATTGCCCCACATGCCGTTTTTGGTGGCCTGTGGTCCCCTCCTGCCCATGCTCATGATGTTTCTGTGAGGTTTGCAGACTTATCCCACAGAGAACTGCACCTCTTTGCACCCCTCAGCCTCCTTTTATTTGCTTATCCCACTAAATATTCATCAGTAACATTTAAGACAAAGGAAAGAGATAATTACAAGGGGAGAGTTTTTTTGCAGTACTAAAGGTTAACAGAATTCTTGGCATTTGTGCCTTGTCGATCTCCATGTAATTATGCTCATTTCCCAGAATTCAGAGGCGACCGTGCCTGTTAACGCTCAAAGATGGTACCCCGGGAATTAAATTTATGAGATCGTTTCTCAAAATCTCCAGATTCAAACCAAGCGTCTTGCTTAATGGCATGACTATTATTAATATTATTCTTGGATGCAGAGAGCCGTGTGGGTCAGAGGACCGGTGGCAGAACTCAAACTGAGCCAGGCGGGCAGCAGCGAGCCTGGGTTGGGTTTTGCTCTCAAGGAATTTACTGGAGCAATGTGGGAACTTCAGGGAAGCAGACTGGCAAAGAATGGGTGCTGCAAAGGTGCTGTTGGAGGTGGAAAAGGCCCCAAGCTTTGCCTGGTTTGTAGGGACGTTCTGGGAGGAAAGGTGGTTGTTTTGGTGGAGAAGATGAGCTGGAGGGGGGTGGCTGTGGTGGAGGGACAGCAGCAGCCAGGGACGTTTCCCTGTTGGTTCTCCTTGCAGTTTGGGGTGGGTGTGATACCCAGGTGGGCTGGGGAAGGCTTGGCTTGGTGTGGGGTTTTTTTGAGACCATCCCAGGAGAAGGCACAGCTACTCTTGGAGCTGTTTCTCCAAAGGGTTAATCCAGCACAGAGCTCCCAGACTGCAGGCAGAGCCTCAGGGGGTAGAGCCTCATGTTTTAAATCCCAGGGAGCTGTGCTGGAGCTCCCAAATATCCCTGGTGGGAGCTGAGCAGGGTCTGGCTTTACTTTTCAGCCTATTCAGCTTTTTCATTTACTGCTGGATTGAGTTGTAGAGCTCTGGGTTAATGTCACACACTTATCAAATGCTATTAGATGGTTAATGGCATGGTTTTATCCCACGTCATCAGCTGTCCCTGGCACCTGATCCCTGCTGATCAAACGCTGCTGGATGCGGAGAGAGGATAAAGGATGGTTTTCAGGGTGTTAATACGGCGACAAAACCTCCCAACAAAGCCACAAGAAACAGATTTATGTAAAATCAATATTGATTGGTACAAAGGATCAATCCCAGTTCATAATTCTCACTGTTCCAGCGTGGCTGGGTAGCTCCTCGATCATTTTTTCACTCTTTGCATAGATATTCAATATTAAGAGTGGATTCACAGAGGCATCGATTCTTAAATACGTGTATTGTGTCGGCTGGGCTGGTGGAAAAGGCGCAGACACTGGGGGTTGTGGGAGGAAAGAGCAATCCTAAAGGAAAAGCCAGGCCTTGAGGGCTGCAGTGCATCCTCCTGATGTTATGGCCGAGCTACAGCACTGCCTGGTCCACCTGGAATGTGCAAAGAATCCCAGAATGGTTGGGGTTGGGAGGGACCTTCAAGCTCATCTCATTCCACCCCCTGCCCTGGGCAGGGACACCTCCCACTATCCCAGGTTGCTCCAGCCTGGCTCTGGACACTCCCAGGGATGAGTTCAGCATCCTTGGGGATGCTGCCGTGTGTCCCTGTGTTTTAGGGCT
Organism: Pitta sordida; assembly: GCA_013390025.1. Classification (NCBI taxonomy): domain Eukaryota; kingdom Metazoa; phylum Chordata; class Aves; order Passeriformes; family Pittidae; genus Pitta; species Pitta sordida. The sequence continues at coordinate 232,724 of WEKX01004758.1, forward strand.
GGCAGTGCTGTGTGGGGCATTTGGGCTTTCCTTGTCCTCTAGATATTCTTGGGATATTCGTTGGAGATAAATCCTCTGGTGGATTTGCAGCAGCAGCGTGACACAGGTTTGCAACGTTTTTTAGGACACCTGGTCCTCCAGCCCCTTTGGCCGAGGCTTTGCAGCTCCCTGGAAGGAGTTAACTCGTGCTTGAAAATTCCGATGTCCCTGAGCACGATGAGAGCAAGCGACAAACCCGAGCCCAGCAGTTTTTTAAAGGGCAAACAAAATGTTCCTTTTTTACTGCGAGGCGCTTGGTGCAAAGTGCAGGAAGAGCAGAGCAGCAGATCCCAGCGTGGCTGCAGGGGAAGGCTCCCCAAAGCACATTTGACTGAAATTTAATAGGATGGTTACTGTGAGTTTATCTGAACTGCAGTTAAATATTAACAGCATCTCTAGCAGGGATTAATGGGGTCTCCTGCGTTGTTTTTAAACCCGGTGAAGTGCTGGGAGTCACCGCTGCCTCCAGTGCGAGGGACTGAGGGCTGAGCGCCCATGAGGATGCTGCTTGAATTCCAAAAAGTGCCCTAGAAACAGCCCTGAACTGGCAATTTCTCCAGCTCGGAGCGGGAATGCCTTTGGGGCGAGAAGGGCTCCAAATGGCTCCAGCCAAGTAAGGCTCTCAATCATTGTTTCTTAATTGGGGCCACCGCTAACGAGGGGATAAATGAGTCAGTGAGCAGAGCTGGAACCCGCGGCCTTTGTGGCGTTGAATGGTTGTAGAGGAGGGTTCGGTAATTCAGGAAAAGCTCCCCCGGACTCGTGTGTCATTCACCTGACTAATGCCAAGAAAATTAAGCACTTTTTGTGCAACTCTGAGCTTATTGGAGAATAATGTGCTATGCGACAGCACGGCCGGGGTTATAAAATCGTGTTTTCATTTGGAAGGAACGGGAATGTCTCCGGCATAAATTATGTTTCTGATCGTATTTGGCCATTTCAGATTAAAAATAAATTTCCACTTTGGGCTCATAGATTGTCATCTATCAGCTTCCTGAAAAGGGAGAAAAGGAATTAAAAGAAAAATCTGGCTGTACAAATTGCCTTGCTATGACCTACTTATTGGAAGGAGGGTGGGTTTTTTTTTTTCTTCTCCAAGAATGAAATGTGTTGGTGGTGTGGGGAGGTGTAGGATTATAGGGATACGGGTTTTCAGGGAGGTATATATGAGCATGGGTGGATGGGAAGATCTTTAACTTGTACCTGCCAGCAGCTACAAGTGAAATTGATGGTACAAGTGTGGTGGATATTTCTGAGAAAGCAGAAAAAAANGGGGGGTCTTTAGCCTTGCTGGGGAGGAGGAGGTTGAGGAGATGGATACGGAGATAAATATCCACCTGAGTGTGCTTGTGCTTTGCCGGCTCTGTTTGTCTCCTGCCTGTTGCTCGCAGCGCAAAAAAAAAAAAAAAAAAACCACCCGAAAAAAGACACTTTTACCTAAGAAGGAAGAAAGGGAAGAGGCTGTTTGGGGCTCAGATAGCTGAGCCCGTGTGCAGCAAACTCTGCTGCTGCCGTGGTCAAAACCGAGTGAAGGAAAAAAGACTCTCTCATCCCCAGAGGAGGCTACAAAGCTCTCTTTCTCTCGCTGCTGAACCTTCACAGCTGGACTCAGTTGCTNAATTATGTTTCTGATCGTATTTGGCCATTTCAGATTAAAAATAAATTTCCACTTTGGGCTCATAGATTGTCATCTATCAGCTTCCTGAAAAGGGAGAAAAGGAATTAAAAGAAAAATCTGGCTGTACAAATTGCCTTGCTATGACCTACTTATTGGAAGGAGGGTGGGTTTTTTTTTTTCTTCTCCAAGAATGAAATGTGTTGGTGGTGTGGGGAGGTGTAGGATTATAGGGATACGGGTTTTCAGGGAGGGATATATGAGCATGGGTGGATGGGAAGATCTTTAACTTGTACCTGCCAGCAGCTACAAGTGAAATTGATGGTACAAGTGTGGTGGATATTTCTGAGAAAGCAGAAAAAAAACCCCGCAACTCTCATGTTTTACCTGAGAGAGGAACTCTGACTGCAAATTTGAGTCTGGTTATCGACCATTGAGGCCACTCAGATGTGCAGATTAAGGCTTGGTTTGGTTGAAAAAGCCCGAGATGGGGCAGTGCCTGCTGGAAATGTCCTTGCAGAAAGCCCTGGGATCCCAAGCCAAAATCCGTGGTTCTTCCCTGTGGGACATTTGTGGGACTGATTTACTCTCTTCTCTGCCTGCAAGTCTCTCCCTCCCAGAGACAATTTTTCGGGAAGAGCCCACAGGCTCCTTCCAGCTCCTTCCCCATCCCTGCTTTCCTCATCCTCCTTGCCAGCTCCCATCTTCCTGGGGGGAAAATTCTTCCTTTGGCTCCATCCTCGTGGCTGCATTGCTTCCCATCCCTCTCTCCCATCCATCCATCCATCCATCCATCCATCCATCCATCCATCCATCCATCCATCCATCCCTCCCTCCCTCCCTCCCTCCCTCCCTCCCTCC
>WEKX01004758.1:235289-285669 GCA_013390025.1 Pitta sordida
CCCTGTTTGTGGTCTCTGCCAGGAGAGGGGGGTCTTTAGCCTTGCTGGGGAGGAGGAGGTTGAGGAGATGGATACGGAGATAAATATCCACCTGAGTGTGCTTGTGCTTTGCCGGCTCTGTTTGTCTCCTGCCTGTTGCTCGCAGCGCAAAAAAAAAAAAAAAAAACCACCCGAAAAAAGACACTTTTACCTAAGAAGGAAGAAAGGGAAGAGTCTGTTTGGGGCTCAGATAGCTGAGCCCGTGTGCAGCAAACTCTGCTGCTGCCGTGGTCAAAACCGAGTGAAGGAAAAAAGACTCTCTCATCCCCAGAGGAGGCTACAAAGCTCTCTTTCTCTCGCTGCTGAACCTTCACAGCTGGACTCAGTTGCTGGCTCCTCTGCTGCTGGAGCAACTGAATTATTTAAAGGAACCTTGATTTGGTTTTCTCTTTGCTGTTTTTCCCGCGTTGTGTTTATTGTCTATAGATATTTTTATAGTCCGAAGCAATTACAGCTGTCAGGAAAGAGACGAGCTGTGACAGGCTGATTTATATGTACATTGTATGTATGCAAGGGAGGGAGGGAGGGAGGGAGGCCAGGGATTCTGCTGGGTTTAGTATGCAGGAGCATCTTGGATGTAAATTCCTTGGGATTTTCAAACAATGCTGATGATGATCTAACAGTGGGCCAAATTCAGCCCCGAAACAGCTCAGCAGGTCACACTCTGCCCCCAAATCAAACCCTTTCAGTGTGGGTAGGTGCTTTTTTCCTCTCGTAATTTAAGATGCTCCAGGTGATCCGGGCCTGAATTCCGTGTGAAGAGGTTAACTGGCTGTGGTTATTGGAATCCCTCTGGTTTTGCTGACACAGGAGATGGTCTCAGCCTGTCCAAAGCAGAGGACTCACAAAGAGCAAGCTCTTGTATGATGGTCCTGCAGGGTCCCCAGCGGGGTCCCCATGCTTCCCGGGATCAGGGATGCTGCAGCAATCAGCAGGAGTGGCGTGTTTTATTCTTTGCTGTCTTGTGCACCCTGGTGCAATCCCACAACAAAGACTTCCACCCTGCCTCTGCTGGTCTCTCTTTATGAATTGAGGTCTCCGAGACCCCTCCCATGTAATTTGTGGCCCCAAAGGATGTGTTGAATGCAGCGTCCAACCCTCCCCTTCCAGTCCAGCCAGCGAAAGTTCACTGCAGGGATTAAACTCCTCCTGCCAAGAGCTGCTGGTTCCTCTGGGAAAACACAGGACTCGAGGTGGCACGTCCCATCAGCGCTGAATTCAAGGAGCAGAGAACCTTCAGACAAGGAAAAAGTGGAGAGACTTGCAAAGCAATCCCCTTCTCGTATGACCCGTCAGCACACACAATAATAATAATAAAGCTTTATTTGATGGAGTGTTTCCTCTGCCCGGCACAGCTCATAATGTTTTAGAGATTAAATAGCACAGTTAGTGAATTAAGCAGTAGTTTACAGGGGATTCGGAGACTCCAGGGATTAGTAACGGGCTATGGATCCTTTCACATCTAGGTCACCAGTTTGAATCCAGCTCAGGTTGGCAGCAAACTCAAAAACAACACCAAAAAAAAAAGAAAAGCCCCACATTGGTGCCGTGCACAAGCACACGGTGGGAAATGGAGGGAGGATTTTTGGATAAGGCAAAGCAGAGAAGTCACTGGGGACACCAAGTCGAGGTGGCCTGTCATCCCCCAGGCTGGGCTGTTGCAGCTGAGGGGATTTGAGGGGTGCAACACCCCGAAAACTGTGCTGTGAGTGCTGGTTTCAGGACTCTGTGCTCCGAGGATGCTTCCCCAGCACCTTTTTACCAGCATGGAACTGTGCCTGGAAATATTAATGTGTTTAGCCACTAGTGGAGGGAAGGAGGAATTACTCGGCATAAGCAAATGTGATATTTGTTAAATTATGAGCTGATAAAAAGTACTCGGGGACCGTGCTGGCGGCTGGGGAAGAATTTGCCACTTAAGCTCACGCTGTGTCTTCGAGGTGCAGGGGACCAGCAGGACACACTCCTGCCTCTCCTCATCATCACCGGGCGTGGGGGATAATGGGGGGATTTTATCCCGTGCCTCAGTTTCCCCTCCTGCACAGCGGCTTTGCCGCCCGGGAGGGGGAAGGTGCGGGATGGGGAATGGGAGAGGACTGCGGGGCGCAGGTAAGAGCGGGGTGGGAGAGAACGGGCAAAGGAGGGGTGGTCTTGACATCCCACCCGGAGAGTGCGGCGCGCCGGGGGTTAAACGTGTGTGNGCTCTCATCCCCCAGCCTGCCTGCCGGCACCCTGCATCCCGCCTGGATCAGCCCCCTGACAGCGGGGCGGGAGGAGAGGAGCTACTGGGCATCCCGGAGGCTTTTGCCGGCTGTGCCTTCTTGCGCCTGGACACCTTTGCTATCTCGCCTCGGGGGTGTTTTTTTGGGTTTTTACTGGCTTTTGGACTGCCCCCGCCTCGGGACAAGCGCGCGGGAGTGGGGTACAGCCGGGCCCCCCCGGCGCCTCCTCGCCCAAGTGAGCCTCGGACTGCTGCCCGAAGAACCGGCTCGCCCCGCCCCCTTGCCACCTCTCCTCCCCCCCTTCCCCNGCGGAGATGCCACCTTCCCCAAAGCCATGGACAACGTGACAGTGCGGCAAGGGGAGAGCGCCACGCTCAGGTAGGAGCAGCTGGATTGGGGGCTCGGGGGTTTTGGGGGGTCCTGGTTGTGTGCTGACTTTGGGGACGTGGCTCTGATTCCCCAAGGGGGGATGCATCGTGTTGTTGGTTATGCAGCGAAGAGAGAGCCCGGAGTGCCAGGGGTCTGCGCTTGGGGCTCAGGCCCCCCCCAGGAGTTGTCTCCGGGAAAGTTGGTGGAGGATAAAAGAAAGGGGAAAGTGATTTGCTTTTGGCCGCCTGCCCCACGGCGGTCCGAGGCAGGGGCTCAGTTCCTGCTGTTGGTATCATGGTTCGGGCGCTCTGGTGGGTGTTTGGTGCGGATAAATCCTGCTCTGCTCCAGGGGTGCCTTCGTGTGTGTCAGACCACCCCAGCCTGGGGAAAGGGGGAATTGTTGTCTCCACGGTGTGATTTTGTGCCTTTTCCTCATGTTCAGACCCGCTGGGATAGGGAAGTGCAGGATGGGACTGGTTCCAGGCACCTGCCTGGATGCTCCTCTCCTTAAAAATCCCTTTGCTCCTGAGACAGGGGATTTATGCTCCCCACCAGCATTAACTCCTTGGGGAGGGGGAGATATGGGGATGGGCACCAGGATCCTGTCACCTGCAGCAGCAGGGGCTGCCGAAGAATCCATAATTTTGATCAGCTCAACTTCTGGGACATCTCATGCCCAGACACTCACCGCTGTCCTCGCGGCAGATGGGCGCAGCCATCCCGGAGGGATGTTTGATAGGGACATTAAAAATCAAAAGGCAGGTTTTAATTGCAGCGCTGGGAAGCTGCGCTTGCAACTCCGGCGTGCTCGGGAGCGACTTCCCTCCTCCGGAGCGTTACATAGGTGACACCGACATCTGCGGGGCCAGCTGGGTGTGTGCGGTGACACCGCGCTCCTGCTTTACGCCAGCCAGTGGAGCGGGGCCAAGCCAGGGCAGGAAAAAAAGCCTCGGGAGGAATTTCGGCAGGAATTTTCAGCTGCAGCTGTGTTGTTTGCGGCCGGATCTTTCGTCCCCCACCCCTCCCGCAGCCTTTTGCGTGTTCCTGGGAGGGAGGGAGGGAAGGATGGATGGAGGGAGATGCGTTGTGGCCTTTCCTCTGAATTTGTCTTGCGTCATGGCACGACCGGGCAAAGAGGCTGGAAAACGGGTGGCCGAGGGTGGAGGACAGAGTGTGTCGCTCAGGAATTCGTCTCGCTGAGCTCGGCTTAAAAAAAGTAGTAGCTCCTTTTCTTTCCTGAATCACTGCGTTCTCCCAAGCGCTGAAAATCCAACGGATGCTGCCATGGGGGGTACCAAAGAGGGAGGGGTTTGTAATTGGGGGTCTGGGCAGCAAAGCACATGGGGGGGTGACGGCAGTGGAGCGGGTGCTCAGCAGACTTACTGGAGGAGGCTCTGGTGGGGGCCTGCACAGGGTTTTGGGCACACATTGAGGGTCTCAAGCCACATCGTGGATCGAGGTGCTCTGCCCTGGCATTGGGTGGTCACCTGGTGCTGGTGGAGAACAAAGGGAAGCTGGGGTGAGTCAGCAGGAGGGATTCTTGCCTTCTCCCTGGGAGCTTTGGTGGGAAGGGGGACAAATCCTGCCCTTGGGAGGTGGCTCTGGGAAGGGAGGGAGAGCAGAGATGTGTCGTCACCCCAGAGCTGCCATAGGCATATCCTAGGTGAGGTGGGGAGCTGGGCTGGTGGCAGGGGATGTTCGTGTCCCTTGGCAGGTGACTCAGGAGACTGGCACGTGGGTGTGCAGGCTGGGTGGATGCCATTCCCACTGTGCAGGTGATATTCCCGCTGTCCTGCCCTGGAGCAGGAATTGCTCTGGGAAATTAATGACTTGCTGCTGCCGCCAGCTCGGCACTGCTTTGGTGACAGAGAGGTGGAGAAATGTGTTTTGCCTTGGAGGGCACTGCTTTGGTGATGGAGAGGCAGAGGAGTGTGTTTTGCCTTCGAAGTTTGGGGTGTTTTGCAGCTGTTTTGAGGTGGGAGCAGTTATCCCCACGGGCAGTGGGTGATTGCTGCATTCCCTTGGTCAGTCCCAGTTGTGCCGCGCTGGGGCAGGAGATGGGAGAAGAGCGTGTGAAAAACCAGAGGAGGAAATCGAGGAGGAATGAATCTTCCTGCCTGCTCCCCTCCCAGCCCGGCGCACCCATCGATCTGTTGTGGAGGAGTCAACTTGTGCAGAATAGCAATGCTGCTACAAAGGCTTCAGCAGACCCCAACCATGCTCCCAGCCACCTCCTGCCCAGCCCTGCACAAGTGGCAGTCAGGGAAGTGGAAAAAAAAAAGAAAAAATGAGGTCTAATCCAATCCCACTCATTTCCAAGCAAGGTGGGAAGACTGGGAGTTGCAGCCAAGAATTTGGAAGGAGAGATATTTCTAGAGGTCCCTTCTTGTTTGGTCACAGATGACAAAAGGGAGAGAGAGCTGTAAAACTCAGCAGCAGAAGTTGTTGGTTCTCTGAAGCACTTGGGAAGAACTGTCCCCTCCTCTTCCCAAGGGAGAAGGCTTGGCTCTTGGAAATAGGTTATTTTATCGGGGTGGCAGGTGCTGAGGAGCCCAAGCTGCTGTCGAGCAGTGATACCCTGCCAGGAGGCTCTTTTCAGCTCCGTCCCTCCAGGCAGAGAGAATTCAGTGCTGGAAAAGAAGCTGGATTTGAGGCTGCAAGGAGACTCCTCTGCTGTAAAGGACACAGGCTTTGCTCTGTGCAATCTACTGTAGGGAATCAGTTTAGGGCCAGAGATGTCGGGATATTTCCTTCTGTTTCGTGATGTGTCTGCTGGAGGGTACACACATGCCTTTGGTACCAGCACTTTGCATCACTGAATTAAATTTAAATCTAGGTTTAGATGTTGGATTAGTGCTGCTGTCTGGGATGAGAGGGGTGGGATTTGCTCCTGGACGCAGCAAAACCTGTGAGAATAGGAAAAGCATTTTGAGGCTGTTGAGTCCAACAGTTTAGTGTTTTTACTGGTGGATGTGTTGGTCCCTGGTCTTGGGGTGACACCGAGGGCTTGTGTTCATGTGAAGGTCAGAGCTTTTTGTCCTGTTGGATCTCACTGTGAGGATGAGGCTGGTCTTCATCCCTTCCCACCACATCCAGACAGCACCTGCCCACCAATAGCAAGCAATTCATGCTGGAGAAGACCCATCCTGAGCTTCCATCCAGTGCTTGAACCGAGTCCAGGCATTGCTGGGACCTTTGGAGCAGCTCTCTCGGCACCAAAACAAATGGCTTGATTATGATTTCACTTTAATTGGCTTCAGTCAGTGCTTTCCATGGCGAGGCTCTGACGTTCCCATCAGCAGCACAGGCGCCTGCGTGGTGCCTCCCTGAATGCACTGGTGCCCCCAAAATCCACCAGTGCCCCCCCTGCTCCCCCTGTCCCCCTCCCAAATTCACCAGTGCCCCAGGCAGATGGTGAGCAGACCTGGCTGAAGGGTGAGGGCCACTTTCACAGGCTCCTCTGGTTTTCTTGGCAGGGTGATGCAATGCCTTCGTTTGTCCCCCGGCTTTGATGCCAACACTGAAAGTCAAATCTGAGTCCAACATAAGTCAAGGCTTGTTTTTAACCCTGACGTTTCCCATGGTTTCCACTCAGGCTTTGAAAAGGGCTGTGTGCCTCACCACTGAGCTCTGCCATGGTTTACCTAAGCCTGCTTTGCAAATTTATTTGGCCCCTGTTGTGCGCTTGAAATAATTTTGGAGAAATGATAACTTGGCTGTGAAACAAAACAAAATCAAGCGTGTTTGTTTGATGGGTGCAAACAGCAAGCGCTTGTTTGCTAAGCAGAAAAGAGTATTTTTCAGAGATGGGTCTATTTTCTCTGACTCTTTGCTGCCCCATGTTTCCCCCTTTACTCACAGGAATTCATCTTTTTTGTAGTTTCATTGTGTAATAGAAAATAGGGATGGTCTCTAGTGGGTAAGTGTGGTGTGTGTTCCTGCACTCAGGTCCTGGGGGAGCCTCTGTGTACCCCCCCACACAGAGGCAGGGCTTGAGCCAGGGTGATTCTCTGCTGAGGTTTTGGGCAACTGCCTTTGTGGTTTGGAGTCAGTAAGAGCAGAAATTCTGCTGGGGTGGGCAGAGGAACCCACTGCAGACTCTCTGTCCCTTGCCATCCCTGTAGCCTCGTGGCTCACAGGGCACTGCCCAGCGCTGGGCTGGGCCCCTGGTGGGAGTGAGACAAGTTAGACAGGGCAGAGGCTGTTCATGAAAGGGTCCGGCTCTGGTTGCTAAACCTCCTTTGGTGGCTGCACAGCCCTGCGTCCGTTTTGCTCCAGGCTCCCACTCCCACTTGGCGCTGCAATAACCCAACAAGGGAGTGTTGCTTGTCTGCCCTGTCCCACCCACCAGCACCCCAGAGAACACCCCAAGTTTTGTATTCCCATCTCCTGCCCTCCCTGGCCAACTCCCCCATCCTTGCACAGCCAGCAAATTCCTAGTCAGTGGATCACTGCTCATCTCCCTCCCCGGGGCTCAGACCTGTGATCCAGGGAAGTCATCCCATTCCAACGGTCTCCAATCCCAGTTTTCATCCTGCTACGATGATCTCAGACACCGAAGCTCCTGGTTGCTTCACTGCTCACCTCCCAGTTCCCTGCCTGCTTCCCAAGTCTGCGCTGGGGGGGATATCACTCAGACTTGCAGGTTGCAGAGGCCAATGCTTTTCTCAGGAACTTTGAGCACGGGGGATGGGATGGGAGCATCCCTCAGCAGTCCTGGGATTCATGTCTTAACAACTAAAGTTTATTCCTCTGACTCCTTCAGTCTCCAGCACGTTTGCCCTTCTCTTCCAATCCTCTCCTTTTCGTTCTGAAGGTGAGGGGATAAATTCAAGGCTCCTGTGCACGGTGCTACTTCACCACTGCCATTCTCCTCTTCCCATTGTTGCTGGGTCCTCCTTCCTGCTCAGGGTTTTCCCCCCCCATCCCTGGGGATGCTCCTTTGGAGGGGCTGCAGGAGCCCCACGTGCGACGCTTGCGGCGGTTTGTGCCTCACGAGCCGATTGCTTTGCTGGCGATGGCATGTTTTTGAAAGAGGAGTTTATTACTAAAGTGACATGTCAGCAAATCTCTGCCACCTCTTTCCCATCTCAGAGATGGAATCAGCTTAAAGTGGGGGAAAAAAAATTGTCATATGCATGGATTATTCTTTTTTTTTTCCCTGAGTGCAATTTCCATCTGAGATGAGACAAGCTCCTGATTGCTGTGCCAGAAGAGGGTTTCCCTTTATAGCTCTCCTGGTAGAGCTGATGCCTCTGGTTCACTGGAGCTGTCTGGGCTGGGGTCTCCTAGGGGACAAAGAGGCTTTTCTGGACCTGTCATCTCCATCTTGGCTTGAGCAGCTCTGGTCTATCAGCTCTGGAAAGATTGAAGTGAAACAGACTTGTGCCCTGCTCCTCTGGGATGGGAAGGGATGGGAAGGGAGGGTAGCAACCTCTCAAGTGACAGCTGGCCAGGGGTGCTTTGCTGAGGTGGTGTTTTCTAGCGGTTAAGGCAGGGATTGGGAATGGATGTTCAGTTTTTAGCTCTGACACTGGGTGCCCTCCCAGGGCCTATAAATGTCTGGATTCGTGTGTGGCAATTGCAACATTTCCTTTCTCTGGCTCCGTGAGTCATCTGCTTGCCTTGCATTCTTTTAGTGGCAGGATGCATCCCTCTGGAAGGGAAATGCTGAGAGTGTCCTCCTGGAGGGCACCAGAAGTGTCCACCCGTGTCCTGCCCTTTCCTGAGGTTTGAAGATGCTCCTGGGAGCATTTTTCAGTTGGATGTGCTGGGGAACTGTCCCTCTGAGGGTACAAGGTGTGTGGTTGGGTAGAGCAGAGCTGCTTGGTGGGTGGATGATTAGGTAGGAGCTGAAGTAAAATCAGGGTTACTTGGACCAGCAAGAGCTGCTCAGAGCCCAAACTCAGCTGAGAAGCTGCCTCACCATAACCATGAACTAATGTAAGCACTGGGGCCAGTCCAAGGGATGGCACCTGGCCTTGTCTCCAGCCCTTGGCCGTCCTGATGTGCTGTCCCTGCTCCACCCTGGCAGAGTCCTTTGGGCCACGAGCACAGCATTGCTGGCATTGTACCTCTTGAGCTGGCAACTCTGGGGGTGTGTGTTAACCAGAGGAGGGGTGAGAATGTGGTTGAGGATCAATTTTCCCAAGTCACTGTCACTTCCATTGGCTTCACTGGAGTTCCTCCAGTTTCTGCTGTTGGAAAAAATCCTCCTCTTAACCAAACAGAGTTGGTTTTCCTTTCCCCAGACCCATCAAAACCTGCCACTCTGAGCTCACACCCCCTTGTTTTCCTCCAGGAGGAAAGAGGAGAAAGTCAGGAAGGAACTAATCTACGACCACATCAGTGGGAAGCCCGGGCTAATAGAAATTGTAATGAGAATCCAGAGCCAAACAAACAGGCAAATAGGGAAAACGCAATCCCCCAATGTGATAGAGATTTACACCAGCAAAGGGGCTGATCCAACACTCATTAACGTCAGCACAAGTCTTTATCCCGACTGTGATGGACTGTGGATCAGGTTGGAAGGCAGCATTTCACTCTTGTTACAACACACAAACTGTGTGTGGAATAGCAATGTGGAATCCCTTCTCCTAAGGGTTTGCTCCTTGTTGCATGTGGCACCTTTGCAAAGCAAACGGGAAATACCTTCTGCTCTCCTTTGGTTTAGTTTTTTGGAGGTGCAAGGCTGTGAAGGAGCCAAGTCAGACTTGGGTTTGGCTGTGTGGATGCTGCAGCGTCTGCTGAGCCGCCAACCATGCCTTAATCATGAGTATATTAAAAATCATGGTTAAAATAAGGATTCTTCAGCTGGTGGGGAGCAGTGTTGGCTGTCACCGTCTCAGTCACGCCGGGAAACACTCCGTAGTTTATGTGCAAAGTGAGGAGGCAGATGGGTGGGGATGGAAAAGCTGAAGGCAAACTTTGCAGCTGGGTTTTCCCCCGGAATAAAACGGTGTCAGGGAAGTGGACACAAGGTCTGGAGGTTCGAGCCTGGCCTGGAGGTGGGGACACCTTTGGGGAGAGTGCTGGATAGGAAAGGACACCAAGGGTCAAGCAGGAGACGAGCGAGCCCAGCTCTGCATGTCAATGAGGACCGAGTAAATAAGGGATAAAACCACCTTCCAACAGGAGCAGCTGGTGAAATATCACAGGGTTTTTTTCCCCGAGATGGGAGATTTTGACCGGCTCTGTGCCTGCAACCATAAATGGCTCTGACACCTGTGTCTGTTTTATCAGACACATGCAGAGCCCCGGCCATGATCCAAACATTCATTACTTGCGATTTTTGAGTCTTTCCCTCCCCTCCCCCCGTTTTTGTTTGTTGGGGTTTTTTTTTTTCCATGGTGGGATCATTATTTTCCCAGCCTCACATCCCCGGTTCAGCAAAACCAGCGTGTTTTTCAGGCTCATGTTTTTTACAGATCTCTAATAAGAAGCGTGAGAAGAGCTGTTCAGGAAAGCAAATCTCAGAGGTACGAGAGGAGAGCAGGGCAGCTCCAGGCTTAGAGACACTCCCAAGTCTCAGGATACTTGGGACCTACAGGTGATCGCAGCATTGATATTGGAAGGTATATTTGAGTTCTTGCCCAGAAGTCCTCCGAATCCAGTCAATTATATGTGCAGGGCTTTATTCCTTAAGACAACCTGGAAAAAAAACCTACAAAGGTAGCCATAACCATCTTGCATCTCTTTTCCTCTCTTACATTTCAGTAGAAAGCTCTTGATGAGCTCAAAGGAAAGGTGACAATTCAAGGAAATATTTTTCAAGTCCCTTTCTTCCATTGCAATGCAATGGGAGCTGGAAGAGCACCTGCCCCTACTTACATTTAAAAAAAAAAATTCAGACTTGTATAATTGTTACATAAGAAAGTACTTTTTTTTTTATTTCAAACCCTGATGTTTTTATTAAACAATCCATTTCTTACTTGTGTACCTTGACTGGAAAGGATTTGGCTTAGAATTCCCTTGTTGGGAAAAGGGCAGGTTTGGGTTTGCTTGGAAAAATAGTATTTCTGTCTTTGCTTTTATCTGAGTTTATGAGTTCAATGAAGCATCTTGTCAAGCGTTACAGGAAGTTCTCTGATTAAGCTAAAGAGAGATTTTGGGTTTAAAAGTGTCTTATAGGAAATAGTGAGATTTTGATTCCATTCAGTCTCAAAGGGAAGGATTTCTGAGCACACAGTTTCCCTTCAGCTGAAAATAAATCTTCCCCTGCTCACCTCTGAACTGCTTTTCGTTCGGGGGGTCAATTTTTCCATCATACCTCATCCCTCCTGTTGCTGTCTGCTACTTGGGGGAGCTGTTCTGCTTTGAATCAGACGAAGTTGATACTGAATGATGTTTTCCATGGCCAAATTTCCAGCTGGCCAAGGCACGTCGTGACCCTGTTTGCTCAGCAAACTTGCACAGTGTGGGAGTCAGGGCAAAACGTGGCAGAGTAGGGAGGGAGCAGTTTGGAGGTGCCCTGATGGGGGGTGTGTGTGAAAGGGACGTGATTTAGTCCTCTGCAAACACAAGGAGACAAAGGTTTCTGTTGGTCTTGACTTGTGTACTCAGGCAATTAAAGCTTCTTGCAGGGTAGGACTTGAGGGGGGTCAGTGTTTTCTCCCAAGTATCAAGTGGTAGGAAAAGATGAAACAGCCTCAAGTTGCACTAGGGGAGGTTTAGGTTGGATGTTATGAAATATTTCTAAACCAAAAGCGCTGCCCAGCCCTGGCACAGGCTGCCAGGGCAGTGGGGTCACCATCTCAAAGATGTAGATGTGTCACCTGGGGACACCTTGGCAGTGCTGGGGGAATGGTTAGACTCGATGACCTTGGAGACCTTTTTCCCAACCTAAACAGTTCTGTGGTCAGAAGGTCAAAATCCCATCTTGGGTTGTTACTGCTTCATCGTGGAGGTTATTGGGTGATGGAGACGCCTTCACTGGTGCGTGTCAGCCGGGCTCCTAAATTTCTCTGCTTGTCCTTGTGTCTCAGAGGGTGGCAGCTGCAATTTCCTTGCTGGTTCCAAGCCAGCAGCGTGCAGACTGTTGACTTTGTTTACCAGACACAGGGCCTTCACCTCTGTGGGTCTGAAAATAGCACGACAGACAATTTTGGCCACCCAGAGTTCCATTTGGTGACCTCCATCCTTTCAAGTGGCACTGCCCAAAGTAGTGTGAATTACTGAAGTTCTTCAGCCAAGGGTGATAAACATCTTCTTGGTCCTTCTAGAAAAGACTGAAGGCTTGATGACGAGGCATCACTTGGAGGAACTTGACCCACCTTGAGGGACTCAAGGGCCGGTGGGAGTTTCAGGATGATTCCCTTGCGGGTTTGGTGGGAAATGAAGGAGAGAAGTGATGCCCTGAGCACAAGGGCTTTGCCACCCACAGTGGAAAGGGAGGCTGAGAACCCTCTGAGAGGCACCACAAGATGAGCACGATGGGGAGATGTCAACTCTCCCTCTCAGCTTCCCTCTGCAGCGCCAACTGTCAGTAATTTAACTAACGTTTTGTAAATAAATGTGGCACTCGGACAGCTGTCACCACGCCTGTTAGAAACACTCCCTTTGTCACTAAAAGCTGGCAGTACCTCTCCGTTTCCCCTGCAAATGCATCTCCCCCTGCCAGTCAGCTCCCCACGCCAGGGCTGTCAAGGAAGCACATGCCGGGCAGTGGCCGGGAGGCCGCGGCTTCGCGCAGGGAGCCTGGCGAGGTGGTGCCAGGGCCTGGTGTGACGGCAGCTTTTCCTTCTCTAAAAACAAAGAAATGGCCTGAGCAGCGAGCAAGAAAACCCATCCAAACGTGGCTGCAGGGCTGGTGGATTCCCAGCCAGGAGCCCGGGCAGTCCAGCTGCAGTGCCGGTGGTGGCATCTCGTCACAGCTCTGTGGGCAGCACAGAGGGGATGAGATGGGGAGCTCAGCCAGAGGCAGGAGTTGATGTGCCAGGGGAGCAATTTGGCACTGGCACCACCAATGTTTTTCACTTTGAGCAACCTGGCCTAGTGGAAGGTGTCCCTGCTTGTGGCAGGGGGTGGGAAGAGATGAGCCTTAATGTTCCTTCCATCCCAAACCATCCTGGGATTCTGTGAGGAATGGGTTCCTCGCTCATCTGCACTCTGCCCATGGGTCTTGCTCAGCACACTCGTCCCATCACGAGTGTGTTCCACACCTTGTGGCAGTTTGGATGCTTGTCCTCCTAAGGAATAGGGCTGGCACAGGTTGCCCAGAGAAGCTGCGGCTGCCCCATCCCTGGAAGTGTCCAAGCCCAGGCTGGAGCAATCTGGGATAGTGGAAGGTGTCCCTGCCCATGGCAGGGAGTGGGGCTGGATGAGCTTTAAGGTCCCTTCCAAGCCAAACCATTCCATGATTCTATGAACCTGCCTGGAGAAGGGATGCTGTTGCCTTTTTCCTTGCTGGGAACTCTTGATCCTGGGCTGCTCTTCTCCTCTCACCTTTCAGGGTCCCTTGCAGCTCTGAAGTGGTTTTTCTCTCCCAGCATGGGGTGGTTTAACTCCCAGCAGTCAGCACCAGTAGCCCGGCCGTGCTGCAGCGCTGTGTGATGCAGGCACTGTAGGAATCAGCACATGACATCTCTCTCTCTCTAAGCTGCTGTAAAATTAGCTTCATCTCAAGTGGCAGAAAATGATCATATCCTCGCTTGAGGGCGATGAAGAATATTCCTGAGTCACTGCTAGTGATGAAACAGGCAGAAAATCCAGAGTGATCCACAGCTGCCCACTCAGTTCTAATCGCCGAGGCCATTTGCTGCTGCAGAGCCTTGAGATGCAGCTTCCTCCTCCTCTCCCTCCCTTTCATCCATCACTCCCCACAGTGGCCAGGGCTGCAGATCCCAGCAGGAGCAGAGCAGTTTCCCGTCCCACCGGCGAGGCTGCAGGCTCTGAGCATCTCATCCCACTTCCCTGTTCCCCTGAGAGGAGAGGAGGGGGTCAAAGCTTCCTTTTCTTAAAGGAATCAGAGGGAAAAGATGGAGCTTCTCCTCCTCAGGTCTCCTCCTTCCTCACTGTGACCCTGCAGTCTGGGAAGAACTCTCCTCTGAGCTCGTCCTCCTCTCCACAAATGTTCCCTGCTGCCTCCAAAGCAGCTGCTGTGCCCACAAGGATATTTCCTTTTTGTCTTTTTCCACTATCAGTTCTAGTTCAAAGCCATCTCCCTGGATTTTTATGTCTTGGATAAAGCCACCCTCTTCCCTACAACTGCCAGCTCAGTGCCTGGGAAGCCTCTTGCCAAATTTGCTGGCCAAGAAAACCCTTCAAAACAGGGATGATCAGAAGCAAAGTGCTGTAATCCTTCCCTTCCGTGCATATTCTCCCTGGTAGTGTGTGGCTGCCAAGGACTCCTTGAAGGATGTTTCCTGCAAACCCTGCCCTGCCAGCTCCCCCCAAAATTCAGAGGGACCACCCCCCCCCATGCCCTTGGGGGAGGTTAAAGGGTCTGTCAAACCCTGGCCAGGGCTCACACGAGTCTTTCAGCTTGGGAATCACATCCTTCTGCTCTTCCATGTGTCTCAATCACCTGGTTCAGCAGCGTTTAGAGGGGAAACCACAGCAATCCTTCACTTTATGCAGGTGTTTGAATGAACACTCTTTTCTCCAGTCAGAGCTTGTCAGTATTTATCCCTTAACCTGGTTTTCAGATGTTCTCTATCCTGCAGATTTGCTGGGATATGCTGTTCACACAAAACTCTCCTGGTGTCAGACTTTTGCTAGGATCGCTTCATCGCTCCCACCAGCCTTGGAATGAGCAGCCCTGGCAGCAGAACAGGGATAAATGTGTCAGAGCAGGGCTTTTGCCAGTGTAAAACAGAAATATTATCCAAGCTCACTCCCCTCCGATGGAAATTGCTGCACCAGCGCAAGTTTTTCGCACTGTTCGATCAAATCCGGGCAAGTTTCCGGGAATTTTCTCCATAATCCCAAACAGCTTTGCACGCTGGGCAGTTATTTGTCAGCACAAGCAGGTGCAGAGCTGCAGGACATGGGCTGAGCATCTCTGAGCTGAGCTTGGGTGGTTATTCCAGTGTACTGACACTTTATCCTCCCGTCAGGCAGCGCCATCAGCACCTCTCAGCTTCATTTCCTGTTTTCCTCATCATTTTCCCCCAAACCAGGGGCTGGATGGTTTGTTTTGGGTTGGGCTCAGCAGGAAAGCAGGAGAGCAGTATTGAAATGAACACGAGGTGGGGGTTTGGGGGAGTTGAGTGTTACAACAAACCACCCCCTGAGCACAGTTCATTGTGCACGTGTGGCAGCTGCTGTCACCCACGGAGACCAAATTTGTGTGTGTGTATCACAGAAACCACAGAAACTTGGGTTGGAAGGGACCTTAAAGATAATCTAGTTCTAACCTCCAATATATGTATAAAAATACTTATATTTATGTGTAAAAAAATTACACATTTTGAGCTGGAAGGGATCTTAGAGATCGTCTAGTTCCAACCCCCAATCTACATATAAACACATGTATTTCTATGCTAAAAATATTAATATATTTCATGATATTTTATTTATAGAATCTATTCTATTTTAATATAAACATATATGTATTTATGTACCTTGTGAACAAAGGTACAGCTGGGGAGGAGTAATTCATGCAGACACCTGTGGAGAGAGGCAGGACACAGGGAGAAATCCAAGGGAGATGGAGCAGATGGCAAACTCGGATGCCACAGCTGTACCCTGGAAAAGAGTTTCCTTGGAAAAGCAGCACTGGGGGCTCCTTTTGGGAGAGGTGAGGGGACAAGCCCGTTGGTAAACGCTCTAATCTTTTCTCCTGGTGGTGCCAACTGCTGCTTGTTTCTCCTGCTGCGGGTCTGAAACCACCCCAGTAACCTCTGGCAAAATCAGGGATAACGAGGATGGAAGGCTGACTTTGTTTGTGGTATTCAGTTATATAGTTTTTTCCTGGCTTTGGAAGGAAGAAATAAAGTTGGATTTCAAGTGGGGTTGTTGCAGTAATGGAGGGAAATGAGAAATGCTCTTCAGCTGCCTCTCCTTCCTCGTGTCCCCATAAATAACCCTCCTCGCTGGGAGACGGCTCAGCTCTTACGTAGAGGAAAGAGATGGAGTTGGGCTGTTGGTTTTTTTTTTTTCAGTGGCTGGAGGGCTCCTTCCCTTTCCTGCCTGCAGTTCATCTCCTTGGAACCCAATCCTTCCCGTGGCTGCTGTCTGGGAGAGCAGTTTCCCGGGCTGTTGGGACAAGGGGGAATTGTTCCCCCAGCCAGAGGACAGGGTTAGATGGGATATTAGGGAGGAATTCTTCCCTGTGAGGGTGCTAACACCCTGGCACAGGGTGCTCAGAGAAGCTGTGGCTGCCCCATCCAAGGCCAGGTTGGAGCAACCTGGGATAGTGGAAGGCGTCCCTGCCCATGTCAGGAGTTTGGAACAAGATGACCTTTAAAAGTGCCTTCCAACCCAAACCATTTTGTAATTCCAGCACAGATTTTATAGATTTTTGGCCAGGTTTTCCATGCAGTTTAACTCACTTGGCTAGAAGTCATTGCCATCTTCTTTGTGAATTCATGGATGCAAAATGTGGGTCCAGCTCTCTGTTCCTCTCCATGTCCCTTTTCCCCTTCACCATTCCTGCTGACTTTTGTGAGTCCTCTGGCTCGTTTCAGTCAGGGTTGACAGAGGGCTGGGTGTTCTGTTCCTACAATTCCATGAAAACGGGCATGTAGAGGTTGAGAGACCTCGTTAGTCATGTGAAACAATGACAGAACGAGTTCAGCTCTTGCACAAGACACCTGAGAATCCACACGGAGCATTGGTTGTATGCAAGACTCAAGGGAAGAGGGAGCTCCAGACAGATCTTACCTCATTTAAGGTTTGAAGTGTGTGGGAAACCTTGTATCTTCCATGCTATTCATGGAATTCACTTGGAATTAAATGCAGCAAGGAGTGCAGGTGGGGAGGGCTTGAACACTCCAGACTGTGTGTAAGGAAAACTGCAGCGTTGTGTTGGAGAAAAGCTGCCAGTCCTGGTGTTAAGGAGAAGAGACAAAACGTTGAGGTTTTGTGCCTCGTTCTGCTGCTCTCAAATGGGGGATGCTGCACTGAGCTCGGCTGAACGGAACACTAACAGCTGGTGGTTGTGGCATTGCTGGAACGGGCTGGCTCACCCTTCCCTCTGCTTAGGAAAAATAAAAAAAAATAAAGCAAAAAAAAAAGGCACAAGAGCAATGACCAAAAAAAATAATAAAGCCACTGACTTGCTTTCCAGAAGTTCCTAATGCTGCAACAGGCAAAGCGGTGGAGATAAAAGAAATAAAAAAGCGAGGGAAAGAGGGGAAAAAATGCATTTATGAGCTCTCAAACTAACAGCATGCAACTCTCATATTATTTTTCCTCCTTAGCCTTTGAAACAGAACAACGGCCCGGAGCCTTCTCGGCAGATGGACAATGTGCGTGCCTTAACCACTTAACAGCCATTAGCCTAATTTCACGTACCAGAGCCAAATTAAATAATAAGTAAGAGGCTATGAAAAGCTGGTTTGGAGGCTGCGTTACTGCCTTTCACTTGATAACCTTCTCCTAAACAGATGCTCTCTCTCTACCCTATTAACCTTGTCTGAGAGTGGGGAGGGGGCTTGGGGGAAGCAAACAAGCCAGACCTTGCTGGGGAAGGGGGGAGACAAGCTGGAGGGGCCAGATGTGGGTTCCTCCCAGGTTTGGAGGCTCCTCTCATTTCCCCCCTCCCTACCCCCAGATGCCCCAGCCCTGAAGGAGTCCGTGAGCAAAGAGCCCGTTCTGTGGTTGCATCCAGGTCATTTTAACGTGCCAAATGATTCATCTTGATCAGCGAGTCCATCTGTACCTGCTGGGCGAGGCTGCACCACCCGGAGCTGATTTTGTGGACAAATCTGCTTTACTTGGAGGAGAGGGGAGATGGTGCTGATAGACATGAAAAGGGAGGTGGCCACATGGCTCGGTGCCTAATGCTTCCCTGGTTTTGGCTCAGGCAGGGCATGGGGGGCTGCTGAATCCTCCATCCTCACTGTGCCACCCGCTCGTCCTTTCCTATGAAGTAATTCTGCTGCTTTTTCTCTCTTCCTACTCTGTGTTGAAATAGGAACAATAGTCCTTCCCTAAGCTTTGGGAATTTGGGAATATTAGTTTGCAAAATGCTTTTGATGCTATTTTGGTGCTGGGAGGGTGAGGCAGTTGCAGGTGTGTGCGGAGAAGGTGATACGTGTTTCTTTTTGGCTGTACAAAGATTTGGGAGTGGCTGCCCTATTTCTTCACCCTCCCATTATCTCTCTGGGCTTTGCGTCTCAGCTTTCGGCCGTTCTAAGTTTTCAGGGGATTATAGATGACCCTGCAGCTATTTTTGGTGAAAGCTTTTATTTATTAAAAAGCCATCTTCCCTCATTAAAAAGAGACATTGATGGGAAATAGATGAGCAGCTTCATCACTGGCGTCTGCCGTACGAGCCCGGTGCCGCCAAGATCATGTTGTGTGCAGGAAACGTCTTTCCATGTAGCCAAGCAAAATTTGGTGCAGGAACCACTCAAAACTTGGTGCACGAGCCATCCCTCATGCTGTCTCCAGCATCCAAGGCCTTGGGATAGACATGGGAAGGTTTGATGAAGGATTACCAGCTGTCCTTTGGTGCCAACACCAACTTAAACTTTCCTTCCCTGCTGGTTTTCCTCTTTCGGGTGAGTTGTCACACCGGCTCTGATTTCGTATGCAAAATCCATCCCGTGACTGGCACAGAGAGGGATAAATCCAGGTTCCTTATAAACTTGCTTCATTTCAGTCCAAGTCGGAGTCAATGATTTTCCGCCCGCGGTGAGGACGTTTGGAAAGGCTTTGTGCTGAGTGGATTCTCTGAGCTTCAGATGAGGATGAATCTCATTTTCCTGTGGCCTTTTCCTCCGTGGGGCACTCGCAGAGTCCCTCTCCTGTACCTGGCTGCCTGTCTGCACTAGACTTGCAGGTACTTAATGTCTTTGAGCCATCTGTTCCTCTGTCAGATTTAGTTAAAATTGGCCAAAGGCTTCACGAATTACTGGGGAAGATTGTTAGACAGAGGTGTGCAGGCAAAGAGCACGATTGAATAAGCTCATCCCAGTAGGGCTCAGGGCTAAAATTGTACCAGGGTATGTTATTTGCAGACAAGGCAAATGGAAAATGGGATCCACACCCAACCTTTCCTCCCAACACGAGTGATATTAGACTATTTGCTGGTACTGTAGAAACTCCTTGGTGGAGATTGGTTTTGCTTTGGGCAGGATGTGGTGCCTTTTCTTTCTAGTAACACGTGGCTTTCTGTCCAAAATGAGCCTCATCTGTGCTTTTCCAAGGCAGTGATCCTTATGCTGAGATGCTGAGGGAGTTTCAGGCAGCTGGGAGGATTAACTTTGGGAGAGCAACTGGCTCGTGTTGCCGACCACTTCCCCTTGGAGTATGTTTTAAACGAGGATGCTTTGATTTCCTTCGTGGGTGTCACGATTCTAGATTCAGGATGTCCTGGATGTTGTGTTTCTGTGGTCAGGATGTCATAATTCTGTGATTCTATGTCAAGATTCTGTGTTCCCAATTAGATCCATCTTAGTTTTGAGCATCCAGAAATTAGGTCTCTGGTCTAGGAAGGTATTGGAAAGAGAGAGACCAGTGCACTCTCCCAGAGCTCTGTCCCTTGCCATGACTACAAGGGGACATGAGCTAAGGTAGCATGAAAAACACCTGTCAGGAGAGAGAGAAAGCAAAGGAACTGGCAAAAATCCTGTCAAAGTCTGGGTGGCTCTGGATCCATTAGGACACCCATGGGAGCCCAGAAAAGCAGGAGCAGTCCGGGATACTTGCTCGTGTAACTGCAGGTGTCGGAGATGATGGATGTCTGTGTCTGGTTGCCCAGTCCCCCTTTGCAGTCGCTGGAGAGCAATGGGCCTTTTTTTAGGGTGCAATTCATCCCAGACTGAGGCAGATGTTTAAAATAGGTCAGGCAGATTGTGTCCTGGCAGGGCCTTTTTCCCTCCATTTGCTATAAAACGGGGTCCGAACGGCTAAAATTGGATGGTGAGGTGATAAATGCCAAACCAAGCATTTAGAGGAAGGCACAGGATGAAAATAGGAAATACCTGACATTGATCAGGTGCCTTAGGGCCGAGCTGAGCAGCAAGAAAGCACCTGCTGCTGCACCAAGCAGAAACGGGGGGTTTGGTGATTTTTTATTTTTTTTTTTACATCCTCATTCCATTTATGTCTCATCCCTCTAACTTCCAGGAGGCTCAGCAGAGCAATTCTGCATGTGGCTTGTCATTAGGTGCCTCACCCAGCAACCTGCAGGTTCATTAGTATTCTTTTTAGCGCCAACGAAATGTCTGAGCTGCATCTTTTCTGCCTGAGAGGCTGAAACACAGGCAGTAAAGGGAAAAACCCGACTCCAGCTCCACAGAGACCGCCCAGAGAGGGTCCCCTCCTGTCACCAAAGCACTGCTGGTGCCAGTGTGGCAAAACCAACCCCAAGAGTGGTTGGAAAGAGAATTTTATCCTTATATTGCACCTGCACTGGGGATGTCGCCAACGCGGCTGCTCGAGCTGAGGATCTTCCCACCCCAGCACGGAAATCCACGGGAGGGAACATCTGAGGGTGAGGTTTGGGATGCTCCTGTTTCTCCTGCCCCAAAGGGCTGCTCACCTCTGCTTGTGTGTTGGGTAAGGTGGGTCCAAACCCTGTTTGTGGCCGGGGTGCTGAGAGGGAAGAAGGGCCGTGGCTGTGCCCTGCCTGCCTAAGAGCCTTTCATTGATTTTCCCTTTCTTCAATGGAAACAGAACTGACATCCATTAACCAGCCTCTCCAGAGCCAGGGATGGAGGCAGCAAAGGCTTTATTGCTAAATTTTTTTTTTGTGTGTGTGTGTTTCTCTCCCGTTGCTCTTTGCTAAAGCTCAGCAGCTCTGGCTGCAGCCTGGGAGATGCAGAGAAATGGGTCCAAGTAATGGGGAATAGGATTTGGAGGGTGGTGAAATAGGTGCATTAAAAGGTTTAGTTGAAATATTCCTAGTGCTCTAGGAGGATAGGATGGAGTAAACCAACGAGAGCACAGACTCTTCCATTGAGATTTTTGCTCTGAAGGTAGGAAAAACAATATACGTATTGTTTTGTAAAATGAAATGAAAAAAAGTGATGGGATTTTTGGTTGGAAATCCCTAATGTTGTTAAGAAATAGGAAAGGAAATAGTAAGTAACTATGTCCAGCAAACATTCATCAAATAACAACGTAGCTAAAAGTTGGTGGATGTGCCATAACCAAATGTAAGGAAGGGCACCAGTGTTAAGATGGTTCCCCAAGGTTTGAGAAACACAAGGTGGAAATGAAACTCCCTTAATCTGATTTATCTCCAGTGGGTTATCCTGGTGTTTAGGAGCTCCCCATTTATTTAACCAGCTGAGACACCCTCAGATAACCCTGTGAAATATCCAAGGGAGGGAAATGATGGGAGAAACCATCTCCTCTGCCTCAATTGGGCAACTCTGCTGCCTCAGGGATGGAGCTGTGAATAGTGGGGTACAGGGTGAGGGTTTGCCTCTGGGAAATGGGATATCGCTCCTGTCCAAAGGATTTCATTCCTCTCCATGGGTTTTGTTTAAGAGAAGCCTGAGGGATGAGGGGCTGGAGGAACCAAGAACCAGGATCTCATTGCAAAAATGCTTGAGGTGCTGGTGGCTTCATGCCTAACTTCGTCCCATCCCTTGGGAATTATTCCAAACCTCTATTCAGTTGTAAAGAAAAAAAAAGTAAAGAAAAAAAATAACAACAAAACATTTCCCTTTCTCAGAACCCGTGGCAGGTGAAGAGAGCAAAACCTACTTATGGATGAGAATAGTGTCTTTAATTTCAAGCCTTGCAAAAGAACCAATGTATATTTAGCATTGCATCTGCCTATATGGTGTAGATTTATGAACCTTATGTATATTTTATCCCTACACATTCGATCTCGGACAATTAATGTCTCCTGAGTTCTCAGCAGAGTATTTTTCTTTTCCTCAGTATTTTCTTTATTTACTTCTTTTGCCCCTTTCTTTTGGTGTGTTTGTTCCTCGTGGCTGTCACTGTGCAGCTCTTCAATAACTGTGTTTTGTATTCACTTGCAGGGTTTTTCTTTGGGGGGTTGGTTTTTAATATACTGTTTATGAAGAAGGCTGATTTTCGGGAGCGATGTATGTCTGCAGCGGAATGTTCCTGCTTCGAAAAAACAAAGGAACAAGAAGGCGAAAAAAATGAGATTATTGGGTCTTTTTGGCCAGAAATACCTTTGACATTTCCCCAGACTTATTAGACAGGTCTCGAGCTGACTCAGGTACCTGGTTTCCAAATGTCTCTGCCTGGACTAGACCTCAGCTGCTGATTTAATGGCAAACCTCTTGTTGCCAGCGCCATTCCCTGCTGGATAAACAGCCTGGGCTCTGGATTTTAATGAAGGAGTTGTTAATGCTGTGGTGGATGGAAAGCTTCCTGCTTTGTTAGGGAAAGACAGGAGCTTCCTCACTCCCTCACCCATCCCCGAGTGTCTGGCAGATGTTCTCAGGCCCTGTGCACATCGATCCTGCTCCAATTCTGGATGCTGGGGCAGGAAAGTTAATTTGTTCCATGGAAGGATCTCTCCTGTAGATCAGGATCCTGTCGGGGTGTGGTGGTCTTTGCTTTCTGGGTGGGTTTTTTTTGGTGTTCATCTCACCCTTGCAGCTACTGGGACACGCTATTGTAGCCAGTGTGGGGCCAGTGGGAGCACTGGGAGCGAATGGCCTGAGCTGGGAAAAATTCAGATGCTGGAAATGGAGGCACTGGGAGCTGTGGGCTTCGTGCTCAATTGCTTTCCTGATTGATACTGTTTAAAAAAAAAAAATACATTAAAGAAAGAATCTTTGATTTCCAGAGTGCCTGGGTGCCGACACCATCTCTGTTTGTTTTCCTTCCTTTAGTAGAAACCTTGTAAAATTTATGAAGCATTAATGGAACAGAGATTTCTTTTTCCTCAAGCAAATTCCCCAAGGTGAAGGCATCCCCCACAAGTCAGGCCCAGTTTTCATACTCTGGAGAAATGTAGGGCAAGGAGTGCTTTGGGGTAATTCCCTGAGCATCCCTGGTGCAGCTACTGCCCACAAGGGAAGGATGAAAGGGAGAAGGAAGGGAAAGAAGGAAGGAATATTCTCATCCTGGCGTGGTTGGCCCTGGAAGGAAATGAGCCTCTAGGAAGGATGGCTTGAGAAAATGGAGGGATGCAAATGTGGAGCTCAGCATCATAAACTAACCCTGAACTTGAGATTCACCTCTCTGTGGTGAGGGACATTTGAAGGTTAGTGAACATAAAGGGGAGAAAAATGAAATGTAACATCCCAGCCATCCGCACCTGGTTCTCCCTTCCACATGCTGAGAATGTGCTTGCAGGCAGTAACTTGGTCAAAAGTGATGGATAAGAGGTTTCTTCCACTTCTTTTTTTTTTTATTATGCTTAAACCTTCTGTGTTGAATGTTGTCAGTCTCCCTTGGAGGAAGAAAGCTAAGCTGGAATCAGAGTGAAAATTCAGAGGTTGTGGTTTCTCTGTCTGGCTCTGCCAAGGATTTCCAGCAGGACTGGTGGTGGAGGGCTCATTTTACAACAGTGCCTCAAGCCATATCCCTTCAAGAGTTAGCTGGGTAAGGAGAGCAAACAAGCCCTGGCAGCAGCCCTGCAGAAAAGCATGGAAAACATCCAGCTCCGAGGAGCTAATGGGAAGTTATTAGGCGGAATATCCTCCTTATTGTGGAGGCCGGGCTGCCTTATCATCCTGACAGCCCCGAGTAATTGATGTCCCTTCAGAAGGAAGGTGAGCAGAGGATTTGTGGTTTGGTGGGAGCTTTTCTTCAGCTCCCATCCTTCCCTTTCACCGGGGATTGTAAGACCATGGGAGCAGCTCCAGGAGGCACTGGGTGTGAATAGTGGGAGGATGAACAGAGGGCAGCTGAGGACACCGATGGCACGTCGTGGCAATTCAGGGCCCTTTGATCCAGTGTTGAAACCTGGGCTCAAGTCCTGTGGCAGAGCAGGGCAGGAATGTTTTGGCATCACCAGTAGTGCTCAGATTTGGGGAGGAAGTCCATGGGGTTTGCTCACTTCACGAAACAAACACTCCCATGGAGCTCATGACCTGAGGAAATTTAGAGCCTGGGCATGGATGAGTTGACTATGGATTGAGGAGTATTTGTAGTCACCACAGGTTGTAAGGCTGCTCTCCCACCACAATGCCCAGAACACCTGGAGAGAGCCGGCAGGGGCTGCTCCACCTGCCGCTTGGGAATTTTTTCCAAAGGAAGTTTCACAAGTTGCTACAGAAATGGTGAAGATTTGTGTTGGTGGCTCTGGAAGGGCTTCCCAATCCATAGGGCTCAAGTATTAACCCTTTCTGTCCTCATCCCCGTAAGGCTCTTTGTTAAGCTGCCCTGTCTTATACCTTTTTTTTCTGAACTTTCTTGAAATATGCAGTAGCAATCAAGGCAATTAACTATAATTGCAGAGAGACTACCTTGTGAAGGTGGGACTCAGAAATAGGCAGGTAATTACAACGAGTTATAAATGGCTGGTTATTTACATCAGGAGTGATGCACTGGGATTTAGGTATTGGAAGTGGGACCTGGTGTTTGCAGCAAAGGACAGTTGTCCAGGGTCATTCCTGTGTGCCCAGACACCTCTCTGGGGCTCATCCTGTTCCTCCAACACCTGGGTGTACCCACCACCTCGGGATCACTAGGGAGCAGCTGAGGTCTTTTAGAGTGCTCTGATGTCTTCAAATCAAATGAAAAGCGTTTTTAATTAGGCACATCTCTGAAGAGATGCAGACTTTGAGGGCGAGCTGTTAGATCTGGTTTCTGACTGAGGGAAGCCTTGCTGGCATCCTGGGCTGATGGTGAGCAATAACACCCTCCAGAGTGAGCAGCACCCAGAGTTGTCCCATTGCTTAGCTATGGTGCCTTATTCCTGGTGGCAATGTCCTCATCCCTCACAGCAGTAGAGTTGCCTTCCTCTCAAGGGAGAGAAGAGTTAGCTCTTCTCTCCCTTGGGCAGAAAGATCTAAACCACTTCTCCACACTACTCATGCTTCAGGAGCATAATGTAGCTGCTCCAAGGGCCAGCCATGCACGTGTTGCTACGTGCTGTGCTTTTCCAGGGCTGACAGGAACCTCGTGTCATCCCGCTGCCACTTCTCTCTGGAGGAGCACTTTGTAAGCGCCGCGCTCGCCACTGAAATGATTTTTTTAAAGCCAGGTTTGAAAAGGCTGTTAGGAATCAAGGAGGACGTCTTTCCCATGGTAGGGACAAGCATCCTGGGAGAGCAGCCGTGATGGAGAGCGGCTCCGGGAGCAGAGCAGTCGGTCTGGTTTCAGCAGACAAGGTACTTTGGTGGCAGGAGATCTTGTGTGTTGTGTAGTTTTCCTGGCCCTGGTCTCCCCAGAGAGGTTTAAAACTTTTAGTGCCCTCTTGCTTGGATGTACTTAACAACAAAGAGATTTCAATTACGTATTTAAAGGTACAGGAAGACATGAAAGCCATTAGGAAGGGACCTGGTGCCCCCTGGAGATGTTGCTGCCTTGTCCTCCAGCTTGCAGGACTAGCTGCAAACTCCAGCTCAGACACAGGGGATGAAAGGGAGAACAGATGAAAACCAGCCTGGAATAAAGTTGGTGTTTTGGTTGGAATCAGGTGGGTGCATGCAATGAGGAGCTGCTTGGTGTGGACCCCAAAAACAGGAGGACAGCAAAGCCTGTGCAGGGTGGGGTGATACCAAAAGAGGAGAGCAGGCAGCAGGGTGCGGAAGGTGAGGGTGTGGTATCACTTGGGTTTGTTGCTCCTTGAGATAAGACTTGGTGCCCAAGGTCCAGAGCCTTTAGTGATGCGATGCACAATGAGGAAGAGCTTGGATGAGATGGAATCCTTCCCAACCCCTCTGTTCAGTGTGGGTCTAAGGGTGACCTGAGCACAAGGAAATGCTCACTCTGATGGCCAGGGGAGTTTGGGACAGGCTGCCTTCCAGCCCACCCTCAGGAAAGCCCAGCTGCCATGGCAGGACTTGCAGCCTCTCACAGCAAAGCAGTAATTAGCTGAATCCCAGAGCTGTGATTTAAGCTGGATGTTAACACGTGTTCTCCACAGAGCACACCAGGTTTGTTGTCTTTGTTGTCCTCATGGCAGGTCACCCGGCTGCAATGGGCTGAACCCAAGTGTTTGACTGCTGACCACGTTCCAGGAGGTTGGGTTTTATTTCTGCCGGTACTTTTAGTGCCTTCCAGATTTCACCATTGTTCCTTTCTTAATTCTTCCTTAGTGGCTTTCTGTGCCTGTCCTAAATTGCCATTCAGGTGGCATCAGGTTGTTAAACTCTGAGACTTTCACCCCAGAGGTGGCTGCATTTCACTGCTGAGTAAAACAACTCATTTATTACCTTGTGTGGTTGGATCTGTTACGGTGAAAGGTAACGCACAAGCAACAAATGGATTTGATTATAATTTTAACCAAAATTGAGCTATTGTGATCAGAAATACAGAGCAGGGAACTCTGGCTGGGCTGAGGACACGTGAGGTGGGTATGGTGGGTGACCAGCAGGTCTTCTCCAGCTGCAGAGACTCTTCTTCACGCAGAGCAAGTACATTTGATTTATTGCAACTGCAAGTGAAAGTGGTACTGGAGCAGTAGGAGAATTAAAAACATGCATGGCATGTATATGATACAGAATAACTAATCTTTCCTGACATTTACTGTCAGTCATGGGTAAGGAGAAGATAACTAACTCTGCCTCTCATGTTCTGTGGTCTGCAGTCTTCAGTCATGAAGATAAATGTCAGGCATCAGCTGTCCCTTATGCACAACCATATTCTGGTAGGCAGCAACGTTCCAACAATTCTTATGCTGGAAGATGAATCTTTGTGGAGTTCCAGATAACGTGTCCAAAGTCCTGGAGACTTTGTGTGAAAAGGTTTCAGACCCAAAGTGTCCCCTGCACTGAGAGCTGTCGTGGTGGCCTTGATGGTGATGATCCCATGAGCCAGATGGAGCTTGGAGGAAACCCTTGTGCTGCTCTGATTTCCCTGAAGTGTTTATGTCCTTTCCAGTCAGTTGGACACGGGATCTCTCTTCCCGTGGAGCCGGACCAAATTCCACAAGTATTTTTCCTGAAGAAGTCATAATGCCTTTTTAGGCCATCTCAAATCATTTCCCCATTCATACCAGAGCTCTCAAGTTGTTTGGGGGAAAGGGAAAGCATGGAAAAATAAGCCAAAAATGGCTTTTCATTTTCGAGTGTGTCATTTGTACTGAGGGGAGACAAACACGCAGCTCTTGTCGTTTTAATTTGAACTCCTCAACTCGGGGTTATTTTGGAAGGAGCGTGAAGTGGAGGAGGTTCAAGTTCAGTCACAAGGTGGGAAAATATATTTTGGGGCTCATCTGAAGAGCTTGAGTTTTCTGGTGTGTGGGGGTGAAGGAAGCATCTACCCAGCTGTATCTTTCATGGAAAAAGAGCCGGAGAAAGGATGTGAAGACCAGAGGGGACAAACAGGGATGTGCTCCTGTCAATGGCACAGGGAAGGAGCACGGCTGAGGAATCTGCTTATGGATATTTCCCATCTCTGTTTCCCTCCTAGAGGTGCCTACAAGGGCAGAGTTAGCAGTGTATTATTAATAATAAATAACAGTAGGATAGTAAAATGCTTACTTAAATACCCTGTGTCATTCCATGCATCTTCTAATGCTTTACAGAGGAAAAATTGTGTGAGAAGGGTAAATACAAGACAGGGAGGGACTGGTAAGGAGATGAGATGGAGATCAGGAGGTTCATCTTTTCCCTCTTCTTGTCTTTTTTTTTTTCCCGTGGCTTATGTATATTATAATTCCCCGGTAACCATGTGCTACTTAGGGCTGGCTGAGATGGGTCACTTCTGAATGCAGAATGAGTCCAGACCGGGTGAAAAAGTGGAAGGAAAGGTCATGTAACGTTCCTGTCATACAAAATCTGCTGGAGATGGGAGGGAGGGAGCGGGGCTATCGCCTTGCGAGCTGCAAATAGAGCTGTTAGTGTGCCATCAGATAGGGCCGGACATCGATAGCGCTGTATCAATGGGATAAAGATAAATGGGAAGATAAGAGAGTCGGGTTTGCCTTGAAATTCACTTGTGGTTACCAAAAGGCTTTGTCTTCCCGTTGATTTCTTCATCCTGCTCCTGTGGTAAATGCCAAGGCTTGAAATCTTATTTATGGTGACGCTAATGGAAAAATGTCCAGCAGAGCCGGTGCTTCACCCAAAGGATATGAAGTTCTTCTGTGCTGTCTTAATTAAGAGAGGTAACGGGGAGACTTCTGAAGCCACCCGGCAGTGGTTGAATGGCTAATTCTCTCCAGCATTGAATTAAAAATTAGGAACATTTAATAAGCGCGGTTAGGTGCCCCCTGAGTTACGGTTTCAGCAAGATGCAGTTAAGCTCAGTCTTTCTGCCTGTTTTTTGAAAGTCTGACTCATCTTTCCCAGCACTTCTCTGGCAGCTGTGAGGGCATGAAACTTTTTTAGATCGGAGATAAGATTCATGCCGTAATCACATGGTTCGGGGAGCTGGCGCTTTAAGGGAAGAAGTGCTAAAAATAACCAGGATTGGTGACAAGATAGTAGCAATTTTGGCGTTTTCTACCGTGAAGGGCTTGTTGCCAGCTCTAGGGAAAGGAATCAAGGGCTTCATTCCTCAGTGGGGCTCCAAAATGTCATTGCTCCTGTGGTAATGTAGGGGTAGTAAAATAAAAAGGGAAAGGATAGGAAGGAGTGAAGAGGGAGCGGAAGTGAGAGCAAGTAGTGGGAAGACTTGGAAGGGGTAAATATAAAAAAAAAAAAGAAAAGGAGGGGAAAGGAAAGCAGGGCGTGTATTTGACTAGTGCCACATGGGCTCGTGTGGTGTTGGAAGAAGACAAAAGGAGCGAGACAGAGGCAGAAGCACAATGATTTTAATTTGTAGGCAGAGACTGTTAAGAGAGAGGGGGGAAAAATGTGATTTGGGTTCTTTTATTCATTACTAACCATAAAAGACCCAGACTGTGTTGCCAGTGGCTTTAAAATCCAGGATCCTATTAAACCTTCCTTGATAGTAACTCAGCACTTGGAAACGAAGTTAAAGAAGGAGCAGGCGAGAGGGAGGAGGGATGGAGGAGCTGAAGGAGTCCAGGAGAGACGTAGAGTGAAGGTCTCACCTTTTTTTTGGCAGTGTTTTTTTGGGGCCCAAGTGCCCTGTTTGCCTGGAGAATCCCAGCAGGACTGGCAGCATCCCGATGCCCCTTGCAAAGGGATCGCCCCGGCCGCTGCTCCCTAGAAAAGGGCACTGCTCCCCATTCCCAGGTATTAAATCAGGCTTTATTCCTGCTCCTGGCAAACCAGCTGCAGCTCAGGGGAGGCTGCACGGAATGCGAGATGAGATGGGGGAGATCAGCAGATGAATTCGATGGATAAAGCCAGCAGGCAAAGGGGCTTGGATTGAGTCCCTGGATGATAAATAGCAGGTGTCGACTCAGGAGTTGGCACCAGGGTGAGGTGAGGAAGGGGCTGGACTGGGAATGTACTGGGAGGAACGGGCAATTCCCCCTGGTTGCCTCCAGCATCACCAGTGGTCCCTGTGTACCCCCAGGGACTGTCCTTCCCAGTTTCCCAGTGCAGGTACTCTCTGGCAGCCTCATTCCCTGCGCCCAGCTCGAGGGAGAGCTGTAATTAAAAGAGCTGTTCCCCGAGACCCAACGACTTATCGATTCGGTGTGTGTGCGGGTGTGACCTGGCTCCCTTCTCCTCAGAGCAATAGAAGAAACCTCATTCCTTTTGAAGCGAGACTCGGAGCTGACATGCAGGTCTGTGCCACACCACGTCCTCAGCTCCCTGTGACACGTGCAGAGCAGCGCAGCCAGGCGAGGAAATAGCTCCCGCGGGAGATGCTCGAGGGGATCTCAGCTCCTCGAGGATTTTCCTTTCCTGCCGGAGTTCTGGTTGAAATACGGAGATGCTGTAGTGCTCCACGTCTTGTACTGAGGATCTCCAGGCAAGGGAGCAACAGGTTTGGGGAGCCTCCATGGCCCTAATAGAGTTGTCATTTGACACGGGAAGAGGGGGGAGGAAAGAGGGCTGAGCATCCCTTCTTTGAGCCGACACGGAGAATAGGGAGAGGCTCAGGGAGGCGCCACGCTTTGCTCTGGTTCGTGAGGTGGGTAATCAACCCTTTTGATGAAGTCCGACTCCAACCTCTTTGAATTTCACCCCGTGTTCTCCCTGTTGCAGAATAGACTCAGCTGATAAAGGTCTTATCTGGTCGCCGCGCTCGAGGGGATCGGTGCTGCCGGAGGAGGGTGGCCGTGACCGGAGCCTGGTTGGGAATGCAGCGTGTGGAGCGTGGCTGGGGGATGGAGAGTGACAAGTCACTGAGTGACAACCAATAATATGTGTAGCCAAGAGGGATGGTGCAAGGAAATGCGGTTTGGGGTGAGCACCTTTCCCTGTAGAGTTTGGGAATCACCTCGTGGAGATGCACCTTGGCCTCTCCCAGAGGGATGCAGCGTGTTTGAAGATTTTCTTTGTGAGAGAATTGAAAAATTGCAAGATTAACCAGAAATACGGCCTTCTGGCATCACTCTCCCTCCTAATGGAAATCCAGAGGATCCTGTGTAGTAACTAATCAGTCAAGTGGAGGAGTAGGGTGGTTAATGTAGGAAAAATACTCCTCTCGATGCCGTGTCTGGGAGAGACTCGACAGCTTCATGCTCAGCTATCAGTCTGAGCAGTGGAAGGAGACACTGGCAGCTCTGCATGTCTGTGGTGAGGAAAACATCAGGGTGGGCGGATTTGGGCGTTTCAATACCTGGAATAAACTCTGGAACAGAATAAAAAGATCCTCTGGACCTTTTCCCTTTTCAGAATTAAAAGGAGAACCAAATAAAATCCTCCAGTCCACAAGGTCTCGCCCTAAACCAGGCGTTTCTGAAGGGGCTGAAAGCGGAGGAAGGAATCTCATTAGCCACCCTTTGGAAGCTTAATTCCAGGCGAGGCTGCCAAAGCACTGTCGCTCCTCGGATGGGAAGTGCTGGAGAGCTCCAAGAGCAGCTTTCAGTGTTCAGCCCAGCCTCAGAGAATATCTTTAAGTATTATTTGAGGATTTGGCCTGGTGGAAGCGGGCAAGCTACAAAATCCAGATATTGTTGTACTTGGCAAGAGCGTCATGCCCTTGCAGGGGGGAAGGCTTTGCCCTTTGCTAATGCTTGAACAAACCTCCATTAGGAATTAAGCAGAGTCCTCTGCATTTCGGCACTTCCTTGCAGCAATCTGGACTGGCTTCCTTCGTGTTTGCCCTGCTTAGCTCATGGAATTCTGCAGAGCGCACGTTTTCCTAGAAAGCTTTGTGTCCATCTGCTCGATTGACTTTGGTGATGGAGTTAAGACCCCCCTGCTTCCTGAGCCAGGGCGAGGAGATTATCCCTCTAATATCATTCAAGGAAACCCCTCCGCTCCCAGCTGGCTCATGGAGTCACTGGGTGATAAAATTGAGTCCAGAAACAGAAAACCTCGTTAATCTGACTCAAGATGAAGTGGCTGCAGTTGGAGATGACTCTGAAACAGCGGTTTAAACAACTCCACCCAAGTTTTTCTCATTTTCTCTCAATTTAGAAGCTGAATGAGCCTTTTTTGCTGTGGATACTGGTGTTTAGTGGAGAGATTTAGGGAGGTGAAGTTGATCCTCCAACTGAACCAATGTGTAGGGGCTCTATGCCCCTTTTAGGCTTAAAATTTCCGCTTTTCTATCACGTGTCTTGTAGGTTTACACATTGTGGGGATGGGATTTGTGGAAAACTCCCATGTACTGAGTGTTGAGGAGGTGGGGGAGCGACTCCCAGCATCCTTTTTCCAAGAGGTGTCCTGCAGCTCCAAGCAATGCTGGCCAAAAGCTTCCCATCAGACCTTTGCCATCAAAAATATTCCATGAGGAATTCTGCTCAGTAAAAAACCCCACCTTCCTATCAACAAAACAAACAAACAAAAAAAGAAATACAAAACCAGAGGGACAAAAGAAGGAGATATTGATTTTTACTTTGGATCCTTCCAGAGAGGAGTCTGTGCAACCCTGTGGTCCCTGTCTGTCTGCCTTCCCCGCTCCTGCACTTCTGGAGTTTTTTGAGCCCTTTGGCCAATTCCTGGCCAATTTCTATCCAATCTCCAGAAGGAAAGAGGTCTCAGAGATATTAAATTTCTATAAATTTCATTAAAAGAAGTAGCTGGGTGGAAGAGACCAACTATTACAGGAGCCCCATGAGACTGGGGCTCCAACATATGCACAGCCTTTCTCAGACATCACACACTGGCTGAGGAGAAAGACTTTTATATAAGCAATTTCAGGGGGGAAAAAAAAAAAAAGAAAAACATCTTTGACCAGCCCTTGCACCTCCCGAGCTGCGGGGGAAGGTGGCTGGAGAGCCCTTGGAGGCCGTGTTACATTTGTTCCACCGCCTGTCGATGGCTTGTTCATTCAGAATTGAACTTGTAAGCCCTGGAAATAGGTCAGGAGCAGGATGGAGGAAACACACCAGCAGAAATTCCAGCCGTTGAGATCTGGCTGATTTCTTCCCCCACCCCAGCACTCTCTCCTTTATTTTTTTTTTTTTTTTATTCCCCTCAGCTAAAAACGCTGAGCTCCAAATCGGGAATTGGTTCCGAGCGCCCGGCGGGGAGAGGGATGCGGAGAGGTGGGAGGAGGCAGCTGGGAAGGCCAACCGAAAGCTTGATATTATTAAGATTTTTAAGATATACAGTTTTGATAAAAGCTTGCAAGTAGCAAATTTGCTATCAAGCCTAATGTAGCATGGCAGATTTTGTCTGAGCTAGCAAAGGATCACATTTGCAGCTCCTCTGAGGCGGGGAAGTGGGCTCAATAGGCTATTTTCCACATCCATGCTCTGTTCCTGAAAAAAAAAAAAACAACTCAAAAAAACAAAAAAGGAAGAAGGGGAATCAAGGAGATGGAAAGGAACATAAAGACAGTTTCTCTTTTTTCACTTTAACCTGATTTTGCATGTGTTTGCCCTGAATGTTAATAGCCAATAACCTGCGCGCTCAACGTGGGTTTTACCGTGGGATTTGTGTTTTGCTGGGTGTGCAAAGTTGCTTAGGAACACTTCCAGATGGATTGCAGGATTTGGGCAAGTCTGGCAGGTTCCCAATCTGTTGACATTTTCATTTTGACCCTGTTTTCTTTTTTTCCATGGAATTACTGCCTCCCTGCATCTTCCTTCGCCGCGCTGGAGCTGCAAGGGTGCCCAAGGCATGGGGGAAGGTGGAGACAGCCTGGAAGAGCCACCCAAAGTTGGGGTTGTTTGGTAGTGACATTAAACAGGGCCTGATTTCACAGAATCACAGAATCAGTAAGGTTGGAAAAGACCATAGAGACCATAGAGATCATCAAATCCAACCTATCACCTATTACCTAACCTAGCCAAACCTGTTACCTAAC
The DNA here is from genome assembly GCA_013390025.1 of Pitta sordida. Taxonomy (NCBI): domain Eukaryota; kingdom Metazoa; phylum Chordata; class Aves; order Passeriformes; family Pittidae; genus Pitta; species Pitta sordida. The sequence goes on from WEKX01004758.1 coordinate 268,424, forward strand.
CTGTTGCCATCAGGTTTTGTTGCCATCGGATTTGTGCCATCTGAGCTTGGGTGAAAGATGGGAATGGGGGTTTTGGGAGACACATTGGGGAAACTGAGACAGGGTGGGACTATTTGCAAGAGAGAGTGACAGGACAAGATGGAATAGCTGTAAACTGATAAAGTAGGGAGGGATTGGATATTAGGAAGAAATTATTGGATTTGAGGGTGGGCAGGCCTTGGCACAGGGTGCCCAGAAAAGCTGTGGCTGCCCCATCCCTGGAAGTGTCCAAGGCCAGGTTGGAACAACCTGGGATGGTGGAAGGTGTCCCTGCCCATGGCAGAAGGTGCAACAAGATGATCCTTACAGTCCCTTCCAACTCAAACCAGTCTGTGGTGACCTGTGGTTGTCACTGGAATCCCATGAGAAAGTTCCAACTGGGTTACAAAGTCACCCAGTTTCAGCTCTGAAGTTGGACGGGTTGTTTTCACACTGGTCACAGTTTTTCCCAGCCCTTCTTGCATTCCATCAGTCTTGTCAGCTCACAATTTTTCGGTTGTATTTCACCAAGAAATGCTGCAAAGCCACTGCCTGGGCACCACCTTGGTCTGTCCATCACTGGATGAGTGACCCAGATGGGGATGAGATTTTTCACTTACCTTCTCAGAGTAATAAAACACACATTTAGATATGGCCTGGAGGAGACTGGATGTTTTCCTGTGCTGATATACTCACATTTTTCTCATGCATGAAGCAACTCTTCTTATTTTAAGAGACTGTGGCGTATTTTCCTGCTCAGGAGAGCGTGGGGAGATGGCTTATTTTTTTATGGCATCGGGCATGTGTTTTGCTAATGCTCTCTGTGATGTGCTACTGGTTTTATTTGCATCATTTACTGTCATTCTGTGGCTTAGTGACCCAATGTGCTTCTGCTCTGGCTCCCAGCACCAAACCCGAGCATCCTGCAACCTCTGGCCGCATCCCTGGATCTCGTATTATCCTTTTTAGTCTTCTTTTCCCCCTTTTCTTTGTGGCATTTGGTACCTCGTGCAGTTTATTAATGCCTCTTTGTCACTGCCTGCCTGATGGGTTTTCTTTCTGCTTCCCTGCTGCATCCCTAATCTTCCAGTGTTGGCTTCATTTAAGGGGGGGAATGAAAACCCTGCTGCTTCTGCTAAATCAAGTGGTGTTTGTGTTGGGAAATGAGAGAGTGTGATGCCATCAAACTCACTTATTCCAAAGCTCAGCCACGTTTGCAAATCGTGTTGTGTGGAGCCAGGGAGCTCATGGCTTGGCAGAACATCTCCCATGGCCCATAACAGGAGAGCAACTTCTTTATTTTCCTCCAATATTTTAGGAAAAATACGGGGTTTGTGTTTCTGAGGGAGAGGATGAGCCCTTGTGGTGCTGCCCCTCATCCTCCCCAGCAGCAGAGCTAAGGCAGGGTGACATTCCCCAGGGCTTTCCTGAATTCAGCCACCAGGTCTGGTGAATGTACGGGACCATTTAGGCTTTTAAGACATCTGAGGTCACTTTTCATCGCAGGCTGGGCCGCTGCACAGTTTTACAGGGTCATAAAAGCCCTGACAGGAGTCATAAAAGCCTCCAATTGCACTGCACAAACCCGTGGAGTATATTTTAAGGGCCCCTGAGTTTTCATTTTGCTGCTTTTATGGCAACTCATAAAAGCCTCGATGAGCACAAGCCCTGATTGGCTCCTCAGCACGGAGGTAGTTAAAATTACAGCCGACGACAAATTGTTCCAGTCTAAATAAATCAGGGGTTTGCATGTGGTGTGAGAGAGGGGCTGTGCTCCCCCTTCCCGTGTGCAGGGACACATGTGTGCTCCGTGGGGATTTGTCCCTGGTGTCACCATCCCTGCTCCTTTCAGCCACGTCTCAGTTGGCCTGTCACAAGACACGATGCATCTTGCTGAGTGTTCTGCTGCACCGGCTTCCCCTGGGGGTGGTTTTCTGCTGCATCACTCGTCCTGCACTCCATCCATCCCTGCTCCCACCTTCCCTGCTCCCACTAAATGCTGTGCCTTCCAACCCAGGCTATTCTGTAATTCCATGATCATTCATCCCCGTGGCGTTACAGGGCTGGCCTTGCTCTCTGGGCACAAACAGATGCTTGACTGGCTGTCAGCAGGCAGGGCCAGACCCCAGCTCCTGGTACTGGTTGTGATCAGAGCTGCTGGGGCTTGGCAAGGTTTTGGGGGCTAAATTACATTTCTATTGCGAGGTGTCAGTTTGTCAAAAGGGAAATATTTCATAGGAATAGCTTGTTGTGTTTTGTGGTTTGTTTTTGGGTTTGTTTTTGTTTCTTGACATTACCTGGCTAGACTGAAATAAATAAGAGTGGTTGAAATTCAAATGTGATGTTTGAAAGCTACAGAATGAAGTGTGACCTGAAAACAGGAATTCTTGGGTCGGGTCCTGCCTTGCCTCGCTACCTGGGGCAGGGAAGTGTTTCTTGGTGGGAATCTCACCTGCCCAGCTGGGAAGAGAGGGATGTGGTGAAGGCCAGTGCCGTGGGAGGAAGGAGGCAAAGCACGTGTGCTTCGAGCCATGGAATGGTTGCAGCAGCAAGTTGAGTGCCTGGATTTGGGATGGAAATTTCCTTGACTGTTCTCCTCCTCTCTGCACCACTCAGGGGGTGGTGAGGTCAGGGTTTGGTTTCTGGGTGTTCACAGTTCCACTCACCCTGAGCCCTTCCCTGCCTCTCATTTCCAGGGGCATCTGCTTCTCAGCAGGCAGAGTTTTCCACTGGGCTATTTCCACCCTTTCCCTGAGCCAGTCCTTGCCAGAGGGAGGATGGATCCGTACCAGTGGCATCTTCCAGTGCTGTGACCACCTCCTTTTGCCCTGCCATGTGCCAGGGCCATTGCTTGGCACGAGGCTGTGCTGGTGTCCTGGGGCCAGACAAGCAAAGCCAAGCCCAAGAGACCAGGCTCAGGTTCTCCCTCAGAGAGGGACCAGCACAATCTCAGCTGTGTGACCTTCCAGCCTGGAATCTGCTTGTCACAGCTTTGGGAGAGAAAGGAAGCGATCAGAAAGGTTCTCTGTTGCTGTGTGAAGATAAATGTGTCTTATTTCTGTCTTGCTGTAGCTTTATATAGTAATTATATCAACTAGAGCTGATCAAAGCATTTGTTAAAGAGAAAACTATCTCTCCTTTGCTTTTGTTACTGTTTGCAGCCAATTTGACAGGCTTTATATCTCCGACTACATTTTCTCTTATTTTCCACGCTTGATTTCTCTTTTTCTCTTCCTTCCCCCTTGTTGGCACCTGGCACATAGATGGATCTCCCTCCCCCACCCCCTCCCCATCCTCTTCCCCTTCCCCCTCTCTCCATCTGGCTTAATAAAAAGGTTTTTTAAGCCAGCCCAGGGACTCAGGAGCAAACAGCAGCAGTGATGTGAGGGATCAATCTACCTGTGCCTCCTGTTTTGGGTGAGGTGGGAATGGAGGGGCTCAGCCAGGCAGGAGAGTCCATGGGGCAACTCCCCCACCTCCTCACCTCCCCTGACTTTCTCCTTTCCACTGTTATTGTTTCTCCGGGTGTTTATGAAGGTTTAACTTCTCATCTCAGAGTTTTTCATGACACTGGCACAAATGGGTTGCCCTTTTGTCTGAGCCATATCCACAAATCCCAGAGAGCGCATCCTTGCTGCTGCTTTAATGTTATTTTTTTTTTTAAGGATTCCTTCTTTTCCTGTTGACTTTCCATCCTCCTTTAATCTCGTTTAAAACCTCTCTCTCCTCCAATGTCTGCGCTTCTCTCTCTGTCTCTCTGTTATTGGCTTTATGGCCAAACGCTTTAATTTATTTGCCGTACAATGTCTCTTTACCACTGCTCTGGGGATACAAATTGTTTGAAAGACGTTACAATAATATCCAGCCTTGGCACATCTGTTTGTCAGGGCTCAGCATTTCCAGCTCAGCCCCTCAGGGACGGGCAGGAGGAGGGTACCTTCCTCTGCTTGAGCATCTGGGGAGATTAATTGTGATTACCTGAGCTAAAACTGGGCTGGGACTGGGGGTTCCTAGGACAAAATGTACTGGGAAGCCTCTCCTTTCCCAATGTTGGAACCGATGGTGGTGGTTAGTGATGAACCTCTCCTTGCACAGGACAAGGACATTCGTTAGAAGAGTTCTGGATCAAAATATGAGTCAAAATATGAGTCAGAATGGGGGGATTCAGGGTCAGACTGTTGGAGATGGTGGTGAAGCTGTGTGCTGGGGGGTGATCTGGATGTGTCCCTGGTGCCAGGTGTGCTGGGTTTGGGGGTGCTCTGTTTGCTTTGCATGAAGGATGCCCCAACCGTGGGGACAGGACCTTGTGCCCATTGCTCAGCTGGGAACAGAACTGCAGAGGGGTGGAATGCCCTGGCTGGAATTGCAGAGGGTTCCCAGTGGTCTCTGAGGGGATTTATTCCTGATGATGCCTTTTAGCAGAGAGAAACCAACTGCCCTGGGCCAGGCTGGGGGGTGAGACACCCGCTTGCCTTGGGCTAGGCTGGGTTTAGTGCTGCTAAACCCCCTCTGAGGCTCTGCCAGGCAGCAGTTGCCTCCCTTGTGGTGTTTTTAGCTTTCCTTATCAATGCTCTTCATAACTCCTAATGCACATTGATTGCTGTCTATTTCTCCTTTTATTTTTGTGTTATGCTTGATTGCTGCTTTAGCAATAAGAATAGGGCTTTTAGCCAAAATTGTCTTTTTTGGATTGCAGAGTCCTGACTTTTTGGCTCCCTAATAAGTTTTGTGTTACGAGCCCACATTTCTCTGTTGACATTTTTCCTTCCAGCCAATTTCTCCCATAATTTTCCCCCGCGTTGGAAATGAGTCCTTTTGAAGCCCTGAGTATATATATTACTGATTGGGGCAAGCCTTTATTATCCATTGTGAATGTAATCAGGTCCTCATCACTAGTTTCTTGATAATCACTGAGCACCAGTTCAGTCATTAATTTCGTCTTTATCCATCATGTCTTCTTTCCACGTTATTTGCTAAATAGCTCGGACGTGATAGCGACACTCGGCATCCGAGCTTGGAATTCTTTGCTTCCTTAATGTGTTTACACTGTCACAATAACGCTGTCCCTGATACTCAGGTCTGTGGGATTTTACTGTGAAGGATGCTCAGCCAGCTCCAGGGAACCTGCACGGAGGAGATTAATATTCCTTTGTTGGATGATCACCGTGGACGGTCTTTAGACCCTGGCGTTTCAATACCTCCTGACCACGAGCTCTAATTTATTATCTCCCCGAATCAAGCTCTTCTGGACTGAGCTGTTTATCTTTCCCCTCATCCTGGTGTGTAGCTTCCCTCCTGTGCCTGCTTGGGTTCGTAGCGATCCATATGTATCCAATAGGTCGAAGAGATCAAAAGCTATAAAAGTAGGGAAATAAATGGATTATAAGCAAAGGCTTTGTCGGCCCGATCGTTCCGATCACTTGGGAATGCCAATAATATCACCTTGCTTCTTGTCAAAAAGATTTTCCCGTGCTTGCTGCCTCTTGGCAAGTCCTGCAGGAGGGATGGATGGAGGGAAGGATGAGCGGATGGAGAAGCAGGGGGTACATGGCTCCTTTGGGGTGGTATTTCATAAAATCTTGGGTTGGGAGGGACCTTAAAGCTCATCTTGTTCTGCTCACCTGCCACGGGCAGGGACATCTTCCATTGGACCATCCAACTTGGCCTGGAACAATTCCAAGGATGGGGCAGCCACAGCTTCACCAAGAAGGATTGGTTTGCTTGCTGACCAGCCCTGGACTTCATGCCCTGCTTGCTATTTTTTAGGTCTCCTCATCAAGCTAACACACCCTATTGATTGCAGGGGTTAATTAGCCAGGACACGGCTTAGTCCTGCCATGCTGGAACTTCTGGTGCCCAAACCAGTTTTGTTTCCCCTGCCCTGAGCCTCCCTCAGCTCCTGCTGCATTGTGCCAATTAGGGAGACCTTCAGGGCCTTTCCAGAAGGGTTTTCAGAGCTCCTCTGAGAATTCTGCCAGGTGAAAGCTGAGGCTGCAGGCATTAAAAACCCAGACTTCCAACTGCTGCTGATCCTTGAACCAGTGTAAAATGAGCTGAGGGATGACAGGGGCCTCAGGGGGGAAGACACAGTGACTTGCAGGATTGAGCTGAGTCCTCTGCTGTCCTCCTCCTCTTCCCCCACTGATGTGCTCTGCTAAGTTTTTTTTTCCTTGACAAGCTGCTGAGTTCCCTCCTGGCCACTTCTGTCTCACGCCTTGACTTGGTCTGCAGGGATTGAGCACTTAATATAGGGAATGAGACTCTCCATGATTACATTAGGCTTATAAAAGTTAAAAGCACAGATGCAAAAAGGCTGCAAAATCTGTTTCAAGCCACAGACTTTCTTTTTTCTTTTTTTAAACCCTCACCAAAATCGCATTATTTGGTACTTCCTGCTGTGTCCTGCCCAGCTGGCAGTGGCTGTTCACAGGTAGAGGTTGTGATAGTCACTCTGCTTTGGGGGTGGCCAGTTTTGTGTCCCCTCCATCCTTGTTTGGGGTGTTGGAATTTGGCCTCAGGTGAGGTAGCTGAGGGTGTCATTGTAGTCCAGGTGATAACAGCACACAAGGTGCAGCACCAGCTCTGGTTTCGCTCCTTTTCCAAGACCAGCTGCTGCTGGACTTCAGAAAGGATGCAATGGGAATTTTCCTGGAATCCCAGAATGGTTTGAGTGGGCAGGGACTTTACAGATTATCTAATGCCAACCCCCTGCCAAGGGCACGGGTGCCCCTCTCTAGATCAGGTTGCCCAGGACCTGTCCTGGGGTTTTGGAAAATGTGCTCAGGACAAAATTAATTTGACTAAAATGAAGGGCTGTAAGTTGGTTGTTGGTGGGAAGGGAGGTCCTCAGCCCCATCAGGGTTGTGATGGCCCCAACCTGTGCCAGATGTTCAAAAGAATTAGGAAAATTAGGAGAATTAGGAAAGCTCGTGCTACGAGAAAACCTTAAACTGCTCCCATTGGTATAACCACCACGGTGGTAGAAATCCCAGTTGGAAAGACAATTCCCACCTTTCCAGAGGCAATGCCACTGGCTGGTAAAAATCCCAGTGCCCTGCCTGCAAAAGCAGCAGCCTGGTGTGCTCTCAATCCATCCAAAACCAGGCAGCAAATCTCCACGTGGATTTTAAAATGCTTGGTCATGTCCTTTTTGATCATGTCCTTCTCCTTTCTAATGCACATCTCGTCCATCGGTCACCTCTCCTTGTTCTCACTCATAGTTTCAACTTTCCTTCCTCCAGAGGCATCAGCCCCTCTGGATAATGTGCCCTGACAGCTCCTCTTAGCAGAGCTTTCAGCATCGGTGCACAGGGCTCTGTGGAAATGGAAGAAAATCCACCTGGGAAGTGCTTTTATGGGCTGCAAACAAACTGCACTGAACACCCAGCCCAGGCACCTTGTGCCACCCACAAAGCCAAGGAAAACCTCGGGGGGATTAAAAACACACAGTGCCTGAGCTTTGGGAGTTTTCTTATCTCTTTTATTTTTTTTTTATATGTCCACAGATGTGAGAGATTAAGGATGTGGGAAATATTTTACCAGTGGAAAATGAGATGGTAGGGAAGTGTTGTGGATTCTGCTGTGTCTTGTTTGTCAATCCAGCCCCAAATTCCTCAGGTTTCCCAGGGCAGAGAAGAGGGCTGGAGATACGGAACTCCTCGTGCTCCTGGCAGCGGCACAGATGCTGTGCCAGGACAAGGGATCTGTGTTAAATTCGAGCTGTGCCTCCAGGATGCATCTCAGCTTTACCAAATCCCCATCCCTTCTGAAAAGATTAAAGCTCCACTTTCAAAAATCCTGTTTTTTTCAGAATTCCTTTTCTTTCCCCCCGCCTCATTCCTATTTTCTCTCCCTTCCATCTCCCCACTCATCCAGCACTTCTCAAAGTCATCCATCTCTTCTCTGCACACACATGGAGAGGGACCTTCCTGTTATCCAAACCTTTGGTTTAACTAGGAATGAACGAAGTCAACAAAGTGATTTGTAAGGGGCAGCATCCAGTGATGGGATGCTGGTGCAGGGATGTGGAGCTGGGTCCTTCTTCCCCTGCTGCTGGGAGAAGGAGCTGAATATATATTCCATTTCTTTGTAGGCTTTATAATTCCATCTATTGTTTTAGGATCATATAATTTACTTTGTTTTAAATACAAGGGCTGCATAAACCGCCATCTGTATTATTTTGTGGACCCTGACATAAATTTCCATTATGGTGCTTATTAAAATGTCTCTTTAATGCCCTGAACATCGACAGCGCTTTGCAAATGTGTGGGGTTTTTTTTCCCCACTGGCTTGTGAATTGAGTGGATTTATCCCTGCCAGGAGTCTTTTTGAGGGTGAGATCGGAGGGAGGGAACATCTTTTTTAATCTCATCCTGTTCAGTGGAGCCTGTGCCCCTCGCAGGGGCTCCCAGGCCACCTCGGTGTGAGCGAGTGGAGGGCAGCAAGTCCTGCTGGGACAATGCAGCCATGAAACACACCGGGATTAAAAACTGGAAAAGCTTTTATGAAATATGTGCAGCTTTTTCCTTTTACCCTGCCCTCCCCCCCTTCCAAATCCAGACATTTCCTGCGAGCGCCGCCGTTTTATCCGAGCGGGGCTTTTCCTAGACGAGATCTTTTCATTCTGCTCAGTGTTTGTGCAGTGTCTAGCCAGGCAAAGATCCCCTGCTCCATGTGTTCCTAGGCATCCTTCTAATAACCGTGGTTAATAATGAATGACAACCATTAAATCACGTTAAATATGTACGAGCAGCACGATGGAGACCCTTGATTCCCGGCACTGGTAATGCCAGTCAGGTGTGGATAAGCACGTTGCTCCCTTGTGCCACGGCCACAAAAGGGGGGACCCTGTAGAGAACAGGGGTAATTTGCCTGGTTGTTGCTTTATTTAGCAGTAATTCCTGGAAATGGAATGAGGAGAGAGATTCCCACGTCGGCTCTGTGGGTCGGGGCAGGGGGAGGGGAGGGGGGGGCATTAGTTCATCGTGGCGCCGGCAGAGATTGTCTGAGGCAGCAGCTGCTCTTCCTTTGCAGCTTTTGGGAGGGCAAAGCTCGTTTTGTGGCGGCTTTATTCCTGCAGGCAGAAATAATCCAGATTATGGGGACTTGCAGTGCTTGTGGGAGGTGGTGAGCAGCATCCAGGGAGGGCTCTGTGGCCAAAAACTCGGTGTCTGGTCAGGGGCTGTGCTACACCGACCTATAGATAGAGACAGATAGAGAATATTTCCCTTCCACAGCCCTCATCTCCTGCCCTGGTGATGGGCTGTCTCTCTCTGGCAGGATCCAAGGGATGCTTTAACCCTGCCTGGTTGAGTCTGTGTCGCCTCTGCCCTTGCTCCAGCAAAACTGGCCCCAACTCTCTGCCTCTATCCCATAAACCTGCCTGGATTAATGGAACCAGGATGAAGGGCAGATTTTGGCAGAGCTCGTAGGACCTCTCAAAGCTTCAGGCAGCCAAGGGGAACACGTGTGCTGCTTCTTCTCCCCCAGGATGGCGAGGCTGCCATCCCCATGAGGCGGGATGAGATGCCTCCAAACCATCTCCCAACTCCCGGAACCCCTCACAGAGGCCAGTCCAGAATCAAGGAAAGACCTCCCCTGTTGTTCCCACACCGACCCTGCCTTACAAAAGCACAAACCAGAGCAGAATTTTTCCTCTGGATTTTCCACTGCCCTGCACCTTGTCTTTCCCACTCCTGTCATCACCCTCCCTTGGTATCAGCATCCTGCTGAGGTTCAAAGCAGAAGATGAGGTTCGAGTAGTGCCCAGATGCTTTAACTCCTGGTGGCTTCCCGAGGTGTCTCCGTGCCAGGTGTGCCCTGGGGAATAACAGAGTGACTGCATGGGGCAGGAGGTGGCAAAAATAAGCTGCTGTTTCTGGCTGCTCAGCGGAGTAGAATGACATGAAAAGCCTGTGACAAATTCCCCTGGTCATTATTCCTGGCCAGCTGAAGTGGGGCAGAAGGAGGAATGCTGAAACATCCTTAGTTAATGGTAAAGGAAAGGAGGGAGGCAAGGAAGGGGAGTGGATGAATTATTTAAGTTACAATCATTAGAGCAACGGGTGGGAGGAAAAAGTAAATTTTTTTTTCGGGCTTTTTGCTTCACTTGCAATATTGAAAATGGGGAAAAAATCATTTGGGATCAAGCTGGAATGCAACCTTAGTAACTGGCAGCTGAAGGGAAATAAGAGAGTTGATGCTGGGTTGACTGTTCCTCATTCAGGGAGAGCTGAGAAAAGCTTTGCTCGAGTCTTTTCATAGTGAGAAAGGCCAGAAGGCCAAGGGAGCAGCAAAATCCTTTGGGATTGTGCCTGTAGGAGTCTGTTCATGATGCTGTTCTTGGTCTGGAAAATCAGAGAGAAGAGCAAACTCCAATTGCCTCTCCTTTGGGTGTCACCACAGGCTTTGCACAGATAAATCCCACAGGTCTGGGGCAACATTCCAGGACATCCCCACACCCCTGGGAAGACAACACTTTCATCCCTGCTCTACTGGTGATGGGCTTCCCTTCCTTGTGTTACAAAGCTGCACTGGCTGCACCTGGATTTCTCCTTCCCTCTCCCATGCTTTGGTGGGAATTTCCCATTGATAACCCAGGAAAAGGGTTTCCTGGGATGGAGTTGCTGCAGTCTCCTGAACACCACATGTTGCTTCTTCCCAAGCTCTGGCCAAGGCAATGCTGCAGGCTCTGGACAAGTGCTTTTATAGTCTTTTAAGATTTCCAGAGCCACTCTTGGAGGGCCGTAAAGACCTTCGGCTGGTGATAATTGGATTTGTAAGACAGTGCAACATGTGATAAAGTACTCTTGTTGGACAGGATCCCAGTTTTCTTCTATCATTCTTATTAATGTGATAAATGTCGCTGTCTGAGCTGATAGGGCCGTGTTGGATAATAAGATTGGAATCAGCTTTGATTTCTCCAGTTCAGTTCTGCATCACGGCTTGGCGAGAGCAGGCAGGGAGAGACCTGGCCAAGGTGTCCATCCCTGGAATGGGGGGGGCTCTATCCCTTCATTCCTTGCCTTTTCCTTGCTGGGAGGGCAGGAGATGAGGAGATGGACCCAAGGCAGTGGCTGAAGGTTTCAAACCTCTCATCATGGAGTGGGAGAGGAAGGTGGCCTTGGAGGAGCTGGAGCAGAGGGTTGGATGTGTCAGGCAATGAAACCTGTCCTAATTAAAGCTGATGGCAAACAAATGTGGGAAGAGGAATACAGCTGGGAAGCCTAAGTGCAATTTGGAACTGAGCAGCTGTGAAATTGGTCCCACTGACCACAGCTGAGGCTGGAGAGAAATCAGGGCTGGCTATAGGTAATGTTATTGTATGTCTTGATGTAGCACAGTCTTACTTTGCTCCTGGGCTGTGGATGAGGAGAGGGAGAGGTGGTTCCTTGGTGGCCCGTCTCCTCTGCCGTGGTGAGCCAGGCATTGTGCTGAAGCAGAAAAAGGAGGACAAGGTGAGGTTTTTTTTCCATGTCAAACCTCCAATCTGTTGGAGAATTAGTGGTTACTCATTGTGTGGAAAGAGGAGAGATTTCTTTTAAAATCCAATAATCTCCTGGCTGGAGATGCTTTTTCCCGGTGTCCTTGTCTGTGCCTCTCCCCTGGAGATGTGTTGTGCTTCGGTGATTCTTTGGGAAAGGGATGTGTGTGCTGGGGAGGATAATGCTGCAGCAGCAATCCCGTGTGGGTGAGCAGTAAATACTTATGACATCCTGCTCGTGGGTTTTTGTAGGACTCGTGCCTTTCCTTGCTAAACAACTGCCAAATGAAACCTCCTTCCTCTGTGAGGGGGGTTTGAAGAGGCAGCTGGAGGCACCAGCCTTTGAAATGAGGTGGCAAACTGAGCCCACTGCCTATTTCTGCTTAATATTTTGTGGAAAATGAAGGCAGCAGGAGGAGAAGGCTCTGGCCAGCCTCCTGCCTGCCCCTTGCAGAGCTGCCAGCCATGGCTGGGGATGGAGAGCTGCTCAAGGACCTGGGATTTGGTGTGGAGGTGGGGAGTGGACAGAGACAAGTCATTAAACACCCCCTGTGTATAAATTTGGCTGCATGGCCTTTGCAGTCGTGCAAAGCAGAAATCACCCCAGAGCACCATGAGGCTGTTTCAGAGATCATCCCAGAGTTATTATCCTCAGGTTCCCTTACTTAGAGAGCAGCTGCTCACTGCACTCAAAGGGAAAGAGGAGCACACACTGTTCAAAGAGCCAGGCAGAGCACTCTGGCCCTGCTGAGCCCCACGTTGGTAAATGTTATTTCCCATCTTCATTGACTTCCCAGCGTGTCCTTCCCACTGGCTCTGATTGCCTGCCTTTCCCACTCTGGGAAGGCAGGGGTTTTGTCCTGTTTGGTAATTGCTCTGGTCTCTAAAAAAATAAAAGAATAAAGTGAAGGCCAGCAGGCAGCGACAAAGAAAATCAAAATTAAAGAGAAAAAGTATTCATAAATAAATTTCCAAGCCCTAAATGATCTGCCTTGTTTGTGCCACACACAACTTGGGAGTGATGGAGTTGAGCACTGGATCCAAAGCTGAGCAGGGCTGGGCAGGATGCAGAGAGCAGGAACGGCAGCAAACGGCTCCTGTGCTGGGATTTGGGGGGCAGGGCAGTGCCCACAGCCCCAAGGCTCCAGAGCTCAAGGAGTGTTGGGACAACACTCTCAGGGACAGGGTGGGGTTGTTGGGGTGTCCTGCCCAGGGCCAGCAGTTGGCCCCAATAATCCTCGTGGATCCCTTCCAGCTCAGGGTATTCTGTGATTCTGTGTTTGGACTGAGAACTGTCTCATTCTGCTGCCAAGCAGAAGTGACCCTGTGTCTCTTATCACTCCAGGGTCTTATCTCTGCCGTGCCTGCTCGCTGCTGTCAGCTGTGGCAGCTTTTGAGTGTCAAATATCCCCCCAAAATGTGCTCTGCAAGGACGAGAGGTCCCAGAGCTGAGTGGAAAAGCAGCTGCTGCCTTATTACACCTGGCCTTGTACCCGGCGAGTCCATCATGGCCTTGTCGGGACTCTGACGCCTCGTGTAGCACAGAAATCCTGCTGGGGACAATCACTCTTAGACAAGCAGAGAGATGGTGCCCCGCTCTGCCTAAGAGCTGTGGAGAGCAGAGATGGCACAGGGAAGCCTTTTCCAGCTGGTAGATAAAGGCCAGGCAGAGGAGAGATGCTCAGGGGCTGCGAAACCCCTCCGCCAGATGTTTGCCAGTGGTTTTTCCCACCCATCATTATTAGCACCGAATTCCCTGCGTCCTCTCGCTGTGTTTCCAAGGCCCAGCTGTGTGTCCATCACCAGCTTGGTGGCCTGGCCACTAAGCACCAACCCTTGGTCATCCTTTGGTTTAACTTTCCTGGGGTTTGCTGTGTTTTATTGCAGCCCTGGAGCAAAGGATTGCTCCTTCACGTAGCACTTTATGTGCCACAGTGTGCCGTCTTTTTTATTATTATTATTATTATTAAATGCTGAGAGNGAGCACACACTGTTCAAAGAGCCAGGCAGAGCACTCTGGCCCTGCTGAGCCCCACGTTGGTAAATGTTATTTCCCATCTTCATTGACTTCCCAGCGTGTCCTTCCCACTGGCTCTGATTGCCTGCCTTTCCCACTCTGGGAAGGCAGGGGTTTTGTCCTGTTTGGTAATTGCTCTGGTCTCTAAAAAAATAAAAGAATAAAGTGAAGGCCAGCAGGCAGCGACAAAGAAAATCAAAATTAAAGAGAAAAAGTATTCATAAATAAATTTCCAAGCCCTAAATGATCTGCCTTGTTTGTGCCACACACAACTTGGGAGTGATGGAGTTGAGCACTGGATCCAAAGCTGAGCAGGGCTGGGCAGGATGCAGAGAGCAGGAACGGCAGCAAACGGCTCCTGTGCTGGGATTTGGGGGGCAGGGCAGTGCCCACAGCCCCAAGGCTCCAGAGCTCAAGGAGTGTTGGGACAACACTCTCAGGGATAGGGTGGGGTTGTTGGGGTGTCCTGCCCAGGGCCAGCAGTTGGCCCCAATAATCCTCGTGGATCCCTTCCAGCTCAGGGTATTCTGTGATTCTGTGTTTGGACTGAGAACTGTCTCATTCTGCTGCCAAGCAGAAGTGACCCTGTGTCTCTTATCACTCCAGGGTCTTATCTCTGCCGTGCCTGCTCGCTGCTGTCAGCTGTGGCAGCTTTTGAGTGTCAAATATCCCCCCAAAATGTGCTCTGCAAGGACGAGAGGTCCCAGAGCTGAGTGGAAAAGCAGCTGCTGCCTTATTACACCTGGCCTTGTACCCGGCGAGTCCATCATCGCCTTGTCGGGACTCTGACGCCTCGTGTAGCACAGAAATCCTGCTGGGGACAATCACTCTTAGACAAGCAGAGAGATGGTGCCCTGCTCTGCCTAAGAGCTGTGGAGAGCAGAGATGGCACAGGGAAGCCTTTTCCAGCTGGTAGATAAAGGCCAGGCAGAGGAGAGATGCTCAGGGGCTGCGAAACCCCTCCGCCAGATGTTTGCCAGTGGTTTTTCCCACCCATCATTATTAGCACCGAATTCCCTGCGTCCTCTCGCTGTGTTTCCAAGGCCCAGCTGTGTGTCCATCACCAGCTTGGTGGCCTGGCCACTAAGCACCAACCCTTGGTCATCCTTTGGTTTAACTTTCCTGGGGTTTGCTGTGTTTTATTGCAGCCCTGGAGCAAAGGATTGCTCCTTCACGTAGCACTTTATGTGCCACAGTGTGCCGTCTTTTTTATTATTATTATTATTATTAAATGCTGAGAGTTGGTTTTTTTTTTTTTAAATCTGGAGAGAACGGATATTTATAATTTACCACCTAGGGCTTGGTAATTAATATTTGTGTAGAGCTCTCAGCGATGTCTTGGATGTGAAATGTATTATATAAATAAAGACCGTCTTGCAAGCGGCAGGGGAGGAGGGGAATTAAATAAAAAAAACAGGTTTCTGTGATGTTCACGGGAAGAGGTGAAGCTGTGAAGGGATCTAGAGTCCCCAGCACCCCAAAAGGGCTGTGGGAAGAGCCTCCTGGGAACGTTGTGTGCGTAGGTCAGGGGCTCCCAGTGCTCTGGGCTCCGCAATCTGGAGGCTGCTCACGGCACGTGAAATGAATTTGTGTTCTTACACCGGTTCTTAGCAGAGCAGAAAATATGATGCACTCACAGGGTCTTCGACTGCTTGTATGGAAGGACCAGTGATTAAATGGGCCGTGGAGATTGAGCTGTGGTGGAGGAGCCACGAGGGGATTGTCACCACCGAGATGCTCCCGTGATTTACGGGTCCCTTCTTCCCGTCCCTTGGGGCTGCAGAGGGGAAGGGAGGTGCTGGGGAGAGCCAGGACCCCTCAGACCCAGTCACAGGATCCCTAAACCCCACAGTTCTCAGGAAATCTCCATATTTCCCAGGTCACATTGCCCTGGTGGCACCAGGAGTGAGAATGAAGGAGAAAGTCCGACCACTGTGATGCTGCGTGGAGTCACCAGCACTGAGAGGCTTTTCCTATTAGAATTCCAGAGTGCTGCTGGAATTCTGGTCCTGTTCTCTCTCCACTCCATGGACATGGGGGTGGGTAACACCCTTCAGCCTCACATTCCCTAATCATAGAGTCCTGGGGTGATTTGGATTGGAAGGCACCTTAAAGCTCTTCTGGTTGCACCCCTTGCCATGGACAGGGACACCTTCCTCTGTCCCAGGTTGTTCCAAGCCCCGTCCAACCTGGCCTTGGCTGACCCTTTTGGGAGGGCATTAGGGATCACCAGCAGTCACAGGTGGTTAAAATACTGCCCAGCAAACTCTTGCCTATTCAGAATTCAACTTTAAAATAAATCCATCCAAAGAAACTGAAAGAATGTGGAAAATAGTTGCAACCCCCTCCCCAATACCCTTCGTGTCTCTTATGGTTGTTCTTAAAAAATTCTTCTATCCCATCACAGGTTTTCATGGTAATGAGAATTTCCCTCAAAAAGGGAGGTGTGGGCTGATTGGAATTATTTCTGAACTAAGCTCAGGCCACCAATTTTGCGTCAGGGAAATGAAAAAAAACACCTGGAAAAACTTGTTTCATTTTCCAGAAAAACATTTGGATTTTTGTTTCAATTACTGCGTTTGGGGTTTTTGTTGGTTTTGTTTTTTGTTAAATGTAACAAACTGTGGTTATTAAGGTTAAAGAAACGCACTGCCTAAAACAGAGAACACCTGACAATGAGACAAAACCTTTATTTTCTGGTTGAACAAAATATTTAATTTGACTCAAACAATTTTTCACCTGATTTTTCACTTTTGTCATAAAATCAATTTCCTGCATAGCTCTGTTCTCCCACGCTGCCAGCACTGTGGAGTCAGGGAATCCTTTTCTTTCTTTGTGTTATTTTCTCTTTTCCCTCCCTTTTTCCCCTTTTTTTTTCCCATCCTTTTTTCCCCTTTTCCCACCTTTGTTCTAGTTTTCCTTTTTCCGATTTTTCTCCTTTTGTCTGATTTTTTTCTTCCTCCACTTCTTTCCCTTCCACCCTTTCTTTCCCTCATCTTTTCTCTTTCCCCCTTCTTCCCTTCCCCCTTTTCTCTCCCCTCCTTTCCTTGTCTTTTCTTCCTCTCCTTTCCCCCCTCCTTCTTTCCCTTCCCCTCTTCTTTTCCACCCCTTTTCCTCCTGTCTTTTCTCTTTCCCCTTCTTTCTGTTTCCCCTTCTTCCTTTTCCCCTTTCCCCCTTTTCCCTCTCCCCCTTCCCTTGTCTTTCCTTTCTCCCTCCTTCTTTCTCTTCCCCTCTTCCTTTCCACCCCTTTCTTTCCCTTTCCCTGATTTCCTTCCCCTTCCCCCCCTTCTTTTCCCTCCTCCCCCTTTCTTGCCCTTTCCTCCCTTCTTCCCCTTTCCACTCCCTTCCTCTTCCCCTCCTCTTNTGCGAGGTGTGCGGGAGATGGGGATGGGAAGATGGAATGTGCAGGGAGCTGCTGCTGTGAACAACTGGCGGAGGGTTTGGGGCTGTAAATCCTCCCTGTCTCCCCATCCCTGGCCCTGCCTCCAGCTGCAGCATCAGCTCTGGCAGTCGGGAGGGAAATAGAGATATTTTATAATCTAATGGTTGTTGTTTTTATTTATTTTTTTTCNCCTTTCCTCCCTTCTTCCCCTTTCCACTCCCTTCCTCTTCCCCTCCTCTTTCTCTTTCCCGTTTTCTCTTCCCCCACCTTTCCCTTTCCTCCTTTTTTCCCTTCTTTCCCTTTCCCCTCCCCTTCCCCTCCCTTCCCTTTCTCTTCTCCCTCTCTTT
>WEKX01004758.1:285806-328923 GCA_013390025.1 Pitta sordida
TTTGAACCTCTTTGAACTGCACTAATTATATCGCAGCCCTTATGTAACTAATCTGCAGGTAATATTGTGATTATATTTCGGGAGCCATATGGTCCTGTGCAGTCACTTCCCGCGTTGTTAAACCGCTGAAGCGGATAAACTCCGTGTCCATGCACAAAGTAATTGCACAAAACTAATTTGTGTNTTTAACCCCCGTGTCATTTGTTTAGAGGCTCTGTTTTATTTGCAAACTTTTAAAGAGGAATGGTTTATATCCTGAGGTGAGCAGTGGGAATAATGGATGTGGGATCTGCTGCTGAGATGGATCAGTTCGGGGTTCAGGCAGCAGTTCCCTCTCCCCCAAAGGGCAGAGCCCCCCTGCCTGGGGGGGGGATACAAGCTTTTTATGCTTTCCCTGACCTGTGGGAGAGGTTGTTTTTGATTTTAGGGGGCTGCTGGGAGATCTTGGTACGAGTTTTTATGTTGAGCAATAGGAGGGATCTGCAGGGATGTGTCTCGGGGAGATGAAAATGGATTTTTGCAGTGGTGAGATTTGGGCACGGGACTGGATTTGTCCCCTGTGCACACCCCAGAAAATGGAATGCTATTTGCAGCTGGGAAGACCCTTTGCACCCACTCAGAATATCTTGGGGTGCCTGAGAGGGTCCCAAGCCATCCTTGTGTGTGACCGAGCGAAGGGAAACAACGTTGGCTGCTGCAGAGATGCTCCGAAGGGTCCCTCCGTCTCCCATCCGGCAATGGGAAGGTTCCCTCTGCTGGCAAACGCCAGGTCCTGGAAAAGCTCCGGGTGATTGTACAGAGCCAGCACGAAGCCAGAGGAAGGGTTTAACCGCGAGGTGCTTGGGAAAATGTCACTGTGGGTACACACGCGTGAGCTCCTGTATTTACCGAGAGAAAGGCGCTGGCAATCCTCCCTCCTATTTATAACCCTGCTAAAGGCTTGTCTTGGGGTTGGAGGAAGAGCTCAGCTTCAATCTGCGAGTTTTTCTTCCTCAAATTACCCTCGTGTTTGGCTCCTCAGATGGGCGACTGTGAAATGGGTTGAAATGTGCCGTGAGTGTGGTGTCATTATTCCTGCTATCATCATTAATGGTGATGTCCCTTGTCATGGAATTGGTGGATTTTCAGCTCTGTTAGAAACTGAAAAGCCTTTAAAAAAAAAAAAGAAAAAGAAGAAGAAGAAAAAAAAAAAGCTACCGGGAAAATAAAATAGAATGGCTGTTTACCAGATGGATAAGGGGCAGAATTGCTTGAGGGAGATTACAACTCCTTGTTTTCAAGATGGCGCAAAAGCACAAGGTAGAATAGATACATTAATTGATAAATAAATAAATACTCTGCGAAAACAGATGGGTCCCCTTGAGCCCAAAGCCATCTCTCTTTGTTTCTTTTCCAAGCCCATACTTCAGAGCAGGGTGTGAGTGTGCCCAGCTCTCCTCTGCCGCAGTGTGTTCTCAGGGCATGGGTTTGCCACAGGTAACACGTCTGAAACGGCTCTGAGTCCCCGAATTTCTATTTGTCTTACATGGAAAATCCCTCCCCAGCAGCCTGAATTCCTGTAGTGCTCAGGGTTCCCTGCCCTGCAGCCAAACTCTGCTCTTCTCCACAAAGAGGATGCCTGAAGTAGTAAATCAGCTTTTTTTTGCCAGCTTTGGGTGCTGTCCCCCAAAGCTCTGTGGGTACAATGGGTTCTTGCAGTGAGATCTCATCCTGGGAACAGGATGGGTTTGATGGATCTGATCCTGGGAACAGGATCTTGTTTGATGGATCCTCTCTGGGATGGGTGGCTCAGAACTCTGGGTCAGGGAGAGCTGGGACGAGCATCACAGGGACTCTGTGGAGCTCTCCCCCATTTCCTGGGATGTTTCCCAGCAGGAAATCTCCGGGGTAAGCCGAACCCTGTGCACACTTTGGCTCGGGAAGGTCTATCCTCCTGGAGATGTGAGGTTGAGAGGTTGCTGGAGAAATCAATGGAGCATCCTCAGGTTGAGCTGCTGGGAAAGGGGTTTCCTCTTGCTGGTGCCAAAACCACTGGGGAAAAGTTACCACCCCGCCTCTGCTGTCCCTGTGAATCTCTGCACGTCATCCAGGCTGAAATTTGGCTGGATCCAGGGATCTTGTTGCAGATTTGCAGCTGTAGGAACAGGGATCGGGTCTTTGCCTTGACCTGAACTCAACCCCAACCTGCAGCAGGCAAAGCTTGGGGCTGGATAAATGGGAAGGTAAAATTTCCAGCCTTGGAAGAGGCTGCTGGGAAGCTGATTTCTACCCTCAGCTGTGATCATTTGGTTCTGTTGTTGTGCAAATGTTTAAAAAATAACTAGGGAGGAAAAAAAAAATGCAAGTGCAGGGGGAAAGTACTGATAAACACAGCCTGAAATGCTGTTACAGGCAGACTTTAGAGCCTGAAATCACCTCAAATGTATTCTGAATTACCTTGAGCATATTTAGACAGATCTATTTTTCATTGCAGGACATTAATGTACAGACTTGGGGGATTTTTATTTTTTTTTTTTTTCTCTGCACAAATCCTTCTGTCACATGCTGGGAGGAAGGAGTAATAACCCTCCTTAGCACCAGGCCGAGAAGAAAGACTTGGGGAGGGAATGGCTGGGGAGATGGTTGTGGGCATGGCTGCCAGTCTGGACCCTGGGGAGTTATTTTTTGCAGTGCAATCCAAGGAAAACTGGAGCCTCAGAGCTCACTTTGGGCTCTGGAGCCTTCTCTGATGAGGCTGAGAGTCGATTTTCTTTCCTACCATGTGAAGTTTGCGAGGCTGTCGTGTTCCGTGCAATATTTGTATCCCTAAAGGTTTGTGAATTCCTCAGGTACCCTTTGCAGGTTAGGATTTGAGGCACAGATTGTATGAATTAATATAAATAGTAGTAAATTAGCTTTGTCTCCCAGGATCTGGGGTATTAGGGCACCATCCCTCTGCCAGGCAGGGGCTCTGTGCAGATCTCTGGATGAATTAAACAGGAGTCAGAGCATCCTGTCTCCCAAATCCTGTTTTTTTTGCAGCCGAATTGGGGTTGGGTTTGCAGCATCTCCAGCTCTTGCTGTGTCCAGCTGCAGGTGGACGTGGGAAAGGGGATGCTCTGCAGGCTTGGATGGAGGAGGAGGAGGTTGCTGGAAAAATCCAGCGCAGCTGGTGACCTGGAGAGGTGTGGGCAGGTCTGTGTGAACAGCAGGTGAGGGACAGGGGGAGCAGCACGGCAGATGTTGAGGGGCTGGCCCAGAAGTTTTTAGGAGAGGAGGGTGCAAAGGCAGGATCCCGTGCAGGATGTGCCCCGCCGGGAGGAGCTTTGCCGGAAGGAAGGATTGTCCCACTTTTGGTTCAGTAGCTGCACTGCCGGTGCTTTTCTGGAGCAGCTCAAGGCAGGGCTGGAGCCGAAGACTTTTGGATTCCGGCATTGCCAGAATTACCCCCGAAGGCAAAAGGGGTCTCGGATCTCCCTCCTCCTCTGTGGCTGGCTCACTGCCTGCTCGGAGTAACTGTGAACATTCCCTGTGTCCTTATGATTAATGACTGAGGCAAACAGGCACCACGGCTGCCACCCAGCTCCTGTGGTCAGCAGCCTCCCACCCAAGCTGTTCCTGACCCTGGGAAGAACAGCATCTCCTTGGATACAGGACATGTATATAACATCCTTGGAAGCCCAGTGGCATCCTCGGGATAGCTGGGAATGAGATATTCCCTTGTTTTCAATAAGGATTTAAGTGTAAAGTCAGAGGACTCCCAGGGCAGGGGCTGTAGCTGGGGGTGAGTTCCATGGAAAATGTTTTGGGAGCATCTGTGCTGTCCCACAATACTGGGCAGGTGTTCAAGCAGATGACTTTCCAGCAGGGATGGGCTGGTACCCAGAAGAAATGGGGCAGAAACAAGGTGAAATCTCTCCTCCTTTTTCCTCTTCCACTGTTGCTACTCCGCCTCCTGTTGCTGGGATGATATTCCATTTCCATATTCCCCTGCATTTGGCATGGCTGTGTCCTGTAGTCCTTCATTTAAATCCTTGCAGAGAGTTAAGAGGAACACTATCAATAGTAAAAATGTGTAGTTTTCCCTTCATCTCGATCCTTTCCCTATTAGAAAGGCAGATGGAGATGTAGAGCAATAGGTAGGTTTAGTATTCTGCTAATAAAACTCCTAAATGTGGAGTCCTCCTGCAAATATAATTTAAAGAAGAGATTCTAAGAGGATTTCCCGTATTTTAATCAGTCATACTCTTCATTTGCCACTTCAGACGAGAGGGGTTTGTCCTTGCACCACCCTTATTTCCAGCATTTCTTGCATGACCTTCCAAGGCTGCTGCTCTTGTGCTCATCCCAATTTTCATCTCCATGGAGCCCCATCCGTGGCAGGGCTCAGGGTGTCCTCTGAACATGGTAGTGTTGGATGGGGATCCACCTTCCTGGTTTGGGGACTACTGGCTTGAACCTGGCCAGCAAGTAAGTTTGGATAGACTAAAAATTAGAAAAAAAAAAAAAAAGGGAGAGATATTTAGGGGTTTTTTATAAAGTCAATAAACCTCAGTTGTCAGAGAGAAGCGTGCCCTTCAACTGGTGACCTTGGTGTTATCAGTGCTGTCGGAGATCTTTATCACTTCCATCACACGTGCCAGGGATGGAGTTTTCCTTGTGTTTGGTGGTGATGTGACATGTCTGGGTGCTGGGGAGGGGGGGATGATCCATCGGGCAGGGTTTGGGAAATGAGGTTTGCAGCTCTTCCACACAACCTGGTGCTGCATCCCCAAGCATTTCCTGAGAGTTACTCTATGCTGGGCAGACCCTCCTCCCTTCATCCAGGATGGGATGGGACAAAATGAGCTCATCTGGACCACTCTGTCCCTCAAGGATTGAGAGGCTCAGCTTGCCCAGGGCACAAGGATGGAGAACTCGGTGAAAGGAGGCTGATAGCAAAGGAATGAGTCTTGACCCCTCATTTTCCTCACCCCCCCACCAGGCTTTCCTTGTGGGAACTGGCCCCTGGTTTTTCCTGCCTAAAGAAGGCAAGGATTTGCCAAGTAAAAGGTGAAGGAAGCGTCGGTGACAGGGAGAAAAAAGGGAACATTAAAAACCACCCAGCTCCTGCAGAAGAAAGCAGTGTGGGCTGAAGAAGGATCCCTGAAAAATATAAGGCATGAGGCCGAAGGAAGGGAAAGGGGAGCGTGCCAAATTCCCCTCTAATCCCCTCGACAACAGCCAGATATAATGGGTTGCCAGACTTTGCTCTGAGCTTGTTTTGCTTTGGGCCGGAGATTTTTGCAAACTCTGGCATGTTGGGAATTTTAATCAGGGCCAGGGCCTTGTTCGTGGTGGTGTTTATAAATGTGAGTGGAGGAGAAAGTCCAGATTTTGCCCTTAAAAAAAACTCGACCAACCAAAAAAAAAAAACCAACAAAAAAACCAACCCAACCCCACAACAACAAAAAAAGCAAACCGGAAAAAAAAAAAAATAAAGAGGGAAGCTTACAAGCTGTTCCCATCCTCATTCTGTCCTGGCTGATGGAAAATCACCAGCGCTTGCCTCATGTAAATGGCACTTTATCCACTGGAAATGTGAATGCTGTCACCAGTGCCCAGGTCTGTCAAGCTTATCAGCTGAGCTACTGAGACGGGGAGATGCACCCAGTCCTGTTCACGCCAGGAGAGTGATGGATAATAACATTTGGAGGGGAGAACAGGCAGCGAGGTTGACGGACAGGAATTAAGGCACCCTGTGGAAGTCCATTGCTTATTCACTCCTAGTTTCATATTCAAGGGAAATGGGGTTTGCTTTCCTGTTGGTTTTCTTGTTTCATGCTTTTGAAGAGTCAACCCGGCAGAATGAATTCCTTTCTCCCCTTAGCTCCCATCTCTGTGGGCGTCGTTCCTCATTTGCACCTGTAATGGGCTCTGGCAGACTGACTTTGGGGGCTTTGGGTGCTGAGATAAAGAGGGATTTGGGAGTTTTCAGACAGAGCAAGTAGAGGTGAGAGAGTAAAGGGTACCCCAAGGAGGAATCTGTCATGGGGGGGGGTGAATCCTCCTCCAGAAACGCTGCTCAAGCAGAGCTGTTTGTGTTTGAGGGTATCAGGGAATGAGGGATCACAGCCAGGAATCTGGTGATGGAAATGCCACCGAGGGCTGCGAAGGCAACACCATGGAAGAAGGATGGAAAGATGCTCCAGCAGTGGGTTGGGAGATGTTTGGGTTTAAGGAGGTGTTTTCCCAGCTGTAAAAGAAAGGGAACCTTTCTTTTTAGGTTTAAAAATAAGGTGGCTCCTTATTAAAAAGGGTAGCTGCGCAATGGTAAAAAATAAAAAGAGGTGAAAAAGTTGGTTTTGTGGGAAACAATCATCAGCTTGGCATGAACGTAAAGGTTTGCAGTCTCCTGAGGAAAGAGCCAACAGGAGGAAGGGTCTGTTCCCACCCAGTGGGATCTCTCCTTAACTAGTCCCAGCCCTTGGAGGGATTATTAATGCAGATCAGAACTGTGTTCCATATGTATGATCCTGAAATATCTGCTTCCAGAGGGGACCTCAGGCACGAGTGCTATAATGTAACAAGTTAAACTGCTTGTTCGCAGTTCCACTAAAAGCAAATGGACTGGGAATTTGTTTTAAAAAACTGGACGGAGCTTTATCGGCCAATTAATCAGGATGTATAATGGATAAATTAAAGGGCAGAGTCAAGCGAGGCTGCCAAATAAAAACCAATAAAGTGCAATCTGCAAATGGACAGGACATTATGGGATGCTGCACAACAGCAGCAGAGGGAGGGAACAGCAAATGGCCTCGGCCTGCCCAGGCCCCCTTGGCTTCCCCGGCCACGTCTTGGAGGAAAACCCATCTTGTGGCTTGAATTAGAAGTGTTGCTGTTTGAGGGGCATCACCACTCCCCTGGTTATTTGAACGAGCCACAGGCTGGATCCAGTGTGCCTGGAGAGTTGGGAGCTGCAAAAATCCAGATTAATTGCAGGCAGCCCCGGGGGATGAATTTTGCAGCACTCCCAGGACCATCCTTTTGCTTCTTCTTTATTGACGTTGCTGGAAATAGCAACATTGGGGGTCCCTGGATGTCACAATCACTGCTCCGCTGCTTTTATGGGCAAAGGTCCTGCAAGGAGCACAGGCAGGGGGCTGAAAGGAAGAGCTGGCAACAGCAGGAAGGAGTTGGAAGAGGTAATTTCCTCCCAAGCTGTGCAGGCTCTCCACAGTTGATCAGACACTGGAGGAGCATCACGTTGCTGCTGCAGCTCCCTCGGCGCACGGACCCCTCTGGCCCTGGGGGGGGTATCAGGAGCTGCAGCTTGGCAGATTTACGATCCTCCTCCCCCCATGCCTCCACAAATGAGGATTTTTCTCCCCAGCAAATAAACCCCCAGCAGTGAATTGACTTTGCAGGTGGGGTTGTGGGGCTCACAACTGAGGGATGGGGGGTGTTTTCCATCCTGGCTGTGCTCAGGCTCCACGGCTAGGTTGTGTCTGTCCTTTAGGTTTAAGAAATGAGTAGGCTTTGCTCTCTGCCTGCCATGATGGTCCTGCTTCCTCGGGGTTTGTGTCGTGCCAGTCGTAAAATCGAGAGCCCTTCCCTCCAGGTGACTGAGACTCTCTTGGGCTTCCTGGGAAAATGAGATGGCATCTGCTTCTCCAGCCCTGGGTATCATCTCACAGCTCCAGCTGGGGCCTCTTCCAGGTCACTTGGCACATCGCAAGTGTTTGATGCATCCTCTGAAGGGACAACAGAGGTGTGAACCTGTTGGGAAACAAAGTCACAAATAACCAGAAATAGATTTTTTGTTGATTTTTTTTTCTTTTTTTTTTTTCTTTTTTTTTTGAAAGTGAAAGTGTTAGAAGAAGACTTGAAAGAACTTCTTTTGGGCTTTCGCTAGAGCAAAAGCAGCAGGGCAACAGCACCATCAGGTCACTGCAAAGGAAGGAGGGAGAGAGATTTTAATTATTTGAAGCAGTATTTAGCTTATTGAAAGACAGATTGACGGAGGGGAGGTGTCTAGAGCACTGGCCGTGCCTTTTCCTTGGGAGCTTTGGATGCCAGACTGGTCCCGCCATGCGTGTTCTGCAGTGCTGCTCCCCGTGGAGAAAGTTCCATAAGGAAATCTTCTAGTTGAGAGACGAGGCCAAATCCTGACGAGCATATTGTTTGTGAGCAAACACCGACAGCTCGTTCCTCAGCTGCTCAAACGACACAGCCATGTGTGACTTCCACCCGGCTCCATCAAACCCTCCCTCGTCCTCGTGTTCCTCAGCCATTAACGTGTTGCTCGTGACCATGCTGTGGTGGGCTGTGCCTGTGAGGGGCTGATGGAGCTGAGGGTCAGCTCCACAAAGACTTCCCCTTCTCTGCTGTCTTCTTGGAAAGATATGAGAGTGCCTGCCTTTTTTTCCAGGGCCTTAAAGCTCTTGTCTCCTTTCCCTGTCCTGCTCTCAAAACCAGAGGCAGTCTGAGCTAAGGGGAGATCTCAGCATGTGCGTGTAGGATCCGGACTTCCATGCCTGGGATGGGATAAACACTCCTTGTTTCCCCAGCTGGGGGTCAGGGGCTGAGTGGTATCTCAGCAAGGAGATTGGGGTTAAGTCTGGTGGGTGTTTTGTTTGTTGGAGGGTTTTGGAGCTGAGGAGAGTAGGAGGGTCACAGCCCCTCTGCTCCCCTGTGCCCCCCCAGGTTTCCTGGTGAGGCTTTGTTGGGGGGTTGCAGGGCAAGGAGGGATCTGGGCTGCCTTTGAAATCGTGGCATTGCAGGGGGAAAGGGAGCAGCTGGCATCCCTGTCTCACAGGAACACGGGATGTTTGTCCCCTCCTGCCTGCACAGAGGCTGTAGCAGCACTTCTTCTCCTGTTTCCAGGTTCCTAAGTGCCATTAAAAAGCATCCCCCTGCTCCCTGGAGGTGCTCAGAGATCAGGGCTTGCAGGTGGGATGTATCCCAATGGGTGCTGAGCACCCACATCTCCCTGAGCATCCCCCCCCACCAAGACAGCCTCAGTGCTGAGCTTGCAGAATAGGGGCTCTCAGGATTAGTCTCCTGCACTGGCTCTGCTTCCAGAGGCTCAGACTCAAAGAGGATTTGCCCAGAGATAGAGCAAATCTTAACCAGCACATTAGTTTACTTGCAAGTCACGACCATTCCCAAGCTTTGCATGATATTTGTGGTCAGCACAGACCAAGAGAACTTGTTCAGCAAGGGAACAGCCTTGTTGGGTGCAAATACTCCCTTGTTCCCACAGGGAGAAGGAAAGTGGAGGGAGTCGTTGGGTGCTGTTGCATCATCCAAGGCTCCGTGGCTCCTTTGTAAGGGACTCTCCTGGCTAAGGATGCTCCTTGGCCACCTGCACCCCTCTCCTGAGGAAGGAATCACTCCTCAGCTGCCCTGAGGAGCCTTATCCACGCACTCCTCATGCCACGGGATGGGCGAGCCGCCGGCTGCAGCGGCAGAGAGAGCAGCGTGGGAGAGGGTTGGAGCCTAGAAAATCTGGGCATGTTTTCTTCGTTTGGACAAATAGCTTATTCTCTGAAAAATTCAGTTGTGGGTCGGCCAGCGCCATCTGTGAAGGCCTGCCAAATGTGGTGAAGAGTTTCAGCCAAGACAGGAAAAAAAATAAAAAAGGAAAAATTAAAAAGCTTGGAAAATGTCCATCTCCAAAACCACTTTGCAAAACAAACATTTCAGGTCTTTCTTTCCAATTGACGTTCCCTATTGACATGTGCCTGTTTAATAATATATATATATTTAAAGGGTTTGGAGAAGTTGACCTTAAGTACACAGGTTATTTGATTTGTGGCTCCTGTGTGAAATATTTCTGCTCCCTGGACACAAAGCTACGGGAAGAGCAGGTCCAGACTGCTCGAGGATTGGTGCTTGCACAGTGACAAGGATTGGTGCTTGCCCCATCCATGGCAGGATGTACAAGTCTGTGTGCTGGGATTGAATTCTTTGGGGAAAGAAGGCAGTTGTAGGGTGCAAATAGTCCAACGTTGGCTTTGGCTCTTAAACTGAAGATTGGATTTGGGAGCCATGGGGTGCAAAAGTGACTGGATTTGCTGTTTCAAAGGGAGTTGACATTTCTGGAAAAGCTGAGCTATACCTGCTTGTGTCCCCACTTCCCTTCTAGTGTCTCTCTTTCATGGATTCTCCTCCTCCTCAACATCTTTAGCTTCCCGTCTGTCTTTCTCCAAGTGCCATGAGTCTCAAGAAGAATGTCACCAATCCTTTGTCACTTCAAGATTTTCATGGGGGAGAGGGAATAACTGGGGGTGGTTGACAACGTGGACAGATTGATGCCATAATTTAAGTTTGATGAGACTTCTTGGACGCCCCCTGGTTGAACCTTCTGCTGATGTGGAAGTCACATCCATAGCACTGATGTTATCATAGAAAGGTTTGGGTTGGATGGGACCTTAAAGCTCATCTCATTCCAACCCCTGCCATGGGCAGGGACACCTTCCACTATCCCGGGTTGCTCAAAGACATATCTAACTTGACTTTGGACACTTCCAGGGATGGGGCAGCCACAGCTTCTCCGGGCAACCTGTGCCAAGGCCTCCCCACCCTCACAGCAAAGGAGTTTTTCCTAATATCCAGTCTAAACCTGCTCTCTTTCAGTATGAAGCCATTCCCCTGTTGTCCTGTCACTGCACTATCTCACCTCATGCTTTTGGAACTGCTGTACCTTCAAACCACTGGGCATTCCAGCAAAATATGTCTTCAGACCAGTGAATACAAGGAGGTCTTGGAGTCATCAGCTTGCTAGAGCAGTTTATTTGGCTAAATATGCCATTGATTTGTTTGGGCTGCATTCCAACTGTGTGGGCTTTGTAAGTCAATACAACTCCAGTCCTGCTCTCTGCACCCGGTAATTGCAAGGTAGTTGGTTGTATTTAGGAAGTGCAGTGCTCTGTGTGTGCTCCGACAACGGGCGGTGGGAGGGTCTCAGGCAGGAGAAGAGCAGAGTCAGGGCTTGGGGGTGTTGCAGAGGTTGGAGAGCAGAGGGAGAAGGAGGGAAGTGCTGGCACCACCTTTCTAAGCTGAGATCGTTGTGTTCACTGGTCATGGCTCTGCTTTCTGAATATCATGGAATGGTTCGTGTTGGAAGGGAGCATGGTGGGCCATCTGATCCCACCTCTCTGCTTAAGCAGGATCATCCCAGAGCATCTGGAACAGGACTTCAGATGGTTCTGGAATATCCCCAGTGAGAGAGACTCCCCATCCTCTCTGAGTGATCTGCTCCAATGCACCATCACCCACAGAGTAAAGTTCTTGTGTTGCAGGTTTCCATCAGCTGCAGGTCTGTCCCTCCTTGTGCCCATGAGGGCACGACTTGTCCTTCTGCTAATTTTGGGTGCTGGTTGGAGGGGAGATGGTGTCTGATGGTGGAGACTCTGGGAATGAAGAGATCCAGGATCTGTCTCTCCTTGCTCTCCCTTCCCTCTGTTGTGTTGTGTTGAGTGTGATGGGATTTGGTCCCTGATCTGGGTGTTGTCCTGCTGCCCAGCACAATTCCAGTCCCAGTGTAGTGGTTACCAGCACCACAGTCATTGTGATATGTGATTTTAACACTGACCAGTGGCTACACCACTTCTGATTGACTCTGCTATGCCCAGAGTAAAACCCTCTGGGTGGCAGAGGGGTTAAACAGCAGCCTGCTGGAGCCAAGGGCATGGGCGAGTGGGACTGGTTTGTCTTTTCCCTTTCTCTTAGGAAAACCTCTTAAAGCAGCCAACTGTAAATACTCAATTCCCCCCCTAGAAACGCAGGGGTTTTCATCAGACACCTGCAAACCCTCGTCCCCAACATCAAACTCCCCAAATCCTATTCAAAACCGAGGCAGAAGGGTTTAAGAGGTCCATTTCTCAGTGAGAAACCTAATATTTCTTTAAAAAAATCACTTTCCATGACTGCCCTGAAGAACAGGCAGCTTTGTGTGCGCACCCCTCCCCACGGGGACGTTTTTCCGAGCTAATCACGAGCGTTAACCTCAATTGCCGGTGAGGTCCGGGCAGATTTCACAGGGAACCTCGATGCACTTTAATCCTGAGCCTAATGCTCCCCAAAAAGCCAGCCCACCTTCCCATGAACAAACACAGCACAGCTTGTTAGGACACAGCCCAGCAGAGCCTGGGATGCCAATCAAGGCACATTCAGGAGGCCGGGCAGGGTCTTCTTTCTCTCTCCAGTGATGTGTAATTAGTTTATATTTAGAGCAACAAACTCCTGGCTTGCAGGAGGGATGTGTTCAAGGCTAATTGTGCCCCTTGCAGGAAGAAGGGGGTTGGGAAGAGGATGCTTGAGCGGGGAGGTTATTCCTTTGGTGCTCCTTCAGGTGGATTTGCAAGTCGAGCTGCTGCTCTGGGAGCTTCCCCCGTGCCCTCGGCATACAAGGGTTTGGGAAAACAGTGGGAAGGTTTGGATTTTAAGCGCCTTCCCTGTTCTGTTAACGCTGTACATGAAGGGTTTTCCCATGGAATGTTGTCCGATGAGGCTTTTGCTCTGCACACACATGGATTTTCGGCGCCTGCACCCACACATGGGTTTGGTTTTCATGCTGGTATTTATTAACTGCCTTCCATTTGGTGTCACTGTCACTTCCATGTCCACCACCGACTGCCAGGGAATAAATACAATGAAAAAATAATCGAATCAGCATCTCCTCAGGATGGAGAGAAGGAAAAAACAATATGTTTGCTGCTTCTTCCCTGTCTCATTTGGCTTGCTGCATCCCCTCACCATCCCTGCAGCTTGTAATGTGTCTTTGCTGGTGCTGGAGCACAAACAAAGTGTAGAACAAGAGTCTTTCAGATCCCTTAGAAACACAGAAGGAAGGAGGCGATGGTGGCCAAGGGATGGAACTGTCAGACTTGAAGAAAAGCCATTTCCAGGCAGGGAGGAGGTGCTAATGAAATTAAATTTGAGATTTCTGCCACTCATCCCTGAGAAAATCTGGGGCGGGGGAGAAAAAATAATAATAACAATTTTAAAAGAAGCTTTAAAAATAGAAATAATAAACCAAAGAGTAAAACAGCCAGGTGGGGAGGGGGTTGCTGACTACAGGGTTTGCTGCCGTTTTCCACCTGGTGCCTCTCTCCCAGCGCCTGCGGCTCTGCCGGAGCCCTTTGGAGCTGCCTTCCCTTTGATGCTGTGATTGATTTCCCCTGAGGGATGGGAGAACACTACCTGGGGAAGCAATGTATGAGTATTTTTAGAGTTGGGAGCACCGAGGGGGATTCCGCAGCGAGGCTGAGCTCTGCACGCCTGAACCTCTTCCAGCCCAAACCCAGGAGAGCAAAACAAGGAAAGATTTGGGGAATACTTATACCTCAACCTCCTCATAGAGGAGAAATTGTGGGTGCCCCATCCCTGGGAGTGTCCAAGGCAAGCTTGGACAGGGTTTGGAGCAACTTGAGAAGTGTCTCTGGTGGAATGAGCTGAGCTTCAAGGTCCCTTCCAAGCCAAGCCATTCTGAGATTCAAAGCTGATCCACGAGAGATCTGCCCTGGGAGAACACTTGGAGGCAGCAGTTCAGAGCAGGAGGAACTTTGCAAACAGCTTAGAAAATGCAGTTGAGGTTGGAGGTGTTGCTTGGATTGATAGTATCTGAAAAAAAAAAGTCGTTCGTGTTCAGTTCACAAAGGAAACGTTTTGAAATGTCAGTGGATTTAAAATCTGGGAAAATATTCTGACTGGATTTTCACTCTTTTGCCTCGGTAAAACCAGAGTAGTCTTGCTGTTTGCTTTTGAGCTTTCAGGTTTGTGGCTGGTATAAAACAAATGTAAAGGAAAGGTTTGCGGGGAAAGACTGTTTTAAACAGAGTTGGGGGTTAAAATCCAGAACAAAAAGGCGGTGAATTGGGTGTTCATGGTGCTTCTCCCTTGGCAAACCCAGGACTGAGGAACAAAACCAGCTCTTTCTGCAGAGCGTCTCATCCATCCCTAATTATGGGATGGGCAGAGAGGGAGCCAGAGCTCCTGGGTGCTTCTCCAAACTCTGGGAAACCTGGAGCCAGGGATTTTGGATGGGCATTTGAGCTCCAGGCAGCCAAAGGAGACTATTCCCACTGTCTGGTGTGATGCAGGATCATGGGGAGGAGTGCTGAGGGTGCATGGGTCAGGCTGGCAGGGGAGATGCCCAGCTCCAGCCCCCCTGGCACAGCTCTGTTTTCATTCCCATCCCTTTGTGGAGCTGAGCCTGCTGACAAGAGCCAGGGTGCTCTAATTGGCGAGGAGCTGGTCCTGAAATGTCACAAAGATTTATATTGCGGCACAGCCTCTCCAGGTGCTAATTGTGCTCCAGGCCCTTGGATAATGGCTCCAGGAGACAATCATCCCAGGCTCAGTCCTCCTTTTTTCCCCTTTTCATTCCCTTGGTAGAGCTGGAGGGCTGGGAGGGGTGAATTCCAGTGATGCCCCTCACCTGCTCTGTGGAGAGAAAGGTAATTCTGCCCACAGCAAAAAGTGGGAGCAGGTTTAGTAGGCTTGGGGAATAATAGAAAATGTCACTGCAGATGTGATTTAGGAGTGGGATGCAGTTTTTCTGTTGCTGACACAGGGAAATTTCTGTATGGATTAGAAGTGTGGATGCTTGGGAGGCTTCTCAGGAAATCTCCTGACATGGGGCATGGAGCTTTCAGTGGGAAAACCTCGGATTTCCTCCCTCCAAAAAAGGAAAAACATCAGTTAGGGTTTTTTTCCCCCCCCCAGAGTGGCAGTAGGTTACTGGGACAAACCATCTCTGATGGTTTGATCTCTCCAGTCCCACCTGATTTGGGTAATCCTGAGCAAGGCGGAGGTCGCTGTGGGTGAGTAATGATGTGTTTTTGTCAGACAGGACAAGTTTTTTCCTTCCCCGAGTGAAACAACAATATTGATCTATCGCCTTGGTCAGTTACATAAAGACCATCTGCATTAATCTGATTTAATGGGGATTTAGCTGGCATGGGAGTGAACCTGTTACTGTTCTAATCTCATTTCAGCAACACACTGCTGCTTTTTTTAATACTGTTTTCCTTTCCCCCCATCTCTGCTGTTCCAGTCTATTTGGATCAGGCTTTTCCTGGCTGGTTCTTTACTTGGTTTTGCAGTTTTTCCATGTTGGGTTTTTTTTCTTTTATTTTTCCTTGCTGGTTGTAGTCCCTGGTGGCTCAGCCATCCCAGCCACACACAGTGCTCCCAACAGCCCCAGACTCTACTAGTTTTGAGTTTGCATCCCAAAATTTGGACTCTGTTGATCTATTTCTCCCTTATTTACACAAGGGTTGGTGGCATCCCTGGGTGTTCCTGCACAAAGAAGAGATGCTGGTAACTTCTATGGCCCTGTGAGCCCTCTAATGCCAACTTCTGCTCCCAGCTCTTCTCCAGAAGCTGCTGGACCACATGTTGAGGTCCACAAATTCAGCCCCAGAGCTGAGGGGGAGCTGGGACTTGCAGCTCCAGGTTTCCTGATTATCAGTCCAGCAGCAGAGCCGAGATGGGTTTTCCCACCTCCAGATGGTGAATAGGATGAGAAGCACACGAGTGTCAGGGGAGGGAAGATCAAACACCATCTTTTTGGTGCTTCTGCAGGAGGCTGGGGAGTTGCTGAGACAGAGCAGCGAGAGAGGCAAATTAAAACCTTGCATTAATTCCATTAACTATGATCATCTTCTCACCAGGGATGAATTTAACGGCTCACCATTAGGATTATAATAGACAAAAAGTTGCATCGAGATGCCCATGCACCATTAACTCGACCCCACAGCAGGGATGGGCATGATCCATCCTGTGTGCTCCCCCTGGAGCCTTCTCCGGGTGCTGATGATCCCACACACCCTCCATCCCTTCTCCTGCTGCCTCCCCGGGCGGGAGGGTGAGGAAAGTGTTAAAAGGCAGCGGGGAGGCACCAGATTTAATTTGCCAAGTGACTGGCTCTGTCCAGCTGTGCCACAAGTGCCGGTGACAGCCCGGGCTGCTCAGCTGGATCTCGCTGTAGAACCCCGAGGAAACACATCACAAATGCACAGTTGCCTTTTGTCGCTCCAGTCTGTCTCACTGAGACAGCAGGTGGGGATTTGGGGGGGTTGGGTCTTTGCTGAGCTCAGCTTTTGTGCTGGGATGGTCAGTATGTGGTGGCACCTGATTTCTGCATGTGGGGACAGTGGGAGCATCTCGTGCTGTGGCATGGGGACAACTGGGAGGGTGGCACACAGCACTGGTATGGACTGGGACGCCTGAGCGGGTCGTTATTTGCAGCTTTGAGCAGTTAGGGAGCCTCTGTTAGGCCAGCTCCACTTCTGAGCTGTACAAGTGCCGGCAAAGGAGAAGAGTCTCAGAATGAGTTTCCTCCTTGTTTTTCTGTGGGGAAGTTGTGCTTCCCTCAATGTGCCCTTTGTCCACCCCCCTTGCCCATGTCCTCTCTGTGCAGTGGGGTTGATGGAGCAGGTTTGTGTCCATCCCACCCCAGGTTGGATGTAAAGCCTCCTCAGATCCACCTGGGGACTTCCTTTCCCTTCTGGGGCTCTTGGAGCCATCACCACTTGCTGTGAAGTCACTCTCAGATCCATTGACCAGGTCCTTGCTGCTTGGATGGTAAAAACCTTGAGGCTTTGCCTCCAAAGCCTCAGGCGGGGCTATGCTGGGACATGTCCTTCACAAACCAGGTCGCCTTCTTTGGTTTTGTATCCACACACATCTGTGGTTCCAGAATTGTGGGCAAAAGAGACACCCTGGACAAGCCCAGCAGCCTGAGATCAGCCAGGCAGCAGGAGATGAGCAGGATGGGGCTGGTGGCACAAAGATCAGCAGCTTTTTTGGCTCCCTGGCGTTGGGGTCAGAGGGAGCTCTCTGCAGCAGGACATAACCTGTCAGGGAGCACTGGTGAGTTCATTGGCAGTGGGTGATTTTTCCTCCTCTTTTGCATGGATTACACTTGTTCTCTACTTGGCCTTTTCAGCAGGGAGAGCAGTTTGGATACACATTACCTCCACGGCAAAGTGTGCTCTAATTGGCCAAGAATTGGTCCTAAAATGTCAGGAAAAGATTTATTTCCCAGTGCAGCCTCTCCAGGTACTAATTTTTCTATGGGCCGCCAGATAATGGCTCCAGTGCACAATAGCTCAGTCCCTAATCAGGATACAGAGCAGTAATTGGGTTGAAGGGATTTAAAATCATTAAAGCCACATTCAAGGGGAATAAAAATGGAACCCCCCACCTTTCGTCTTCCCTCCCCAAGACAGAATGACTGTGTTTAATGAGCAGCTCCTGGCATGTCACTGGTAATAGGCAGCAATGAAGTTACAGCAAGAAGTCCAAGGGCAATCAAGAGAGACTTCATGGCCTTGGGATGACTGTTTAAGGAATCAGGAACACAAGTGTTTCGCTCCTCTATCCTCCCAGTCGGAGGCAGTGATGAGGGAAGAAATAGGAAGTGCCAGCAAATCAATTCCTGGCTGTCACTGGCAAAATTTGGGGTCTATGGTCTCTGTGATGGGGTACCCCAGTCTCAAAGGACCTTTGCACAGGAGTTAAAGCTTTAACCTAGATTTGAAGGGGTGAAGGGGTAAAGGAGTAAAACCAGGCTCACTGAAGACAACTGGAGGTAGCACATCAGTGCTGGCAACAAGTAGCTCAAGGTGAGGTTACAGAGCATCCAGAAGTAAAAAACTCTTAGGTTGTGCCATTTAGTCCAACCCCCAGCCCTGCCTCGATGGTGGGAGTCCAGCTCTGCATCTCCAGGTCCCTCCTGCTCTCCAGCCTTGGGTGCAGAGTGAGGTCAAGGTGCTTGTCTCCATTTTTTGGGTGGTTCTGGGTCCATAGCGGTGTTTTGGTGTCGTCCCATTGCTGAAATCAGTGAGAACTGGTGAAAACAAGGGTTCTGCAGTGGGTGAGGAGTGGCAGTGAGGGAACTGAGCAATGATCTCCCATCCTGAGCAGAGCAAAATTATTTGCTTCAATTAGCTTAGATTTTTCTCTTCTTCAGCATCGTACATCATCCTTTTACTTATTTATTTTCCTCCTTTTCACATCAAAACGTTTCTCCAGTGCTTTAAGACCTTTTAAATTCCAGATCCATCCCTCCAAATCCTTTGTGAGACACGGCTCAGTGTCACCCATCCACCAAACCCACATTGTTATGCAACTCCACTGGAAGTGCCGTGGTTTTTGTCCTTCAAGCCCTTCACTGTGTTGAATTAACACCCTTATCTGACCCACTACAACTTCAGGTATAAATTTCCCCATAGCTGCTGCAACCTCCACTCCTCTGCAAGGATCGTGGGGAAGGTGACGTCAGGAGACTCACCGGTGGTGGGGAAAATACGATGTCCAGGTTTAATTGGCAGTGATTGTTTTGTCTTCTGCATAAAAGCAGCAAATCCCCAGAAGCTGGTGAGGAGCACAGCTGTTTATGGCGAACAGAAGCCGCTCCTTATCTCCTTGTAGCAACCTGTCTCCAGGAGATCACGGCTTAATTAACTCGCGTGTTATCGAGAGTGAAATTGTACAGACATTGTTAAAAAAAAATAATATTAGAAAGTAAAAATAAATAAATAAATAAAAACAGGAAGAGATAAAGTGGGGAGGAAGGAGGTGACCTGGGAGCCAAGTGGAGTGAACTCTGTAGAAAGCCAAGGCAAGTGGTGGCTGATGGAGGGAACGTGTGGGTTTGCGTGTGATGGATGAGCTGAGCCGCTGGAGAGGGGACAGCGATTCCTCGGCCCCAGGTGTGGTGTGAGGGTGCAGGACAGGGATGGGTTTGCCTAAAAACGCACACCAGGGTTCCCACTGGAGGGGGTTTGCATTGGAACCGTGTTTGTTAGTGAGGAAGCACCGAGCATGGAGGGTACAGGAGCCTCCTGGGCATCCCGTACATCAGCACGGGGCTGTCCTGCCTCATCCACGCTGTTCAGGGGGGATGTGCCCTGTGCTGCTGCTCCTGCTCTCTCCACCCCATTGATTTGGGGATGGGCAAAATCCCTCAGATTTCCTCATCACAGAATCATGGAACGGTTTTTGTTGGGGGGGACATTGAAGCTCGTCTTGTTTGTATCCCAGGTTGCTCCAACCTGGCCTTNAGAGGGACATTGAAGCTCGTCTTGTTGGATCCCCCTGCCATGGGGAGTGACACACTCCACTATCCCAGGTTGCTCCAGCCTGGCCTTGGACACTTCCAGGGGTGAGGCAGCCACAGCTTCTCTGGGCCCTCATCACCCTAAAAAGCCAAGAATTTCTCCCTAACATCCAATCTAGCCCTACTCTCTGTCAGTTTAAAGCCATTCCTCCTTGTCCTGTCACATTTCTCCTCGTCCTATGGACGAGAACAAATATATCCCAAATAACTAACCAGGTCAGCTATTTTCTGTCAGGCCAGTGTTGCACAGACCAAGTGGCCACTTACAATCAGTGGGAGGGGAGAGCTGAGTCTGTCCCAAACGTGCTTTTCTCCGGCCAAACCTCAGTCCCGGCTCTTTGATTCCAAGTTTGTTTAAAACCCTGGCTCAGCAGCCTTATCCCTGGCTCTGGCAAACCTTCCATCCATCCCAAGCATCAGCCAACAGCCCCATGCAGGTGCTGGTGCTTTGTCCCAAACATTTCACCCCAGAACACAGGGAATGGCCACAGCAGTGCAGATTTTCCTGGGGATGTAAGGAAAGATATTGCTGAAGGAAATTGTAAAGCTGCATCTCATCAAGGGATGCCGAGTCACTGAGAGTGAGATTTGACAACCTCTCCCATTCATCGCTCAAAGTGCTCCACAGATCAAAGCCAGAGAGACAATAATACATTTTGAACTAAGAACATTCATTTGTATCCAGAGCATTTTAATAAATAATTTCTTAAAATCCAGTTCAGCCCTGTCATCTCAAGCCAACTCCATTTAATATCCAGCCCTTCCACTGACAGATTTTTAACGCCATAATTACCATGTGTGGCTCTTAAAAGCCTTCACCGGTATCTCAGGCCCTCTCTGCATTACAGCATCTCCTCTCCACTCCTCCCAGCTCCCTTTTCTGATATTGTTGTTCCATTTGTAGTTGTTTATTGTGCCTGCTGAGACAGATTAAAGACAGGAAGGAGCTGGAGGGTTGTTCTTAGGGGCTCCTGTGGAGTGTGGAGTAAGGAAGGCAGAGCTCATGGATTCCAAATCCAGAGCCTTGCTTCTAAAACCACGTGTCTGACAAGTGGAAGTGGTTTCTGACACGTATCACTGTTGCTTTGTTGGATCCTTTTTATTTGATTTGGGGTTTTCTGGCGGTTTTTTTGCTGGGTTTTTTTAAGAGGAAGGGTGAGGAGTGTGAAGGGATTCTTTTTCCTTAATGAAAGCTGAGGTTCTTCTATAACCACATACGAGTGAGAGCTGGGGCTTAAAAGGAAAATATGGAATACTTGGTCATATTGTAAAGTTTGGCAGTGCTGGGAAATATCCTCATGTGTTATCCCATAGAACAAAGCTCCTCATGCTCCATCCAAGGATGAAAGCGGGTCCAGCAGAAGCCAAGCACAGCCCAGTCCCCTTATTCCCTTTTAAGTCTCTAAGTGGGCTGTAAATTGTATGTATCACAGACACACTTGGAGCCGAGTCTCCTCCTTCCAGCAGAAATTGCTGGTGAGCGCTGGAGCCATTTGCCAGTTCCCATTTGTGTGCAGGATCTGATTCACAGAAGGAGCAGGATTTTGTTTTCCTCAGCCACTGGAGTGTGCACGGGGAGGGGGGAACCAGACCTTGTCCAGGGAAACAGAGATACCAAATGCTTTCTTGTAGTGATTTTGTTCCACTTCACTCTTGGCTGAGGATGGGCCCAAAGCAAAATCCCAGCTCTGAGTAAAAGCCTGAAAGCTGAACCCATTCCCAGCCTGCAATTGCTGCTTATCTGTGATAGGAATCAAACTGGAAACCTGTGTCTCCTCTGCAGCTGCACCGGCCCTTTGGAGCGTGATTGTCCTGTCCTGCAGAGGTGTAAGCCTTGGGGGCATCCATCTGTCTCGAAATCTGAGCATTTCTGGGCTGGGAGATTTAATGCTTTGCAGCGAGCCCTGTATAACTTGCAATCTCTCCAGCTCCCTGGGAGCAAAGCAAGCGTTATCCTTTCAGTTTTGCCACGGGATGAAAATCAAAGCAAGGCTTTGAGG
The DNA here is from genome assembly GCA_013390025.1 of Pitta sordida. Classification (NCBI taxonomy): domain Eukaryota; kingdom Metazoa; phylum Chordata; class Aves; order Passeriformes; family Pittidae; genus Pitta; species Pitta sordida. The sequence goes on from WEKX01004758.1 coordinate 306,900, forward strand.
CAAAGCAACACCGAGCCCCTCTTTTGCCATTCAAGACACGCTCATGTTCTCCACATCATGTGAGCAGTCAGCAGGCAGAGCTCTAAGGCCAGCATGGAACTGGGATGCTCAACAGCACCTGGAAGTGAGCACATGGATGTCGGGGTGTCAGGCTCCCCAAACCCCTGACAGACACCCAGCCCAGCTGAGTGTGAGTCCTGCATTAAAGAGCTGCAGAGCCAAGGTGTCCCTGCAAAACTCATCCTTCTCCTCAGCTCTGGGGTGCCCAGAGCTGATGCAATGCAAACTCGCAGGAAGCAGGAGCAAAGCCCTTGCTCCAACTCACTGTTCCAAGCGCAGCACCTCGGCAGCAGATGCTTTGCAGAGGGACACTGCCCGTCCCTGGCCGTGGCGTGGGGCCACAGCTGATGGCAGTGACAGGATGACGGGCTTTGGCACCTTCTCTCCTCCAGCTTGGAGCTGGCCAGGCCAGTGGAGACTTGCAGTAAAGTTTAGAGCTGGTGTCTGGCTTGTTGTTGGCACTTGATGCTTCTTTTCGCTGCTGTGATGGTATTTCTTGTCCCTGGCTCGTGGCTAGTTTGCAGCTGCAGTGTGTTCATCCTCACACTGATGGGGGCAATTATTCTGCGAGCCTCAGAACTTGGTGTGGAGTTAATTCCTTGCTGCAATTTGTTCAAATCCTCCCTCCTCTCTGCTTTCCCTGGCAAGGATTGCATGGAGTCCCTGGGTTTGGTTCCTGGTGCAGTTCCTGGGAGCTTTTTGTTTTCAGGTGGCCTTTTTGGAGAGAAATGTGGAAATCCACCGAGGATTCACCAATGAATGAGCTCTGCTTTGTAAAGCCTCGCTCTCCATTCTTTCTGGAGTCCCTGCAAAATGTCAAGTGCTCTTTTCCTGTGTCCTAAGTGCACACACTTACCCAGGTTCCTGGTATTTTGGGAACAGGTCTGTTTGCTCACAGTTAGACTCAATAGAAGGCACTGGCACAGGTTGCCCAGAAAAGCTGCAGCTGCCCCATCACTGGAAGTGTTTGGATTGGGCTTCGAGCAGCCTGGTCCAGTGGAAGGTGTCCCTGCCCATGGCAGGGGGATGGATGAAGGCCAGCTTTAAGGTCGCTGCCAACCCAAACCATTTGGGGTTTCACTGATTCTCAGTACTGGTCTGGAACCCTTTGAAAACTGGACCTTTAAACCTTGAAATTGCAAAATATTGATTTTGGGTGCGGTGGCCAAGATGAGCCAGAGAGATTGTCTCTGTTTCTCCTGGCTTTTACCCACCACGCCCTGAGGTCTTGAGAGGAGATTTGGTCCCAAAACACTGTGTTCCACAAGCAGGATGTTTTCTGATGCCACAGGGATTTCCTCCACACTCCCCTGCCCCTGGCATCACTCATGGCCGGTGTTCTTTCATCAGTGAGCCACACAGGGCGAAGGTGACACTTTCCCTTAATCCCCAGCCCCAGAGGTTGAGTTTGACATGGGTCAGCTTTTGTACAAAACAAGGGGGAAAAAAAAAACCCCAACAAACAAACAGTTGAAAGTTGAGCAGGACCAGGAAAGTTCAGGCTGCTTTGTAATGTCAAGGTGAGCAAGGCGATGGCATTTGCGTTGGAGATATCCAGGACTCAGGATCTGGGATTAGTGTCAGCTCTTCTGTGGCAAACTAAATTAGGGATGCAGAGGCTGTCTCTGTTTATGATACGGGGTTGTTAGGTGCTTCAGGTACTGTCATTCTTATTTAAGGATATATTTAAGGATTAACAGTAAGAAGTCCAGCATTAGCAGGAGAGAAATGAATGTTAGTGAGCTTAGGCTTGAAGGGCTTATTTTTGATCATCATCATGTGAGCTGCTTTAGGAGAGATGAGCTCCAAGATGGGGAAGGAGGGGGGAGATTCTTGTATTTTTGCAGGAAAAGAAAACGTTTTGCAAGTTTGAATAGAGATCAGAACTCGGCAACAATGAGGGCTGCATGAGTAAAGCTGCATAACTCCCCGAAGCCGGTGCCTTCCCTGGGCTGAGGATCTGGCTCACAGCATCCAGCCTATTTTTAGCCTCTTTTTTTGTGCTGTTTCTTTCTTCTCGTGCAGAATATGCACGATCAAACAATGTCCACGGATTTCTTTGTTGTTTGAAATCATTCTGTGCTTTTTAATTGGCAATCTTCGAGTTTCTCCTTGATCGTTGCTGCAAGTAGGTTACGTTTGCTCTGCGCTGTCTCGGGCACTTGGAGAAGTTCCCTCTTTATCCTGCTCCTTCCAACCGGGCACAGCACAAAGATTTCCTTGCTGCCAAACATTTCCTTACTTGTAAACTCCACATTTTGCTTTCCTGGGCTTCAGCTTTGATATTTGCTTCCCACAAGCACCTGGCACCGGGGAGAAGCTGCTGAGGATTCACAGCTTTTGACGTCCCAGGATTTTCTTATTTTCGAGGCTTCTCTTCAGGCAGAAATGGGCACAAAGATTGGTTCATTTGTGCAGTGAGTTGAGTCAGTTCTGATGGCTGAGAGGCTGAGGGAGGTCTCACCATCTTTCTATCTCTGTTTAAAGGAGTGGTAAAAAATGTGCATCCCTGATTTTGAAGTCTCCAATCTTGTTGTTTGTTGTTTTTAATTATTATTTTTAAATACTGCAATTATCAGGTCCAGCTCATTCTTTGAGGTGAGTGTGGGGTGTGCTTCAGCCCTTTGTACTCAGCCCTTTGCCAACCCCTTGCTGGATGCTGGAGTGAGGACCCCATGACTCCAGTCCACTGTTCCTCCAGTGCCTGGGAAGGGGGTGGTCAGGGGGTAAAAGTCAAAAAGATGCCAAATTTTGTGTTAAAAGTGCTTAACCAAGGTGGACAGCTATGGAGTCTCTGTTACTTACGTGCTTCCTGAAGCTGAAACAATTGTCATTATCCCCCATCACTTTGCATGACCTACATTTAACTTGAAAGCCTCCTGCTAATAATTAGTTTGAATTTCAGTTTAAAAATAAACACAATCATATTCTAGGTTTTAAAACAGGGGAAGAAATCAAGCCCCTGGATAGATGAAACCCCCACCTTTCCCTGCCAGTCTCCCCTTTGTTTTCCTCTGTTTTTTGGAAGCGCTGAGAAGGAGGAGGGGGGTTTGGATGTAATGAGACCACTGGGCGTTTTCCTGGAAAACTGCAGGAGCCTCAGTGCTTGGAAAATTTGGGCCATCTGGATAAAGAGGGTCAAGCTTGGCGTTGGCAGGGCTGAGGCAGCGCTGTGTGTTGGGACAGCTCGGCCTCACCGGAGGAGCTGCGGAGAGCGATGCCCAAAGCCTCTGGCACAAGGCTCATGCCTTCCCTTTCTGCTCCTCCTCCTCGCTGTCCATCTGCCCATCCATCGGCACGGGGCATCCCAAGGCGTGGGAGGCAGCGTTGGGTCAGCGCCCGGGACTCGGCAGGGGATCGTTAAGCACCCGAACAGGGCAGGAGTTAATTAGCAATGGTGGGGAAAAGAGGATGTGGCTTGTGGAGATGGGATCTGTCCCAGAGAGGAGAGGCGCAGCTGGGCTGCATCCCACCGTCAGCTCTGGGGGATGGAATGTGTCCCTGGCAGGGCTCAGATCCCCTCTGGTGGGATGCAGCCGGTGGTGGCATTCCTGTAAGGTGGTTGTGGCACTGGGAACACCTCATCATCTGCCTTTCTCCACACACCTCAGGGCTTTCTGCTGCTGGAGGTAGAAAATGGAGAAAGCTGTCATGGTCAAAATGCTTATCCAAAATCCCAGTGTCCTCATTCAGTTGTTCCATGTTCAAGCTTTCCTTTCTATTCCTTGCCCTTCGGTCTCCTTTTTTTCATGGTGTGATCGACGTGAACATGTCTGATGGAGGCTTTGGGTGGGTTTTGTGCTTTTAAGAGAAAATTGAAAAGATGCATCCTTTCCTGGACCAGGTGGTCCCTTCCCACCAGGTACCCATCCACCCCCATCCCTCTTGCTCTTGAATTTTACAGTGATATCCCAGCGGGTTGGATTTTTTGGAGCGTGTTTTTACAGGCAAATCTCACAATACAAGTGGCTGTACCTGGGGAAAAAATTTAAAAAATTACCCTGTTTTTTTGCTTAATCCAGAAATCCCCTAAAGCCCCTCATCATGCTGGATGGCACCATGAGGATCATTGTGGTTCCACTCTGAGCTGATGAGGTTTGTGTGCCTTGAAACAAGATAATTCCTGCTTGTTGTAATTCCTTTGTGGCAAATAAATTCCAGTGAAACTTGATGGAGACAAGACCAAGAGAATTCTGAGAAAATTCTTGTGAAATCCTATAGAAAAGTGGAGACAATGGGGTGCCCCTGCTGGAATTCCATAGGTGGAATTCACCACCCATGGGGAAGGGTTTGATTCTCTGGTTGCTTCAGCAGCGCTTGCCCATAAGGTGAAATCCTAAGTGATGCCACTTCAGGTGCTATTTTTATTCAAGAAAATGTCAAATCCTTTCTCAGAACTTAGTGACTTGTTGTCTTGGTAATTTCTTGCAGAAACAGGATCTATAAAAATCTCCTATTTTCTTGGCACTAGGCTTTTCTTGTCTATTTTAGGTGTAAATATTTTTTAGAATCAGGGAAAAAAAAAAAGGGAGTTGCTTTAATTCCACGAGTGGTGTAATTTCCCCCTTAGAATGTCTCTTGTAGAGCTGTGCACTCAGGTTTGTGATCGTGGCCCTGTCTTTGAAGCAGAATCTTTGTGTACCCAGGTTATATCTGCCCCATTCTCTCCTGATGCAGTGGTTCCTCATCTGAATCCCAGCTCTCAGGAAGCTGGAAATCCAGTGTTGAGCAGGGTTATGTCCATTTTGAATTGAATGTGGCAGCGTGGAGGGGAAACTCTGCTGCTTAGTGGTGGTTTTTTTCCCTTAATTTCCAGCAAAAATTACATTTTCAACAATAAATAATTGCTTTGAGAATAATTAATTTCCAAATTTGAGTCGTTGCGAGGCATTTACAAATTAAAAAAAACCAACAACATATCATGGGGTGTTTCTGATGACACTGAGACGTTCTGCTTCTGCACTCGGGGGAAGTTGGGGTTGGTTCTGCAGTACCTTGGACAGCTCTGAGAGGAGATTTCTGCTCCTGCCTCGGCTTCCTAGTGAGGGTGGCTGTCTCTGTCCTGTCCTTGCGGTGTTGGAAGCTCCAGGCAGTCGTGGTGGGCACTTGCATGGAATTGTAGAGCTTGGAAAAGTCCTTTAAGATCATTGGGTCCAAGGGTTGACCCAGCGCTGCTAAAACATGTCCCTGAGCCCCTTAAGGGATGGAGGAGGAAGAGCAGAGCCTTGCTCTCCCTGTGAGTGGTGTTACATCAGAGCCCACATTTTGGGGCTCCCTGCAGGGTGCGAGAAGATGCTTTGAGGAAAGCAGGATGGGTTTTTTTGGGGGATGCTCCTGCCATCGTTCAGACTGCTGGGCTCTGATTCACTTGAAGTGAGATGCGAGGGAAAAGCAAGGCAGGAGCTGCATGGCCCTTCTTGGGAGAGAGGGAGAGGATAAGCCGTGTCTTTCCAATCACAACACGATCCCCAGAGTCCAAAAGGAGCAAGGCTCTGGTGTGAAAGCCAGGGCTGCCCTAATAAAACATTTACTGGGGTTTGGAGACCTGTGTGCTCCGACACGACGTGTACATATTAAATGATCAAAGTTTCTGTGCCTTCGGAGGAGCCGCCTGCTAATCTCATGCAACCCTTGGGCTTTGCTCACCACTGACTCTGCATGAAAGCAAAGGCCGGCTGTGTTTTCCTATTTAAGAGATTTCCCAGCTAAGCCGGGCGGGTCACAGGTCAGGAAGCAATAGGATCTGGCCTCTTAAAGGCTTCGGCAAGGGGAGCTTGGGAATGTGGGTTGTAGGGCTGAGATGGATCTGGCTCCATCTCTCAAGTCCTGTCCACCTCTGACTCTACTCCAGGCTATTGATGCTGCTCTGGTCTCACCCCCCGCTCCTCCTCCTCCTCCTTTTACCCTTGTTATTCCCCTCCCCAAACCACTCTGTCCACATCCCCTTGCCCAGCCCACGGGCTCTGCTGGTTTTTCAGCTCCCAGCCAGAGTTGCAAAGTGCTGCCATTGGATTAAAACCAAAGCAAAGGGAAAAAAAAAAAAACCCAACAAACAAAAAAACCAAACAGAACAACCCAAACAATCCCACTCTCTTCGGATTTATAAACTGAGTGCACTGGAGCTGGGAGGTGCCAGGAGGAAAAGGAAAACACAGAGCCCCCGGGGTGCCGTTTTTCAAAGTGATACAGCCCTTTATTTGACTGCCTACACTTGTTTTAGCTGTGCAGGGAGGAAAGCAGGGAAGGACGTGTCAGGGGGCTGGTTTGGAGGCACAGGGGTCCCTCTGGCAGCCGCTTGTTCTGAGCCAGCTCAGCACCTCCAACTCTCCCATCATCTGCTGCTGATGCAGAGCAAATCCTTCACCTCCTGCTTCTCGCTGCTCCAGTGGTTTGGGACTGATGGGTTTGGCTTTCCACTTGGTTACAGCATCTTTTCTGCTTCTTGAGCATCTCCCATGTCTTTCATGTAATTCCTTAACTAGTTTCCATTTACTGGCGCTCGCTTTCTTTTAAGGTACTTGAATCCGTTTGATCATCAACAAATTTCTCTTTCTGTTCCTCTGATTAAAAATTAAATCTGGGCACTTTCCGAAGGCTTCCTCCCCACCCCACTCTCTGTTTCTCCATCCGTGCTCAGTGGGGAATCAGCCCTTTTCTAGGAAAAGAAAATAAATAAAAATTAGAGTTCAAAGTGTGGTATCTCCTCTTAAAAAGAAGAGGGTGAGGAGGAGGAAAAAAAGCCCCACCATATATTCTTACAGATGCGACATCAAAATGGGAAACTATAAAGGACATGTTTTCAAAGGCTCGTACAGGGACCGAGTTGGATCAGTAGGAAACAGGCACAGTCTCTTTGGGTGCTTTGAAAATCTGTCCCGAAGCCACCACAGCCGTGTTGTTTTAGCTGGAGTGCTGGTGCTTCTCCACCTGCCACACCAGGAGGCAGCTGATGGGAAGCAGAGGATGCTGCAGTCCCCGTGTACTCACAGAGGGGTGGGGATGCACGTGGGAGCAGAGGGTGACACAGTGGTTGGGTGCTGGTGTCCCCAGTATCCACCGTGTCCTTGTGTCACCTTGGTGTCTCTGTCTGCCAGCAGAGGCATCCCCTTCCTTGCTCACTGCAGAGGAGCTTTAGGGTGTGATGGGAGATGGAGTAGGAGAAAAGTGTGGCTACTCCATTTAGGAAAGGATGATTCCCAGGACAGGAGAGCAGAGCCATGGGCTGCCACCTCCGTCTGTGACCCGATGATGGCCTCTGTCATTCGGGTTGTGGGGCTGGACAGCAAGAGCTGCCCATGGCAGGGGGTGGGTACATCAGGGCCTGGGGTCACCGCTGGTTTCCCACCCAGCCTGGAGGCACGTTGGGGAAAACACTCATATGTTTGTCCCCGTGATGCCCCCGTGGAGCCGCAGCCTGGGCTGTGGGTTCCCTCCAGCAGCTGAGAAGCAGCCGGGCAGCCCTGCCGGGTGGCAGATGTATTGACAGCACACCGTTACCCAGGTAACTGCCTGGCCTCCCCTGAATCCTCATTATTTGGTTTCTCACCATACCCCGAGGGGCCCCCCACGACTCATTCCGTCCTCATTCCATTCCAAACCTTCCGGTTCCCAGCTCAGCTCCCTCCCTCCCCAAAGGGCTTTTTCCCCCCCCTGGGCACAGTTGAGGCTGAGCCATCCGTGGGGAGGTGGAGATCTCACCCTCCACTGGGAGCTGCTGAACAAGGTACCCTGGGGCTTGAAGCAGCCAGGATGTTCCCGGGGGTCTCATCCAGCTCAGTGACTCTGCATAAAGCATCCAGTGGGGGTTTCCCGCAGGCAGAGGCTGCTGGACTCGAGCAGCAGCAGTTTTATTGCATTAATTGGAATTAAAGGAATTTCCAAAGGTGTGTGAAACCCCTTGGCTGCCCCAGGACAAAGGGAGCAGTGTCAGGGTGAGGCAGACAGGTGCAAAGCCGAGCTCGGCCGCAGGTTTGTGTGTATTCAAGGTCAGCAGAGCATCTCTGCTGCGGGCAAAATCTCTGTGGGCACAGGGACCAGCTCCGCACTATCCAAGCCTGGATCTTGCATCTCTCTTTGCTAGGGAAGCTCATAACAGCCAGGAAAAATGCTCCACAGCTCCTGGCGAGCACAAACTCATGCTCCTGGAGCATCCTGGCAGTCCAGTGTGGGATACAAACGTCTGGAGCCCACGGCTGTGACATCCGAGTGCTCTCAGCAACAGCACAGACACCTGCCTGATGCAATCGATTATTTATTCTGGGGAGGAGGAGCTGCAATTAATCTCTGCTTGTCTTTAGCACTTCTTGTCTTTCTGGCTGCTAATCTGCTCGTGTGGAGGGAGAGGTGCCTAATGGTGGGGAGCCTTGCACCAGGAAACCTTTGGCTTCTGGGGTGTTCCTGTTGTCCAGCATGTCTCTGGTCATCCAGCACTCGGTGGGTGGAATGAACAGGGAGATTTCTCGGTTTGCAGCTGATGGTTTGGGCCACAGGGTGGGCTGGAGCCCAGCAACATGTGAAAATCTTTGGGCTTGATTGTCTCTCCGTGAATCCCTCGCTCCTGCTCCGTCACCTTGGATTAATTACAGTACAATGCAATATACATTTATATGGTGTCTGCACAAGTGTCTCAGGGCCCTTTGCAATCTGAAAAATCTAATTAAGGTGCAGCCTCCAACATGAATGCTTATCACCAGAATGTGTGCAGCGAGAGGAGGCCGCCTGACTCCACGGCTCAACCCAGAGCTGAATCCACACTCTCCTGGCATTATTAATTACTCAGAGCTTGGTGTCCGAGACACCAATCGATACCACAGGCCTGGGTAGATAGAACACTTTGAGTGAGTGTGAGGGAGCTGAAGATAACCATCAGCTAGAAACGTGGTGGAGGCTGTTCTTGGCCTGGGAGGAGGAGGAGGAGTCACCTTTGCAGAGACATGTGGAGGAGCAACATGTGTTTTCCAGCGACTTTGGCACTGGAAGGTTATTTACTGATGAAGAAGTACACGGTTGATACTGAATTTTGGCCTGGGGAAGGTCTTGCCTTGGGTATTGAGGCACAGCATCATGCCACAGGGTTTGCTGCAAAACTTATTTGGCATTTTAAGTTGTCTCATGAGTGGCACCAGCTGTTGGGAACACCCATGAGGGAGGGAGGGAGTGCCACAAGTGTGACAAGAGCATAAATAACCAGGGGAAAAGGGAAAGGAAATGTGAAGTGGCCCTTTAAATATGAGCCTCCAGAGCCTGGAGCCCAACTAGCGTTCCCTCAAGTATTCAAATGAGATTGCAGCATCAGATTGGTATGCATTAGGCTGGTCTCAATGAAAATTAACATGTAATTGCTTCAAATGAAGTAAGTGAGGAGGTAATCTGTTCTTAAATTGGATTCGCAGGATTTTGTGGTACCATAATGCAGCTGTGAAATGAAATATATTTTAAGGATGATGTCCTCAAGGGGAGAGGGGAGGAAAGGGGGGTCTTTACTCAGAAGGGTCCTTTCCATCCCTGGCTCTTTTGTTTCTGGTCTCGTTAGTGCCATTTTATAAACAAGGAGAGGGATTTGGTGCCATGGCATGGCTGGAGAAGGTCCCATTGTTTATGGCTCCCTCATGTTTCCTTCCTTCACATCCTTCCTGTCCCTTCCCTCCCCTGCCTCTGGTTCTCCACTTCCCTTACTCTGCCAGTGCTTCTCCATCTCCTTCTGTCAGGGACAGCCATTCCATCCTGATGGGAATCATGAGATGAGCACTTGAACTTCATTTATGTGGCGAACAACCTTCTGGCTGTGTGATGGGAGAAGTTCTGGCCCTGTGGTGGGTTGTGAGTGTCTGTAAGAAGTTGTGTGGGTTCTTGATAGGGAGCTGGTGTCTATGAGGAGACAGATGTCAGAACACAAGGCACAGTTTACCACCTTCTCTTGGCCACTTGTGGCCTTCTCCCAAAAGGGACGGTCCTCTTCCCATCACCCTGTGACCTGGAGTGGCACTGCAAAGCTTGGGAAGGTTTGGGATGCCCTGCTCCTCCCACAGCCTCGTGTTGCCGGGACCACCTCTCTGTTTTAATTGTCAGGCTTTGCTGGTTGTCCTCGTTCTGTCCATCTTTCCCCATCTGGCAGCACGATGAGCTTGGGCATCATGGTGAAATTGCAATTAGGAACATGAGAGAAAGCTGGCGTAGGAAGGTGATGTGGCAACCTGCAATTATCCCAGGCTAGAACTATAGAGATGGAGTGGTAGATATATATAGATATACACAGTATAAATAGACAGATACAGTAGTAGATATATTATAGATAGCTAGATAATCCACTTTAGTACAGTGGTGAGTGTCCCCACCTGCCGTGTGGGAGACCCGGGTTCAATTCCCGCCAGGGAGACAGTGTTAAGAGTTGGACTCGATGATCCTTGTGGGTCCCTTCCAACTCAGAATATTCTGTGATAATATATAGGTGGAGCATATATAGGTAGATATGTGTGGATATGGTATATTTAGGTAGTATAGCATCATATATGCATGAAGTTGTGATTGCCTGATCCATGAAAGTGTTCAGGACCAGGCTGGATGGGGCTTGGAGCAACTGGGTCTAGTGGAAAGTATCCTTGGAATGAGATGAGATTTAAGGTCCCTTCGAACCAAACCCAACCCGTCCTATGATTCTGTGAAGACCCAGCTGGGCAGCAGAAGCTGGTACCAGTGAAGGCTGCCCCCCATCTCCCCATCACAACCCTGGGCAGCTCTGCCAGCACCTTCAAAACCTGGTTCCTGACCTTGTGCCCTTCCCTGGGTTAGTTTCCCCATGTTGTCCCCATCAGTGCCCTTCACCTCTCTGTGTGCAGCACTTCCCCCTCCCGCCTGCCCCCTGCTCCTCCTCACAGAGATCCTCCAGCAACCTCCAAATCCCTCCTCCTTCTCCCTCCACGGTCCTGGCAGAAAGCGCTCACCCCTCACTGTTCCTGTTTTGTGCCTCAACTTCTAAGGAAAAGGCACTTCAGTGATAATTTCCCACTTGTGATAAGTTAAGTGCATCGCTTCCCTTGGAATACATTTTCAGTGCAGTTGAGCTCAGCAGTCCCTTGCCTCTGTGCGTAGTTAAACGCGCTCCTCTGCCACCCGTTGGAGTGGATGGCATCGCTTTATTCCGGGGCCATTAGTGTCACTTGGCAAAGCAGAACCAGGATTTATTCCTGGGGCACAGTTTGTAATTGAGCGAGTTCAGCGCCGGGGATCGCCAGTAACTGCTGGGAGCGCAGCCGGGAGGAGGAGAGCGGGAGCTGCCAGAGGGGCTGAAGGATGGGGAGTTGGGGTGGCTTGAGTGGCTCAACCCAGGGCTTGTAGGAGCATTTTTCTACAGAAAAGTTCTTAGCAAGGAGAGAGATCTTTGGGGTTTTTTGGAAGCAGAGAGGGCAGACCTTGTTTTCCAGGGTTTAAACTGCTCTGTGACACTTCAGGGGGGGAGGGGGTGAGATCACTATGGAGTTATTTCCTTCTCCTGGCATTTTCCAGGCCTCTCTTTGGAGGTACCAGAGCCTGATCATGGGCTGGTGCCCTCCCAGCAGGAGTGAGGACCCTTCCATAAGTAATGCTGGAAGATTTCCAGGGAAGGCATGTCTTTTGCCCAGGGCTGTTTGCCTGCTGGCTTCCAGGAGCCCCCTAAGCATTACCTGGGCTTTGGGAATGTGGAAAAGGAAAAAAAAAACCCACAAGAAATAAATGTCCCGCAGCCCAGTGCAGCAGGGTCCGTGTCATTAGCAAACCGTCCATGTCCCTGCACAGCTGCCCAAAGGCATTTTGGTGCTGGCGTCACCCCCGGTCCCTGGTGCCATTGGCGCTTTTGGAGGGCACCCAAGCAGCTGTGCCAGGATCTGGTGGTGCCCCACGGGGTGGGAGCCAAGATTAGGGACAGGCTTCCTCTCCACCCGGTCTGGGAGGCACTGCCCTCATTGATGTCTTGGGGCACGCTCCGGGACGGGAGATGCTGTAGATGTGCAGAGCCCTGTTGTTAGCAGAGACAATAGGAGGATAAATAGAAAGGCTGGATGAGCCGAGCACAGGACTTGGAAAGGTGCTGGTGCACTGCTGCATTGCAGAGAGATAAAGACTTTTCCAGACAAGCCATCCCTGCCTGCTGCATCACGACCTGCCTGCTCTGCACCAGCCCTCGGTGCTGGCACAGGGATCTCCCGGGATCATCAGGAAACGTGCAGAGGCGCTCCTGGGATCGGCGGCTGCCCGGTCAGCGGGTGCTCCAGCTCTTTTTGCAGCTCTTCCTTCCTTCCCAGTCCGGTTTCCTCCTGTTTCCTTGGCATTTGCCAATAACCGTGTCTGAGGCAGCACACTGGGAGTTGTTTGCAGCTCTGCGAATCCCGGGCAGTGAACCAAGGCGGATCTTTTCGAGCCCAGTATTATTATTAATGTAATTAGTGTGAATCATTTGCATGTATAAACTTTCAATTGAGGAGATCAGGTACTTTATAAACATGAGTTAACTCACACTCCCTGGCAAGGAGGTGCCAGATATCTTTGAAGCCTTGCAGAGGGCAGGAATGAAGGGCAGGGGCTTGGAGGTGGGAAAGGCAGGACCTCCCAGTCCAGAGCCCTGACTCCCTCTGCAACAACCAACACAAAACTGTCTGGGCAGGGAAGAGAGGGGGGAAGCACAAAGGAGTTTTATTTTTCACTTCTGAACGCTGCTTTTCACCAGCTCAGCGTGATTTTGAAGAGGCACTGGGGTGGCAGCTGATCTGAGGGCACCTCCTCACCCTCCAGCCTTTGGAGATGCTCAGGGTGGGGGCAGGAGGAACCCACCAGGTCCAGCAGGGACCCCTCTTTCCTACTGGAACCCTCTGCCGAGTTAATCATTGGGTCAGCTCCAGGCACCAGGCTCCCTGTTTTCAGGGAAGAGGTTTTTGAGTCCTGTGAGCCACGCTGTGCCGTGAAAAACTCCTTGAGCTGTGTCTTCAGTGGTGTCACATCAGCAGGAGCTCAAGGGATGCCCTGCAGCTGATCTCACAGGGAGGGCAGGGATGTCTGGGATGGTCCTGGGGAACAGGGCAGGATGGGAATGCCGAGAGCCATGGAGCCCCTGGCAGGGCTGAGCCCCCAGCCCCTGGGTGAGCACTGGGGGCTTTCAGCAGGACAAAGCACTGGGCCACTTTGATCCAGCAGTGATGTCTGGGTGTGTGAGCAGACGGTGCTGCAGTGAGTGTGTGTGAGTGAACACAGGCTGCCTGTGCACGGAATGGGAGCAGATGCTGTAAATCCTGCTGAAGAGGGGCTGGACTGGTAGGAATTGCTGGTGCGTGACTTAACCCAATACAGCGAAGAGAGGGAAGCCAGGCTGGGATGTGACAATGAGGGGTTTGGATTAGTATTTATTAGTAACAAAGCTCCCAGAGCATGTTCTAGATGATATCCACACCTCAGGCTGTGGTATGTTCATCCCAGCCCTGTGGGAACCTGGGCAGTGCCTGTCCCAAGGAGCGTGGCACAATCTGACCCCACCCTCAGGAATTGATGGCCAAAATTCGATTCTAAACAACACAAGGGAGTCTGTGAGAGTGAGGAGACTCTGTGCCTTGGCTGGGATTGAGTTGTTCACAGCTCGGCCTTTAATTAATCCTAATAAATAACAATAAAATGTGATAATCACAGAAATAAATCTGAGATGTGGAGCTCCTGCCTCCGGCGGTGGCTGCTTTAGTCGATCATTTATAGCTCAGCTGGTGGTGCAGAGCCTGGGAGGTGATGCCTGGGACATGAGATGCTGGGCACAAGGCAGGGCCGGAGCACCTTGTCTCCTTGCTCAGCCTCAGTGGGAGGATTTGCACCTCGTTTAAAGATAAAACCCAGGCTTGTTCCTGATTTCCAGCTTGGTTTAGCCCATAGCAGAGACATAACACTGCTGGTGTGACATTGGCTTAAAATCCAGAGATGTCTGAGAATTGTTGAGTTAAGTTGGGAGGAAAAAGAAAAGACATGTAGGGATGCTTGATGGCAGATATGGCACTTGGGGACATGGTTTAGGCTGGCCTTGGCAATGCTGGGTTAGTGGTTGGACTCAAGGGTCTTCAAGGTCCATTCCCACCTAAAGAATTCTGTGGTGGGTCGGTGCCATTGTGAAACTCCATCAAGCGGCCTGGGTTTGAGAAGGTGGTATCTCCAGGGTGGGCATGGACTGAAAATTAGGTGGTGGTGGAAGGAGAAACGAGTCCAGGGAGGGCCAGTTTGGTCACAGCCCAGGTTGGGCCACCACGTTGGCTGGAGTGAGCCAGGCTCAGCCCCATCCTTGCCTCCCCGTGATGGAGCCTGTACCCTGATAATTGCAATGAAAGCAGCAATCAGGTTGGTAATTTTGCTGAGCTCTTTTCAGTTCTAATTAACATTATTCATTTCTTGTGTGTCCTGCTGGGTTGAGACAATCTGTGCTCTCCAGCCCAGCCCTCTGGAACACCAGCAATCTGCATAAGAGGCAACAAAAAAAGTGTTGTGTGCCAATTACTACACTTCAGTAATTAAAAACCTCCTTCCCCCCTCTGCCAGCCCACCTCCTCTCCTGCCATTTGCTGTGTGCAAACTCGTGAAAGCAAGGAGAGGGCATGTCACTGCTGGCATGTGCCATCTGTGTCTGAGCCGCCTTCACAGGGGCTGGATGAGGCACGGGTGGCATCAGTGGTCAGGGTGCTCAGCTCCAGCACCCTGCTGCTTATCTATTCCTGATATTTGGTTGTGAGCCTGTTTTGTTGGCATTTTCAGCCCTGCTCAGCCTCGTGTTTGTGCTGCCTGAGGTGGCAGAATCTTCACGGCATTGTGGTGCCCCTGGAGCCAGGAGGGCTCTTGGCTGCACCCATGGGACCTCTCAGGCTGTGGGGATGCTGGTTTGGGAGACAGCAGCCAGTGCCTAGTGGACCAGCTTGGGGGAGGAAGGTGGATAACAAAGCCAAGAAGTTCTGGCTGCAGGAGACGTTGATGGGGCTGGAAGGGCATCATCAGCCTGTGTCCCTCTGCACCCACCACCTGTCATGGGGAAGAGGCAGGAACAGGCAGGTTGGGACAGGTAGGGAGGACTAAGACGTGCAGTTCTTGCCTTTTGGTCGTGCATTTAGCTCTAAAAATGCCCAAATTCGTGGTCATCTGGAGGTGCCCTCATGGCAGCAGGGAGCAGAGGGTCTGTGCAGTGTGAGGAGCTGCATTTCTGTTGCAAACCATCCCTGCCTGCCCCCAGGATGATGCAGCAGCAGGGGATTAGCAGTGTTTCCATCTCCCAGAAGAGAAATCTTGAGGCTTGGGACTCTGGGTTTACTGGGCAAAAAAGAGCAGAGAGAGGGAGCAATATCCAGAGCACTATCATCTCCTCCTTATGCTGGCAGACAGCAGTTTCTCATCTTCTTGGAGAAAAAGTCCTTGCCTGAGCGGGAATGAAACAAGGATTAAAGATCTTGAGAGAGAAAATTGCCTCGTCTGTGCTTAATTGTTTTTAGATCATCTTTTTGGAGGCAAGCTCTGTTTTCCTGCACCCCAAGGACCTCTCCCTCCCCCTCCTTCCCTGGCACATCGTGGGGTGAGGGGGAAAGTGAGAGCCTCCAGTGAGGGGCAGGAGGCATCCCGAGGGTTTGGGCTTTGCCAGGAGCGGGCTGGGGAGCCGGGGATGGGGAGAGGCTGCAGGCTGGGTGGTGTCTTTGCTCTCCACCTGTGCCTGGAGCGTGGCTTCCCGACCACAGCCAAAGGCTTTCTGCTTGGCTGCCTGCGTGTGGGAGAGGAGGCTTCCCATCCCCGCACTGGGCTGCTGGAGAGAGGAGCTGCTGGAGGAGGGAAGGGGGAGCAGATGGAGGGGCTGGAAGAGCATCAGATCGCTGCGACCAGCCTTGGCCATGGGGACCCCGACTGGTGCCTGTGTGAGGAGGAGGAGGTCGAACGTGGTGCTCAAGCACCTGCCACCCCCTAAATAGCCCAGTGCTTCCAGAGGTCAAAGCACCTCTTTGCCAGGAGACGTTTCTGTGCTTTATTATATATATATATATGTAGGCTCAGGAGCTTTAAGAGGCAGGGAAGAATATAAAATAGCAGCTTGAAGCTTGCCGATCCCAGGGACAGGGAAGCGTGTCTGGGTGATAAGGAGAGATTGTGCCTGGGTGCTGTGAAGGGCAAAAGCACTTATTTCACTGTTGCCTCATGCGTTACCTGAGCCCCGTTGCTTTTCAAAAGCACTTAAATGCCCATATGATAGAGGGAATGCTTGGATTGCACACTGTCTGGCTCTATTATTATCCAAGGATCTCCAAGCTGATGCATTTCATAAAGAAAACTGGAGTGGGGGAGAAGAGAGGAAATATATATATTTTTAGTTCAGCCTGCTTACAGGTCCTCAAGGGTAATGTCTGCAGAAGGGACCAGTCAGAGAAATTCAAGCCACGTCTGGTTTCTCATCACCCAGCTCTGGACACCCCGTGTTTGTGCAGAAGAACCACCACAGGAGCCTATTTCATGGTACCAGAGCCAAACACCAAATATCCAATTCATTTTATTCCTGCCCCATAGGTCTGAGCTACCAACAGCGCTGTGGTTCAGAGTTCAATAGACTAAACTCATCCTCTGGGAAGAAATTTCCAGTTTAATTCAACTTGAGCAGCTAAACTCTCAGGTTTTTTACTCAAGTTTTAATGCAGCTGAGAGCAAGAGCTGAGTTCTTGGTGTTCAGCCCAAGCTGAATCTACTGCTGTTTTTTAATGTAGATCATAAAAATCTGCTCACATTTAATTTATTATTATCGTAATATCATTATGGAACAGCAGTAAAATTGTTTAATTTATCAGATGTTTTTCACACCGGAGCAGGAGTTGAGTCCTGGTTGATCAGGGGTGTCCTGGGCTGCAGACAACCCATCTCACCTTGGGCACGTCTGCTCATGGGGGTCCATCACCCCCGACCTCCAAAAGTTGTGTGTCGAGGCTGGGTGGGTTATTTTGGCTTCTCTCACCGTCACTGGGGCCAGAGATACCTCTAAAAAGAGGCTGAATGACATGAGGTAACTTGTCCCCCAGGGAGGTGCAGCAATGCAGGTGCTGGGCAGGGAAGGAAGAGCTGACAGAGGGGACAAATGGTCGGATGCTCAAGGTTTCTCTTTAGAGGTGTGTGTTAGAGCTGCCTTTCTCCAGAGATAAATTTTCCTCAGTCCTTTGTAAGGCTGCTCTCCCAGCACCGCTTTGCATTCCTTTTTCTGGCTGCAGGGATGTGAAGGTCTGTGGAGAGAATGACAAGTGGTGGCTTTGGGCTGGAGGTAACAACCTGCATCCCCCCTGAAAAAGGTGTGGTTTGGATTCAGGATGGATGTTTTGGCTCAGCTCTGATTGTCTCAGAGTTTGCAAAGGAGTAAATGGCAACAGAGGAGTGAAAGGTGCTTTGGTGGCTGGTACTGGGTGGCTCTGACCTCCCTGCATCTGAAAACAGTGCAAAGCTTGTGGGCAAATCTCTGGAGCCACCGGTTTAGATGGATATCAGTGCCCTGGTAAAGTGCTGACCTTGTCCTCTTTGGACACTGAAAGCACTTGATCTCCAAAAGTGCTGCTGACAGCAAAGCTAAAAATAGTTTCTGGAGGACTGGGAGGGCTGGGGAAGGGAGGGAGAGCACCCAAGGGCTGGCACTGATGGGTCACCTCTCTGCCTCTCCCCAGGTGCACCGTGGACAACCGAGTCACCCGAGTGGCCTGGCTGAACCGCAGCAGCATCCTCTATGCCGGCAATGACAAGTGGTGCTTGGACCCTCGGGTGGTGCTCCTGGCCAACACCAAGACCCAGTACAGCATCCAGATCCACGATGTGGATGTGTACGATGAGGGTCCCTACACCTGCTCCGTGCAGACAGACAATCACCCCAAGACATCGCGTGTCCATCTCATCGTGCAAGGTAAGAGGAAGGGGATTCCTGGAGGGGTTGGGCTTGGGGTGTTGATTTCTGATCCTTTTGCCCAAGTGTCTCCTCCCGTTGCTCCTGCATTGGGTGTATAACACAACTCGGTGCCAAACAAAGAGTCTGACGCTTGGAGCATCCCAGTGAAGCTGGGCAGTGCATTTATCCAACTTTCCTGGCATAATCCCAGGGATCTGATACAGGCAGCTCTGCCTCCCGACACAGTCGCTGGCAAGCCCATGTTGCTGTTTTTGTTGTCGTATTTTGATGGGGTTTTTTTGTTTTCCACGATGGAGGCATTGCTTAAAGTGAAACTCGTGTTGGGGGAAAAGAGAGAGCTGGCAGATTTGTGTGCTTTGCGGGGGAGTGTGTATGCCTAGCAACAATATGTGTTTGTGTGTTGAAATTCCGTACTTTTGGGAGGACGAGGAGGAGGAGGAGGAAGGCCAGCGCAGGGTGCTGGAGCTCTTTTGGTGGCTAAGTGGGTGCTCTTCAGCGTGTGAACACACATGGGGCAGACAGGCGTGGCCACATGGGATGGTCAAGCAGATGGAAGTTCATGGAATGGAGCTCCCATGGCCACGTGGCAGGATGTGAGCTGTACAACAGGGAGCCTCGTGGTGGGACATGTGGGGCCTGGTGAGCTCTTAGCCTCGGGGAAGATTAATGGAAAATTTCTAATCTCTTCCTAGCAACCTTTTTTTTCCCCTGCTGCTTCTTCTGTGATTTGGCCAGGAGCCCTCTTAACATGACAGAGCAGCTTGAGTATTGGAATCTCGTCTGGGGCTAATTTTCGAATGCTGATGGGTGTATTGATTTGGAAACAAGCTGGGTTAAAAAGGCATTGGTCTTGTACACAGAGTCCGGTTGAGCTAATCCGCCGTCGATATGCCAGGCCTGAGCATTATTGACAGCCTAATGAATAGAAGGGGGGAAAAAACCCAAACTCAGGGCCTTTATTCTCCCTCTTCCCTCCCTTTTCATTTTCACTTTCCTCTTCAAGCAATCAAGTCAACTAAACAGAGCCGGACTTTGTCCGTCTGCGTTAACCGTGGAGGGGAAGTGGCTGCATTCCCAGCCCGGGTTCTGGCTGCTTATCTTGCAATCTCTTATTACCTGCCTGAGTTTCTTAAGCCAAAGTCGATCACCCGCAGGTTCTGAAGTCGCTATCAGATGCTGGGCTGATGCAGGACAATTTCTGTCTGTTCTCTTCCGATTCCCGTTTCCTAAACTAAATTTCCCGTATCACCAGACATCCAGGTCCATCCCTCCTGTGTCTTGCTGTATCATTAGGAAGAGATATTTAGGGGCTGGAGGAAAAGGTCAGAGCTTAACTCCTTGCAGCAGTACAGTTAAGTATAGGAGGATTCAGTGATGGGCTCAGTACTGTAATGTGCTGAACATGCTCATTGCTGCCAGCAGAAATCCCAGCTCTGGAAAGTGAGGCCCATAATTTGAAGAGCTATTGCTTGGCTCACCCCGCCCTTTCTCGGAGCAGGACATGAAAGTGAATATCATGTCCAATTAAAGAGAAACCTGCCTTAATGACCTCAATGAAAATTTGACTGGGGTGCCGGGATTAACTCTCCTGCCTTGGAAAATGGGCCCTATAAATATGCATTCTAGAATAATCTTGTCCAAAATGACATTCAGCTTGTGGGAAGTGGTGCTTATTCCCTCTCCAAGGAAAGCAAGGTATCTAAGCACCAGATTTCAGGGATGTGCCAAGTTTAGCACATGGCTCTGGGACTTTTTGCCCCTTCCTGAAGCCTGATGGGAGAGGAGAAGTGGTGAGAGGAGGTGGGAAAGTGGGTCTTCCTTTTTAAACAGGGTTAGTCCCAGTGTAGCCAGACAGAGGGAGGTGTGCAGGTTGCTCTGAGCAGGTCCTGACTTTCCCCTTGCTGCACCAGGAAAGGCCCCGGGGCACAGCTCTGGAGGCAGGAGCACTCCAGCCTCTCAGGATGCAATTAAATCGTGCCCTGGGGCAGGGCTGTGTTCTCCAAAGGGACTGGCTGTGGGTGGCAAGGAACTCTTCCCCTTCCAGCCAGGATTTCCAGCTGCATTTGGCTCCCCCAAGCAAGCTGGACAGGTGCATATCAGCCGAGGTCCAGACAGCCTCAGGCCATGCTGTGGGTTTAGGGGATGTCACTGGCTGTGGGTGGAGGGAGTGAGGAGCTGAGGCATCATGTTGGCCAAGGGCTGCTGGAGGGAAACGATACTTTGGGAGAAAGAGCAAAAAACAGGAGAGGGGTAGGGTTGGGAGAAGGAACTTCCTTTAGGGTATGGGGATTGGGAGTGGTCCCCCAAGGCAGTGGGAGAGAATAAGCTGGAAACCAAGAAGAGAGGATGGCCAGACTGCAGCTGCACATTCATTTCTAGGTTGGCTCTGTTGATGGCCAAGATCCCAAAATAGGTGGGTAGAAGGCACCTCGGGAGCTAATTTAGCCCGTCCCCCTGCAACCAGGCAAGAGGCATCACTGCCAAACACTTGTGAAAGCTATTCTTGAAAATCTTTAACAAAGCAGCTTCTTCAGTGTCCCCAGACAATCCATTCTACTGCTTCGCTACCTTTATAATTAGAAAATGTATAGCTAATATCTAACTTAAACCTTCTTTGTTGCAAATGAAGTGGAGTTTTTCTCAGCCTGTTCCCAGTGGATGTGGGGAACAATTGATCAGTGTCCTCTGTAATAACCTTTTGCTTTTGGGAAGGTTATTATCCTGTAGCCACCTTCTTTCTGAAACCATCCAAGCTCGGTTTCTCCCACTTTTCCTTGTGGGTCAGGCTTTCAGAAACACTTGTCAGTCTTGAAATCCTGCTACAAAAGGGAAAAGGTGATTGTTGCTGATCCCAAAATAGCAGGTCGGTGCCTCTGTGCTAATGTGGGACAAATGAGCCCAGGAATGAGACAACAGACCCTTGGCACCGAACGCAGCCAAGTTCAGACCTGCTATTTTGGGGGCTGCTCTAAATGGGGTCAGGCTGGTGATGCCAAGTTGATGTGAGCCAACAACAGCTGCCAAAGGCACCAGGAGGTTCTTAGCACCTGGATCTCCTCTCCCACATTACAGACAGACCTTAAAGGAGCAGCTCAGGGAGTATCCATGTCATCAGCAGGGTCTGGAGAAAAAACCCACCCCTTCACTCATTTCCTCATGGGAGGAGTTTCCATAAGATCAGAGAAGGGGAGGCAGCACTGCCTGTGTTTGTAGAAATCTGCCCTGAATCCCGAGAAGAGTGAGGTGTTTGTGGGTGTAAATCCCAACGAGATGAAATCCAGAGAAGCCCCACTTGGAACAAGCAAGCTCTGAACTCTGAGGGAGGCAGAAACTCAGAGCAAAAAAGAGGATTTAGGTCCCATTGACCTCCGAGGAGCGATGCCTTCCCTTCCTCTCCTCTCTTGTATCCCACTCTGGTTTCCTTAGCAAGTCTCACTTCTTGCAGCAGCATCTCAGGCACAGCCTCCCCCCTTCTCCCTGCTCCCTGCAGGACACTTCAGCTATTTAAGCCGTTCTCCAGGTTCCTGGGTTTAAAAGAGAGAGGGGAGGGAGGAGGAGAAGGCCGATATCTGGAAAGCTCTTATTTGTATTGATAATAAGCCGTCTCCAATGTGTGTCTGCAAAACACTCCCACTGCCTTGTAAGATGCATTAAGGGAAGTTGGCCTTATCTCAGCACGGGAAATGGACTTGGGGAAGGAGCAGCACAGCGCCTGCCAGAGTTTAATCTCACTTAGTCACACAAATTTGCATGATAGAAAATGGTGGAATTTTAGTGCTTAAAAAAAGAAAGAAAGAAGAAGAAAAAAATAATAAAAAAAGGCAAAAAGCAGGCAACTGGGGGATATTAGTGCTTTCCTGCTTCTTTATCAGTTTCCCTGGCCCTATCTGGCTCTTGCTGTTGTCACTGGAGCAACTAATCACCCCTCCCCTTTTGTTTGGTGTAAATGAGTTTTCCCACTCTTTCCCGAGCCTAGGTTAATCTCCAAATCCCTGCCTTTGTCTGGGAGTTAATTACCTGCTCGGCGGAGTCGGGGGGCTGTGGGCGCAGGTGGCAGGGGGC
>WEKX01004758.1:329002-373311 GCA_013390025.1 Pitta sordida
GTGTGTCGGCGAGATAAAGCCAACCGCGGGGCTGCGGAGCCTGAGCCGGCTTTGTTTCAATCACCAAACTCTGCCCAGTTAATTACCCTTTGATGCCACAAGCCCCTCTTCGCTCGGGGGACCACAAGGAGAACTTTCTCGCGGCTTTTTTGGTACCTGGGAAACGCCTTCCCTGTGAGCAGAGGGGCTCAGTCCCTGCAGCCATCATCTTCTCACCTGCACCCCCAAAGCCACTGGTTCTGGATGCAGGGAGGGGCAGAGGCATTTGCCCACCAGTGGTGGAGCATGTGCAGGTGTTGGTCAGGTATGAAGCCATGAGTTCCACACAGGGCAGGATGCCCTCTCTGCCTCTGGCATGGGTTTTGCTGGTGTGTCCACACCTTTCCACCCATGGGAGCAGCTGTTCCATCCAGAAGCAAAACCAGGTTTAGGTAATACCTTCTAAAAGGCATGTGGGGAGCTGGGAGAGCCTCCCCAAACTATGGGAGGGGAGGAACCAGAGCACGGAGTCGAAATCCTCCCTCACTTCGCCAACGCTCTCAGCTCCTTTGACTGATGTGTTCCTTCTCCGGCTCTCTTTTGTTGCTGATCATCATCCCTCTGTCAAAGCATCTTTTCCTTTTGTATCAGGGCTGTTGTGGAGGACTGAAGGTCTCCCCCGCTCTCTCACGCACTGCCCTAGTTTTTGGCTCTTTATCCCCATTTTGCTCTGCCCTGGGGAGTATCTGTGTATGTCCCACATCCATTACAGTCCCTACCCCTCTCCATCTCCCCCGCAGGGCTACCAGCCCTTGCTTTTCCATGATGTGCTTGACCATGTTCCCTGGTGGAGTGGCCAGGCTCCCTCCAGGCTCCCCCAACTCACTTGACCTCTTTGCAAATCAGTTTAACATCTGTGAGGCAGAGATAATAATTGTCACCTACTTCATAGGGGGGTTGATGAGGATTAATTCATTAATGTCGACAGAGGTCTTTGAAGATGGAACTCGCTATCTGAGAGCTAAACGTTATTATTAATTAGCAATTATATCGTGGGGCGGGAGCAGGGGGGAAAAGAGACTCCAGAGTCTGTACTGGAAGCGTTTGCTCTGGGCTCACATTCTGCCCTTGCTGCAGCTCTGGGCTGCCCCAGTTTCACATCCACGCTGCTGCTGGAGTGAGCCAGGCATGCTGGATCCCACCAGGGATGTGTCCCACCAGTGCTGCTCATTCCCAGATAATGTGGATGAGCCTGCTGGTGTGAAGAGTGAGAGGCATGGGGAGGTGAACAGTGTTTGAGTGCATTAACCTTGTTAGAAGGGTGTTGATGTTGGTGATGACATAGAATCCCAAAATGATTTGGGTCGGAAGGGACCTTAAAATTCATCTCGTTCCAACCTCCTGCCATGGGCAAGAACACCTTCCACTATCCCAGGCTGCTCCAACCTGACCCTGAACACTTCCAGGCATGGGGCAGCCACAGCTTCTCTGGGCACCCTGTGCCAGGGCCTTACTGCCCTCACTGTAAAAAACATCTTCATCATATCTAATCTAATTCACCCTTCTCTCAGTGTAAACCCATTCCCCCAGGGCATCCTCTGGGCTTGCCTGGCACTCCAGCAATGCAAGTGGGCCAGGCACTGCCAGACCCATGGGAGGATGTATCCTGTTCCCAAGGAGAAATAATTGGCAGGAGAATGGAGCAAGGGGAAGGAAGATCCAGTGATTCATAGGACACACAGACCGGTTTAATTTCCTTCCTGTTTTTCTTTTTCACGTACACTGTGGCTAATTTCTGTTTGTCTCCACCAATGAACCTCTAACTAATCCCATGTGTCGCTGGCTTCCCTCAAGCAGCACCACCAGCAAACTGGTCCCATCCAGCAGCCCCATGCTCCCTGTGGCTCCACTGTTTCCATCCTCCCCATCTCAGCTGTGTGAGCTTTTGAGCCGAGCTCAGTGAAACTCTCTCTGCTACTCCCTCAGAGCTCTGGAGGTCACCCTCTGATCACCCCTCTTCTAGAAAACAAGAGTCTGCTCCTCTTTGAGCCTTTCTGAACACGCGAGCTCCCAGCAGCCCCATTCACCCATCCTCTCCAAAGGCTTTCAGGGAGAGGTCACCCGCCTCACCCCGAGCCATTCAACAGCAACTCTGTTAATCCCTGAATCTGGGAGGCCAACAGGACCTCTCTGAGTGGGGAGGACTCAAGTTGTCTGTGGGTCTCCTGCAGCACGACAAGTCCCCCTCCTTCCCCATGGATTTACCAGCCAAAGGGTGGCACAGCAGCACCCAGGATGCCCCCAGGATGCTCCTGCAGCCACGTGTGGTTTCCAGAGGAGCGTTGTTCAGCCTGATGAAGCCGGTGAGGGTTTAATGAGGTCACTGCAGTTTAATGCTGCTGCAGTAATCTCTTTTGTTTTACTACATTAAAATATTTGTGGTGGAACGGTTGGACCACTGTAATGTGATATCGCTACCTTAATGTTATTGTTGCCATGGCAACGCTAATGGCGGCTCAATAACATTATTGCAATTTAATCTCACGACAATAAAATTAAGGGTAGAACAGTGAGACCTCGAGCCTGTAATGTTACTACAGTAACAGCATTGTTATCGTAACCACGGGAGCGGAGTCAACTCGTTGTAGTGTAACATCGGTAGCAGCGCTTTGTTGTTACTCCAGGAACACGGAGCATCCGCCGAAAATCACGGCAGGGGATGAATGGGAGGAGACGTCACCGGTGTGCTGCTGCTGCTGCTGCTACCCCGGGGCTGTCAGCACGGGGAGGTCACGCTGTAATCCCGTCACTTATCCACCTAATTCCACAACTGTGGTGGTTTTTATTGGGGTCTTTCCTCTTCTCTCTCCGTTGCTGGGGCTCTTTGGAGCAGATCTGTTGTTTTAGCGGCAGTAACTCTGCAGGGGAGGATTTAAAGCACTGCCTCTGTCTAGTTCCAGATCCTTCTGCCCGGCGTTTTATAGCATGTGGCTGTTATGGAGTGATAACATTTTATATTTATATGTCATCTTTCAATGTGAAGGATCCCGGCACAAGCTACAAATTATTGCTGTGCTGCAGGGCCAGGCAGGAAACCGGCACACACGGCAAGAAAGATGAGGGGTTTCATCCAAGGGCACAGATTCCTGTGCAAGTGAGAGTCTCCTTTCCTTAAAGGGCCTATCCAGAGTCCCCAGACTTTGTGAGATGGACCAGGGATCTTTGTGTCGTGTGCCCCAGGCAGGACACGCGGAAAAATTTTAAGCCATAGGGAAAATCCCCCCCTTTCCCAGCTGGTAGCATGGCTTTGTATGAGGGCTTAGTGCAGGCAGTGGGGTGACAAGGCACAGGTGCCATCCTGGTGCCATGCAGCGACTCGCTGCAGTTTTCTCCAGCCTCCAGGGGAGGGAGGCAGAGCTGCTGCTCTGTCCCCGGCATCACTGAGCTTCCCTCATCCTGTCCAGGCGCAGCACTCCCGGCAATGTCCGCTTCTCATGCCCAGGGATGTGTTCTTCCCGTGCCCAGGGATGTACTCTTGCAATGCCCAGGGATTCATGCCTGTCATACCCACACATGTGCTCCTGCCACGCTCAGGGATGTGCACTCTGTGCCCAAGGATGCAGGTTTCCTATGCCCAGGGATGTGTTTGCATGCCCAGGGATGCACAGTTGTTGTGCCCAGGGGATGCAGGTTTGCCGTACCCAGGGATGCCACCACACGTGCCAGCCAGGCATGATGCCCCACTTGCCCACCTGAACTACCCTCCCCACCTCCTCTGCTGCTCTGCAGGCGGGGATTTTCCCTCTGCTTTGAGTCCCTGCGCTCCCTTCCAGCTTCTCAGGAGATCCCCATCCCTTGACAGCTCTTCTGGCTGCCTTTGAAACCCGAATTTGGGTGCGCTGCTGCCGCCCACGTTCTGCCAGCCCAGCCCCAATCTGGGCCTGTTCAGTGCAGCAGCTGCTCAGCTCCCCTCTTGCCTCTGCATTTGATGTCTCTCCGTGGGTATTTGGATTCTGACCACCGCAATAATTCCTTGTTTGTCCTTTAATAAAAGACCCGTGAGCCTGCCTTGACACCGGAGCTGGAATCGGAGGGACCTGAGGCATCCTCTGTGCCAGCTCTTTGTGGCAATCTGGTTTCACATCCATCCTGCCAACCCGGCTCCTCCGGGGGTTCCATGTTTGAAAACACGAGCAGCGGCTCATCTCCCATTCACTGTTTTTCTCCATCATTTGCTTTATTAAATATTGATTTTCTGTTGCATTATTAAACCTTAAGTCTCGAGCATAAATTCAGAGTTGATACTTTAATCTGGCTCTTCTTTTTGGCCTTTAGAACTGATTTTTCCAGCCAGTCTCTCTGGAGATGAGTCCAGAAGCAAAAACCTGTTGCAGAGGCTTGTGGAGTCAAAGGACAGAAGGAAAGGGCTCTTCCCAAAGGCTTTTTGTCTGTTTGATGTAGCCTTTGCCATGAAGGTGGCATCCGTGGGGGATCCTGGCTTGCAATCCTGCACAGACCATGAGTGAAAGGAGGTTGGGGAGGTATCAGCCAAGCTTTTTCAGGAAATTTTGTACATTACTGGCTGTGGGAAGGATATTGCCCTCTCTTTTTTTGCTAACATGGGGAAATTGCAATCTGGAACGGGAATTTTGCCTGGAGCCAGTGTGTGGGCAGGGTGGCAGTGAGGCATCCATCCCTCCACGTGCCCAGCTCTGCTCTCTGGGGCTTTTGCTGCTTTGCTTTGCCAAAATTGCCATGCTCAGGAGCTGAAGAAGGGAGCCACAGATGGCAGTGCCTTGTCCTGAACATGTCTCCAGCTCATGGGTGATGCTGCACAAATCTGTGCTTTTCCACTCTACAAAACCAGAGATGGCCTTGGCCAAAACTGCAGGCACAGCCAGAGGGATGTGAGTGGTGAGATTGTCACACGCACCAGGAGAGCCACCAACAAGCCAGGAGTGGTGCAAGTGGCCACCAGCACATCCCTGGTAGCCAAGGTGGATCTCACTGACCCCCTTCTCTCCTCCCAATCCCTATCGGAGAGCTGCATGAGCCAGCATCTGCCAGCAACCAGGTGTCTGAACATGTTTCCAGAGCCAAAAGAACTCTGCAGCCAAAAGGGAGGAGGGGAAAGCAGTGTGGCAGTGCTGGCAGATTCAGGAGGATTAAAAAAAAAAGGGAAAAAAAAGAAAATTAAAAAAAAAAAAAGGCAGAGGGAGGTTTGCAAACGGTTTTTGGATCCCCCATCCAAACGGGGCATGAAACCTGTGCCTGGCAGCTGGTGTGCTGGGCGGTGATTTAAAAGCAGGCTTCCAGCAGCAGGGAAAGAGGCAGAGGGGGAAACAGATGTGAACACAATGCTGGAGATAAAGGAGAGGCCAAGGGAACAGCTGCTGAAGAGCCACCCAGGGGCTAGAAAAGCTCCAGCAAATATCCACAGGACAGGCTGGAGGAGGTCACTGGGAGAATGAAAGGAGGAAGTGGATGGAAAATGTGGCTTTTTTGCACATTGTTCTTGTTTGGGTTTTGAAGGAGTGGTGGAAGCTGGGAAGACAGGGATTGCATTGAAACATCAGGAGAGTTGTGATCCTGTTTTCCTTTCTGTTCTGGTGCTGGAATGGAGAATGAAGAGATTTAGAAAGGAGAAAGAGGAGGGGAAGTGGGAAGTGTGAGAACAAAAAGGCAGGGATCTTGGGAAGAGAGGTGGAAATGTGGTTATTCAGACAAGATATGGAAAAGTGGTCTCGAAACATTTCTGGTTTGGGTTTTCTGGGTCTGGTGTAAGACAGCAGTGACGCTCCTTCACCCTGTCCTTCTGAAAGGAGGGGACTTTGTTCCTTAGACCAAGGCTGGATCCCTGGAAGGGATAAGCACAGCCCCACTGGGTGTGGGGGAGAGCATGGAAGGTTGTCTTGCTCTAGATGGGCCCATACACTGATACAGAAGAAATTCTCCCCCATGAGGGTGGGGTGGCCCTGGCACAGGCTGCCCAGAGAAGCTGTGGCTGCCCCACCCCTGGAAGTGTCCAAGGTCAAGGCTGGAAAGGTCTTGGAGCAGCCTGGGATAGTGGAAGATGTCCCTGCCCAGGGCAGGGAGTGGAATGAGATGATCTTTAAGGTCTCTCCCAACCAAAACCATTCTGTGGTTCTGTGACATTTCATGTCTGGGTTGCTGGTCCCATCACACCAGCAGTGGAGACACCAGTGTCTCTCCCCTCCTTGGTAGCATCTTGTTTTAGCACCTGGGTAGGATTTGGGATGAGGCAATGGAGGTTGTACACCCTGTGTTCATTTGCTGTCTTACATGAGATGAGAAGAACTGGCCTCAATCCCCCTTCCATTCCAAAGCCTCCCTGTCACCGAAGCCTCACAGACAACAGGCTCCCCGTTTGTGCCTGGGGCTCTCCTTGCCTGGACCAGTCTGGAGACAAGGCTTCAACAGAGATGTTTTCTCCATGGTTTGCCCTCCTTGTAATCCCTCCTCCTCGCAGGCAGCCCCAGAGCTTCAGCCTTTGATCCTCCTCCTCTTTTGCAAACACTTGTCTCTGCTCGTGGAATTAAATCTCTCTCGCAGTGATTTCCTTCCCTATCTTTTCTTTTTGGCTGAGTCTGTTTGAAATATTCTCTTTTTTTTTTTTTCTCTCCTTCAGCAGCAGGGCTATATAATTGATGGCCTCACCAAGCTCTCCACGCTGAACATTAAACCCTTCCTGCCTTGGCTCCGACCAGAGTTCATTACTTTCTGAAAAGCTCCGTTGTCTGTTTGTGCTCAGATGATTGTTGTTGTGGAGGGGAGGATGTTGTCGGCAGAAAGAGAGAGAGGAGGAGGGGCTGGACTTGGCCAGGGCTTCTTTGTAATCAAATCCTGCTCTCTTTAGCAAATTTTCAAGTGGAAAAGGCCTCTTTTAGTAAAATTGAAATACAGCACTCTCCTGAAGCAGGAGCACAAAACTGGGGGCCTGAATTAGTGCATCAAAAGGTTGTGTTGCTCTTGGTGGCAGGGGGTGGAGATGCTTTGCAATATACTGAGGGATGCTCAGTGCTGGGCAGGCAGAAGCAGGGGCTGCTCCCAATCACCATGGGCTGAATTTCTGGAATGGGCATCTATTACCACACCACCTTTCCCAATGAACCTGTTGTGGTTGTTCTTCCCAAGCTTCTGCATCCCACGAAAGCCCCATGCAGTGCTGGCTGGATCTCTCCGTGGTACCAAGAGGTACACACGGATAAAGACACTGTGCTGTCGTTATCCTGATGCTGGGGATGACTCTGTGTGTGTTTTTCACCTGATGCAGTTTATTCCTGCGCCTTTCAGCCTTTTCTGGCACAAAGTGGGTCTTTCTCTGCTTTGCCCTACGCCGACGATGTTCCCGGCTCCCCCTCTCCCTCCGTGGGTTTTCCGCACTTAAAACACAGCAAGGCTGAGGTGATTACAAGGATTGGAGATGCAATGACACTTCCCTGCCAACAAGTAATTGATTTATTAAAGACATTACAATACATTCATGGTTGAGCGTAAGAGTTTCCTTTGAACTCGCTCAAAAACCCGAAGGGATTGTGCCTGTTTGTGAGTACCACGGGCAGAATAAATCTGTGCTCCCCCATCGCTTTCCTCCCCCTGCACAGCCACAATTTCATTTCCCTTTGACTGGCGCGAGTAAATATCACAGCTCGACAACTCCAGTCCAGTGACTGGTGTGATCCAATTTAATAGCATTTAAAAATT
The DNA here is from genome assembly GCA_013390025.1 of Pitta sordida. Taxonomy (NCBI): domain Eukaryota; kingdom Metazoa; phylum Chordata; class Aves; order Passeriformes; family Pittidae; genus Pitta; species Pitta sordida. The sequence continues at coordinate 336,707 of WEKX01004758.1, forward strand.
CAAAGTGATTGTAAGCCAAATGGAAATGTAAGATTTCATACCCAGCCTGCCTTGGGGAGGAAAGGAAGAATGAGGGAGGGTGCGGGGGATGGAGACAAATGGACTAGATAAAAAATAATGGAAAGTAACTTAATTAAGAGGCTCGAGTCAAGTTAAAAACAGTAATGATTTTGAATCGGAGAACCACAGGTTTTAAAAATGAAAGGGGAAGTGGAAAGAAAGGAAAGGAAAGTGGCTAAAAATTATTAAATGGGAGGAAAAAGAGGCATAGGAAGAATGGGGTAAAAATAGTCCTTCCATGAAAAGCAGGAGCACATGGGGAATAGATGGTGCCGACGCTGAGGCTGGGCATTAGGAAGACAAATAGGGAAATTAAGGATGCTCTGGGGGGGATAACTCCCTGTGGCTTTTCTGGCGTTCTCAGAGGCATGAGTGTGGCCAAGAAGAAGGCTCAAGGGCTTTGTTAAGGAGAAATGGGAAAAGAAGGAGAAGTCCTAATGGAAAAGGAGAACAGCCCCCGTGTTCTCCAGGCGCATCAATATCCCTCCTTGTGGGAGCATCACTCCCTCCTTTTCCTTTGCTTTTAACTCTGACAAACGTTGCTTGTTTGGGTTGAAATGTGGCATTGAAATTTCAATTTCCCCTCTGTGTACATGGATATCCTTCTGTGTCTCTGTGGCTTGATGACTAATTTTTGACTGTGGTCCTCTCATCCCATGCAGCCCATTGGAAATACCTGCCCTGGCACCATCCTTTTCCATGGTTTTCTGATCTCCACAGAGCCTGAAAGGCAGGTCCTGCAGAGCAATGATCCAAATGGGCACTTCAGAGCCATTTGATCTTCGGGTGCCATCCCTAAAGTGGGGATAATAATGCTCCTTTATCCCACCAGGATGTTCTGACTATAGGGATAATCCACATTTAAATGTGTGGGGTGGATGGTGAGCACCATCACACAGACTCTGGATTGTTGATATTTTCCCTTCTGCTTGTTCCTGGCAGCTTTGGCCAAGCTTTGTGTTGATCCCTTGAGTTGACCTAAGGAGGTGCCTTGGGTAGGGTGAAGGATTAGAAATATTCCATGGGAAGGGTAAGGAAGTCTGTGGGTCTCCTGGAGCCCAAGGAGGAGAGCCTGCAGGGGCAGGGATGTGTAAAGAAATGACAAATGGGAGGAAGGAATGGACCGGGACAACCATGGGAAGACAGACCTGCCTCTGCCAGAGTGATGGATGTGTCACAAGAGATGTGCTCCTGTGGGAATGGGAGGAGTGACAACATGTGGAGGCATGGATCACCTCACCTGAGCTTCATTCTGAACTCCTGGACCTGTCTGACCTCCTACTTCATAAGCTTTGCTCTCCCACTTCATAAGCTTTGTTCTCCCAGACAAACAGAGTCTGGTCGTAAGGAGCAGCCTCCAGACCACCTAATCAGGGAATAACAAGACTCTGCTCCTTGTCTGATCCACTAATTTTTAACTGGAGTCAAAGACGGGAATAAGCTCAAGCAGAGGTAAAACCTCTGTACAAGGAGGCACCTGGAAGAGCTGGAGCTCAGGAAGAACAGGAGGAAACGGGCTGTCTGGGGACAGCAATGGCAATAGAGGGATGTAAATACATAAACGAGGCAAGAAGGACATGGATAAACTGACAAGATCCAAAAAGACTTGCAATTCAATCAAAACTGGGGGCTTTCACTCAGTTCCACATTAACAGCACAAATCTCGATGGTTTTTGAAGCAAAGCCGTCAGGTCCAGAGCGGCGTTTTGGGAAGTGCAGCTCATCCTCCTGTGAGGGCGGGAGAGCCACCACACTCCGCCTGGGCACGGGCTGGTGGCTCCTTGAATTAGCTGAGTGCCAGTGTGGAAAGTGTAATCATAAACACTTACTTTGTGCTCGAGCCGGGGGAGAGGGAGCGCGAGTGCGAGAGCGTCGAGATAGGAACAAATATGCAAGAGCATAGAGTGTTTTTAATGGAAGGGAGATTTATTTCTCTCTGTGTCTTTTTAAGCCTCTAGATAGATCATAAAAAAACTCAGCCCAACCCACACACAACCTGTCTGCCTGAAATAGCCGAAATGTAATTTAAAGAGCATCATTTTAACTAATACTTCACTTCAGAGACACCTGCCCTACATTCATTGGAGATGCAGGCTGCATTAGAGCATCTGATTTATCTTTGGAAAGGATGTTTGAGCTCCTTTGTTCCTGCCAGGTCCCTTTTGAGGAGTAAAGTGGCACAGAGGTGGTTCAGAGAGCTCAGCCCTTGGCGTGATGCCTGTTCCTTATGGACAGAGAGCCAGAGGGGGGCACAGGGAGAGCCCCCTCCTTCTCCAGGAGCTGAGAGCACGAAAGTGAGACAGGGTCACTCTGGCTGCTCTGCGGGGAGAGGAGCTGAGGGTTTGTGCAGAATTTAGCAGGACAGTGTGTGCTCATGGACCAGCTGAGCAATATCATGGATATTTGCTGTTCATTGGTACAGGAGACTCCAGGTTGGCTGGGAAGGGCTCTTTGCAGGCACATCCCCTTGAGATACATGTCCTAAACTAGATCTGTGCATCTTGTCTTAGGTAAGCCCTACCTCACACATATGCCATGACTAGTAGAGCTGTCCCCCTGCCAAAATGGGGCCAATGTGGCCACAAGCTGGCCACATATAATTTTATATGTTTTTATATGTTTATGTCTCTCAAAAAAGCCCGCAAGGATGAGAAATCCTTGTCATTGTGTTGATGGAGAGATGAGACCCAATGAGACCGAGGGTTTTGCCTGGCAGCACTGTGGCAGAGCAGGCATCAATCCATCCTTCTCTGCAGCTTATTGACCCACAGCAAGGAGGATTTTCTATCACTCAAAAAAAAAAAAAAAAAAAGGGAATTCCACAGATCATGGTTTCCTCCCTGCTGGAGGAAAGATCCACTGTTGTCCTTCATCTCTCAAGTCCCAGCCAGCCCAAAGCTCCTGCTGGGGGACAGCTATTGAGGACGAGGGAGTGTGGGCATGAGTGTGTTCAAAGACAGGGAGAGGAGAGCTGCTGTCAGATCCCTCCCTCACCCTTTCTGCTCTGGAGTTCACTTGTAATATTTTCCTCGACTCGGGTTGCTAATGCGTTTTGTTCTCCAGAGTGCGCGTGGCCCGACTTCCCGCGCAGCCTTTAATTAGTTTCTGGATGATGACATCTCCACCGAGAATCATCTCGGCGTGTCCCTCCGATCTCGGGGGGAGATAAAGGAATGTAATAAAGACATCCAGCATTTCGAGGTGATGGGTTTGACAAGCTTTGTATTAACCACAAGCCGCGTACAAACTTTCTGGGGTGCTGTCGGAACAATGTGGCTCATCCTCACGCAGGGACTTCTCCCAGGGGGGCTTCACTGGTACCCAGTGGAATGAGAGGCGCTGAGGACCCTGCGTCCCCTGAGCAGTGTGTGACAGAGTCACTGTCAGTTTGATGGTCACCATGGAGGCAGTTGTGAGAGAGGCTGCCACGCCGTGAGGAGAGGTGTCAATAATGCTGGAAAAATGATGCAGGTGTCTTAAGGATTTGAGATCCTTCAATTTTCTGCCTTTCATGAGGCGTTGCTTGGCTTGCAGGGGGAATCCCAGGTGGCTTGGGGTGCAAAAACTGGAAACTAGATCCATGCAGCGTGTGTGGAGTTGAAAATGAGATCTGTCTAGACAGGGAGCTGAACTGCCAAACACTCCTTGTTTGGCTGCATTTCTTCATGGATAATAAAGCAAAAACTTTACTTTTGCATCTTTCTTCTTGTTTTCTTTTCATTCAGCATCCCTGGACTCATTTTAGAAAAGGTAACCAAGTCCAGAACAGTGCCTGTCACGTGAACAAAGAACTCTCCCATACCTGAGCAAGGGATTCTGCCTCTTCTTAAAGCTGTTTATTAATAATCATGCAAGGGAGCACTTGTATGATTCCCCACAGGTGCAGGGCTTGGTATCAGGTGGTGTCTTCCTGTTGGTGGTAGGAAAAAGAATGCAGCTCCTTTGAGAGTCTTGAAAGCAGGGGAGTGAATCTAGCAAGGCAGCACCCTGACCCCTTGGGGAGCCACTCTTCATCCAGGCAGTAACCTGGACCTGTGCAAAAAAAAAAATCAGGGAAAAATCCTTATACTGGAGACCTGCCTCTCCTCTCACACCACACTTACTCTGGTGTATCCCTCGTTGACTGCAGCAGTATTGCTGATTTATGCTGTCGTAAGTGGAATCAGATTGGGCTCCCTTTTGGCACTTAGCTATAAAGTTTGTCTGCAGAAACCCCGCTGTTTATGTGGTGAATTATACCCGCGTTCACAAATACTTTACTAATGAATGATTGGGAACGTCTTGTTTCCCCCCCCTCCCCTCCTCCTCTGAGTTATTGTGATGCTGTGCTGTATAACCTGCTGCAGAGACGGGTGTAAAAAATCTCGTGTCCTCCAAGCTTTGCTGCAACAGGAGCCGTTGCCTACTTGGGAAATCATTTAGACACATCTCGGTGCCGTATGACACATCTCATTAGGCCTCGCTTTGAAACGAGCAATTGTCATTAGTTATTTATTAATTGCTTATTAAGGTCGTTACGTATGTCCTCTTGGTTTCCAGCCTTCTTTCTTCATGGCTTTGTGAAGAGGGAGATCAATCCCTGGGCAAAGCTGTGCCGAACTAGGGAAGGGGGTGATGGTGCCAGCTCAGGGTCCGGGCAGCCCCAGGAGGGCAGGATTGGCACCCAGAAGGGATTTCTGTACAAGTCGACACGACTGAGGCTCTAAGGCTGTGCTCGCCCACCCTCACACCCTCAAAACAGCTCCTGAGCTGGGCTCATAGGATGGAAGGATGACATGATGGAGGAACAAAGGCCCCATCTGATTTTCTCTTAATTATAATTGTGTTAGAGCAGCACAAACTTATTTAAAAGCCCATTATAACACACCTGTAATTGAAGGTGCAGGGCTCTTAATTTTCTCCCTGAAGGCGCAAAGCTTTGGAACACAAAAGAGGGAGAAGGCACAATGGAGGTGCCTGGCACTGCAGCAGCCAGAGCACTGTACCTTCTGACCTGGGAGATGAAAACCACTCTGGTTCCAACCTGGAGGAATCCTGGAGCCTGATTCTGGGGTCCCTGCCTTGTGCCTGGTCCCAGCTGGCTTTGGCCAGACCCCCCCAGTGCTGGAGCCTGGGCTCGGTTTAACTCGCAGAATTGCTGCAGGGATACCCAGGGCACCCAGGACTCCCCCTTGCTGAATCCCAGAGGCAGGACCTGTGGCAGCAAACTCTGTAAAACACAGGGAACTCTGTGTCTGACAGCAGTAAGAAGCTGTTATTAAAGCAGGAGCTGTGTCAGGCTGATGCTCAGGAAGCTGCCAGTGCACATCACAGATCGCCTGCAGAACGCAAGTCTGACTCTCCCTCTTTTTCTTTCTTCCAGACACTTTTATAGTTGTTCTTTGTTGTTTCCTTTGATCTGGAGCAGATGTTGCTCGTGCTGGAAGGTGGAGGTTTGCATGTTTTATGAAGGGGAAGCAGACATTGTGAGGCTTATCAGGAGAGCCCGGTCTCTCCCAGGCTGTGTCGAGGGCTCTGAGTCCTCTTGGCTGGGCTGAGCACCTGCTCTGCCTCACTCCCACACCAGAAGGGGTTTGCCAGTCTGGAAATGATGCAGGTGCATTCCTGCACTACTCACTTGGTTCCCAAAAGTGGGTAGAAATGAGGTGATTAAGGCAAAAAAAAAAAGAAATAAAAAATGCAGTTACTCCTGGAAAGGGGGCAACCTTGGTGAGGTTCATCTGAGACCTCCTCCCCTGCCTCTGATGGAGAGATTGTTCCAGACCCACACTCCCCTTGTACTCAAGGGACTCCTTGTTTGATACGTGGCTGAAATTTGAGGTGCCAGGGAGAGGGAAGCCCAGACAAGGAGCAAGGCCAGTGCACATGAGGAGGGTGGATGGAGAGGTGCTGAGGATGGAGAGGGCAGGGCCTGAGTGAGGAGGCACAGGTGGGGGTGTTCATGCAGTTTGGGACAAGCTATAAAAGGCAGCTGGAGGAGTAATCAGGGCTCACTCCTGCAGTGAGTGCTACAAGGGAGGGAGCAGAAGAGGTGGTGTGGATGCAAGAGGAGCCCTGCTGCATTCCCAGGATGTGAAGCTCCAGCTGCAGCACTGCTGTGGGGTACGTGCATGGGATACATGAGCTTTAGCACGTGCTCTGGCTCCGGAGCGGGTGTTTGGAGGTGAAAGAATAGCAGGGATATTGTCTGTGCCAGTGGCAGGAGGGTGTCTGTGCGCCAGGGAATCTATCTGTGGAGGCAAGCACATATGCTTGGATCCGTAAGGACATATATCACCTGACTGAACACCCTCAAACGTGTAACATGCCATATGGTTTGGTTAAATATTTAAGCAACCTGCTTTCTTGTCCTGGGGCCTCCATGTGTGTGAGGAGTCAAACTGGGGATATGCCCTGGGCACCGGGGGAGCAGCCCAGAGATCTCCCCCAGCACCATGGCAAGGATGGGGGTAAAAGAGAGAAGCTGGATCGATAAACCCCCATCCTGCCTCTGGGGAAATCTGTGCTGTGTCACCGGAGCAGCTTGGCCAACGCTGCCATGTTTAATCACTTCTGAGCAGGAGAGATGCTGAACACAAAAGGACTGCCCGCAAGGAGCGGGTTCCCGCCTGGGAAGGCTGCATTTACTCAGCTTTATTTATTTATTCATTCCCAAAGGGGCACAGCTCCATCTGCATCCTGCTTTTGGCATAGGAAAAGTCTCCTCTGCCCCAGTGCTGCAGAAATGCCAGCTGATGGTGGAGGCCCTTTAATGCAGAGGGAATGGAAGCAGTGGTGGCTGTTAAATAGTATTAAATATGTGCTTGGATCACTTCATTAACATTTCCCTCCTCAGTGTGGTAAAAGCCTTACAACACACCTGTTCAGTCTCCAGAAAGGCATTTGGAGTAGTTCGTGTGGTTAAATATGCAAACGTTTAATTAGCATACAATAACCACCCTGTTAAATCCTACCACTGCATTGTAAATTCCAAGGTTAGTTAACAGTTTTGATGATGTTGCTCTGGTTTGCTCACCAGCCACTCCTGCCTCATCCCCTTCCAGATGGGACAGAGGAACTCGCATCTCCCTGGGAGTGTCCTGGGCTTTTTGCCTGGCCTTGGATACTTCCAGGGATGGGGCAACCACATCTTCTCTGGGCACCCTGTGCCAGGGCCTCCCCACCCTCATTGTAAAAGATTTCTTATATCTGTTCTAAATCAACCCTGCTCAGCTTAAAGCCATCTCTCTTGTCCTATCAACCAAAAGCAAGTTTATTCTGTTTTAATTACAGTATATAATCTGGTCAGTTGATCTTTCCCTCTTGCTTTGCTGGGTGCAAAGCTGTCTGTGCATTCCTAAAATAACAGCACAAAGTCTGACTTGATTTTTTTTTTTTTTTTAAGTCTCTGCAAAACAAGCTGAATTGGGTCGATGTGGATTCAGCAGTTAAAAAACATCAGAAAGGTTCCTCTGTGATGCAGCAAACAGCACATTACAGATGATGGATACTGCTCTAGTTTTGTTGGGACTTAGAGCTGGAAGCTGTTGCTGCTTCCCAGGCAATGGTGGGTGATCCACTTGTCTCTATTTCTCTCTTCCCACCTCTCCAAAATGATAGTGGTAATACCCCCTTGGCCTATTTTGGTTGGCCAGACCATAAGCTTTGTGTTTTTAAAGCACACATGGATTTCCTGGCTGGCAGTTCCAGCCTCACTAGGAACACAGTGGGGCAATCATAGCACTTTGGGGTTTTTTTTTAACATTTTGTTTTAATTAACTGCACTTCCTCAGTGGAATACCCAGCCATGGGCAAGCTCTCCGAGCTCTGGGTGGTCCCAGGAGGTCTGTGCTGTCCCCTTAATGACATTGATGCATCTTAATGATTTCTTTGGTGTCATCTTCATGTTCTCCACTGTCCTGCCACAGAGCCCCTGCTGTTTGGGAGCACCTGATCCATAGTTGTTCTCCAGTGCATGATTACCAGATTAGCCTTCATGCCCAGAGCAGCAAAAAAAAAAAAAATTAACTCCCAGAAGCCCTTCAAAACAGAGAATAATTCATTACCCACCTTGATTTCCACTTAAAATGTACTTTAACTACACTTCCAACTACAAACCCTAAATCACCATCATGTTCACAAAAAATCCATCATTTTTTATTTTATTGCACGGCACTGGCATGACATAATCCCTTCCAGAGCGTCTTGGAGTGCTTTACGGATCAATAAATTACTTACCTGCACAGCAGAGGCATTGCGTGCAAGGCCATTGCAGTCGTTCCAGCTCGGCACAGCCTGGGAAGGTGTGAGAGGCAGGGAAGGGATGCTCAGGAGTGGGGTCCAGGTCTGGACTAGGGGTGTTGTGCCGGTCTGGGCTGCAGATCTGCAGGGGGTGATGGATGGGGCTCGCCCAGGAAGCGTGGAATGAGCAGGATGCTTTGTGAGTGATTTGTGGCTCTGCAGCGGGGGCCAATGTGCTGCCAGGCTCCTGAGAAAGCCCTGGAAACAAACCCAGGAAGGTGATGGGCTTTATTTTGTTCTGCAGGTGCAGGCTGATAACAGCAGCCAATCGTTTTCCCTTGTACAGCCCCTCCTGGAAACCCCAGCCCTCCTCTCACACAGCACCTGGAGCTGAGTGCTCCCTGTTTGCTCCTCATCCCTTCCCAGCCCTCTCGTCATCTCCCTCTCCTCTCCTTGTTTCTGAACCCCTTGTGTCTGACTCTCTCTTGGGCAGTGCCAGTGTGGTGGGATGGTTTCCATTCCCATGGAATTTCCCTTCCCGTGCAGATCACAGAGGCTCCTCGGTGGATTCATTGTGCTCATGCCCAGCTCCTCTGATTGCAAGGGCCTGGCAGAGATCCTGCATGGCTGCAGGAGGTTGAAGGGGTGGAGGGTGTTTTCTTGGGAAGGTGCAGCTCTGCAGGAAGGGGTTTGTTATGGCTGAGAGGACATAAGGAGTACTGAAGTGGGGTAGGAAGAAGTACCATCTCACACACCATGGAGGGGCTGAGGAGGAGCTTCTAAAGCCTCCCAAAAGTGACTGAATCCCCTCTGGCTCCAAATTTTTCCCACTTCAGCCCTGTCTTCTCTACCTTCTCTTTCCAGGGACATCCTGCCAAGTCAGGTGACACTGATGGGTTACTTTATAACTTGTTGAGGTGGAGGGAGGATGGAGTTCAGCCTCCTCCACCCACAGTTGGAGATTTGAGTTGGAGCAGAACCAGTTTCATTTTCTTTTTCCTCTTTCTGTCATTGCAGTGTCTCCAAAAATCATCGAGATCTCTCCTGACATCTCCATCAACGAGGGTGGCAACGTCAGCCTCACCTGCATAGCCACGGGCAGACCAGATCCAACAATCACCTGGAGACATATCTCACCCAAAGGTAAGAACCCAACGTTGCCAGAAATATTTTGAGAAGGGCACAGCACCATTTGTGAGCAGCTGTGGAGGCGTCGGTGGCTGGTTGAGTTGCAAAGAGAAGGTGAAAGAAACTGAAAAGATGTGACTTAATGCAGGAGTTGGTGACTTTGGTGTAGGAACATCCATCTTAGTGGTCTGGAAGGACAGTTTATGGTTTTGTTTGTATGGGGACTGGCTGTAGGTGCCAGGTTGGGGTTGATGTGGTGATTGATTCACAGAATCAAGTGAATTCCTGGGGTTGGAATGGGCCCACAAAGATGATGGAGTGCCTGCGCAGGGCACCCCCTCTGCACATCGAATGTGTTTGTCTTGGCCCTGTTTTGAGAAGTTTTCAGGCAATTCTTACACGTTGCTTCAAAGGAAGATTGTATATAGTGCAAATGAGCAGGAAAACACAGGAAGCATTAATTGGTGGCCTTGTTAATTGGTAAGCAAAGCCTCAGCAGAACTGTGTGGGTGTGACTGCTGGGAAGCAAATTCCCTTGTGCTCAGGAGTGTATAATTTCAAACCCCTTTCCCAGCTGCTTTTTGGCATTAGCTTTGCATTTTGCCGTCCTGTTACTCCCCGGTGTCTGCAAGGATCTCGTGGGTGAGATCCGCGGGCTCTGGGTGGGATGAGCCACGCGGCCGAGCAGCGCTGCCTGGCCCTGATCCTCTGATCCCGTCTAAGCACTTCACTTCCACCTCAGGGTCGTGTTTGCCCTGAGGTTTTACCAGCGTGGGCTGTTGTTCCAGACAACTGCCTCAAGTCCTCCGTGGGGACACCCCGGGCAGGATGCTCCAGGAGCTGGAGGAGACGGCGCAGGGGTGGCAGTGACGGATGGCGCCGTGTCTGCTGCCCCTGCTCGCTGCCTGACGAGGGCTGCGGCGTCTCTCTGCAGCTCCATTGATTTTTTTGCTGTTTGTCTGCACTGTAGGGAATGGCTGGGCCTGATCCATCACTCTCCAAAGCCCAGGCAGAGAGTGAGCTGAGTCGGCCTCATCTCGGCTCCTTCCCTTGACAGGAGCCTCTGTAAAAGCCGTTCCCCCAGTGCACACATTGGCTTATCCACTGTGGGTGGTCTTGCTTCTGAGCTGGTGCTTCAGTCAGGGTCTGTGCTCGGGTAACTGATGAAATTCAGGCCACAGGTCCATGTGTTCCTCCCCATCCCTGAGCGTCTCTCCAGGGAATCAAAGTTGCTGTCACTGTATGTCACCACCAGGCAGCATTCATGGTCCAGGCAGTCCATGTGCTCCCACCTCGAAACTTTTTCTTCCTCCTCTTCCCCTTGTCTAGGCTGACAACATATTTTTGTTTTGCTCAGCCTCCTCACCGCCTGTTTTTCACATGCATCTTGTTTTCCCCACAGCTCCACTCTCCTTCCCACATCCCCTCCTGCTCCCCCAGGACCCTCCTCTCCCACTCCCGTGCTCCTTGCTGCCTTTTCCCACACACCATCCATCCTCTCCTAACCAGGCTCCCGGCTCCTGATGCCTCTGTCTTTCATGAGGACTATTTTCTGTGTTTGCTGCCATCCAGCAGGTTTTTTTCCCCAGGGAATCTTTACCTGCGCTTGAACCAGATGTTTCCATTTTACTTAGGACTTAGCTGCTATGGAAACTGAGGATGCACCAAGAGAGGAAGAGTGAGCTAATCAGAAATTACCTGTGGCGCTGTGTAATTTGCAGGAGCAGCTCTTTCCTGATTTTGGCCATGATTAGGCATTCTGCTTTCAAAACTCAAAGGGAACAAATGATCACAGAGGTTTACTTGAGCTTGGTCTCCTGCTGATGGGGGTGCTGAGCCCAGAGGTGGCCCAGGACAACTTCCATCTCTCTCCATCTCAATGGGCAGCTTCACTGTTTCTGGGTCTGCCAAGCCACCAGGAGGAACCTCTACTTTTCCATTTCGCATTCGCCACACGTAAGCAAAGATGAGGATGGGAAGTGTGAGGACAGAAATGAGAGCCAGGGAAGATGCACAGAGGTGCTATAGCAGATGCTGGGATGGTTTCCCTTTCCCTGGTAGGATAGACTTTAATTTGGAGAGCTGGGAGCAAGCGAAACCCCAAGCTTGCTGCTGGCCTGTCTCTCAGTTGTTGGTCTGCTACTCATCCCACGGGATGTCTCGAGCAAGCCGCCTCCTGTTCCTTCGCGCCGTCTTCCTCTGTCACGCTTGGAGTGGTGGAGAAAAGGGACGAGGGAGAATTGGTTCAGGGAGTGCTGGTGCATAATTTGATGGTAAGCAGCTCTCACTGACATCACTGGGGACAGGCTGTGACGGCGCTGTCTGTGCCAGGCATGGACACACTGGGATCTGGAGGACCGGTCCCCGTGTCCGTGCTGGCAGTGCTGCTCTGTGCAAAGGCACTTCACGGGCTTTATTATTGCCTTGTCAGCCACGAGCCTGCTGCACGGCTCTTGGTGGGAAATGGTGCAAATAAGAGTGAGTGCTCACCAGGGGACCGAGTGGTCGGGTCCTTCAGAGGATTTACACTGAAAGCAGCCTGGCTTTCCAAGGACTGATCTCACTGGAGACCCTTTTCCAGCCACTCCAGGCTCCCCTGACTCCTCTGCTGGTCCCCCTCTGCTCTGATGAATGCGTTTAGTGGCTTGGGCTGGTACACTTTGCTGAATTTTCCTGTCTGCGCTTGTTGCTGTGTTCTGGGTGATCTTAAGCCTGTTTTCAAGGCTCTGCTTGGTTGAAGACTGGAAGAGTTGCCACAGCTGAGATAAGGAGCGCATTTTTTTGTGGTATAACTCAAGAGCTGAGTGAACCTGAGCAGGAGAATTTTATGCTAGTGGATCATATGAGTGCTGGTCCCATTGGTGCTTCAATTACTGCTCAGAGACTTGCATGGTGCCTGTCCCTACCTCTCTCCATCCTCATCCTCCTGCCATGAGAAAAATCAGGATTCTAGCTCTGGAGAAGGGCATTGCAAACCCATGGCCAGTCCAACAAAGCTGTGGTACAGCCTATCTTCTGTCCCTCTGCCTCACCCCTCTCTGTCCCATTTTATCTCTTCTCCCAGTAATGCTGTTCTAACCCACAGCAACTCCTTTAGTGCAGCTGAACAGGTTGAGGTAGAAAAAGAAGTGGAGCCACTTGAGTCACAGCTGATTCTGCCTCGAGGCTCTGGCCTGGCCTTGGATGCTCTAGTTGGCATCACAAGTGCCAGCAGAGCTGCCAGACACTGCGACTTCAAAATGCAGCTCACCAAAACCGTGTTGGGATGCCAAGCTCTGGCATAGTCGCTTTCATTTCTTCTTAGGATCTCTGTGAGCCCAAGACACAAGATTGGGATGGCAATGAAGAGAGGGAGAAGGGCAAAGAGGGAGAAAAGGATGTGGATAACCATGGTCTGGATATAATGCCAAGCAGGAAGGCAGCAGCACCTTTGCAGAGGAGGTTGTGCGAAGGACTTGGATTCAGGGTTCTGAAAGCGGGGTGTGTGCCCATGAACACTGATTTTTCACCCTTAGGTGCCAAGCATCTCTGTGATTCCAAGGCTTTGGCTGTATTGCAGCCCCCAGCCTCACAGTGCTGATGCCGACTGTGAACTGCAAGGTCTTCTAGCTAACAGCCTGGTTTTGGTCACTCAGGTGTTTCCATAGTTACTGGGATTTTTATTTATTTGGGGGGGGGGGGGGGGGGNTCATGGTGATTGTTGTGTTGTTGGGTCAGTTTTCATTTCTCGGTGGATAAAGTCTGGGATTTCTTGGCATCCTGGGCCGCTGGGCCCAGGGTGATGCCAAAGCCCTGGCAGAGCGAGTGGCACCATGTTGAGCTTTCCAGGGGATACTTATCTGTGCTGCAGACACGAGGCTCATCATGCCTCCCATTAAGTTCAGGAAATGTGCCAAGGAGTTGAAGTGAGGGATCTTCCAGGAGGGGTGAAAGCTCAGCAGCCTGTGTCCCAGGAGGAGCAGGCATGGCTCAGCAGTAATGAGGAGGAGGGTTCTGCAGGCAGACAAGTGTGGTTATCCTGCTGTGCCAGGGGCATGGGGAAAGGGTGTAAAAAAGGTGTGTGCATGTGGATCCCTGCACTGGCTCATCCTCCTGGCCGCACACAGACATCCCGAGCCAGGGGCTGTGTCCAAGTCGTCATCCTTAACGACCCTTGATGGACTTTCCTGCCATGGTGTTGTCTAATTGCTTTTTGATAATTGCTGTAGTATGATGGATTCTGGTGTGAGGCTTAAGACAGCGGCTGCCAGGGTAGGAAAACATTATGGTTTGGCTTGGTGGTGTATTTACTGGTGAGAGGTTTGATTGAGAGGTCTCTGTGGTGAGAATCCCTCATTAATCTCAGGATTAGGCTGGGTGCTGAAAGCTACATCCCATGTGGAGTCAGAGGTCTGATCTGTCATTTGTGGGGCAGGTGGCACCTCAGTGCTTCGAGGCAGAGACAGGGGAGATCCTCAGAGGATCCCAGTGTTGCCACATCCCGGATATCCCCCTGATCAGTCTGTTTAACCTCTGTGGCTTCCCTGGAAGAGGTACAATAGCAGTCCCCTGTCTCGCAGAACTGATGGGAGGATAAACATATTCCAGGCGTGAGGCACTTGGACGCAGCAGTAATCACAGCTCATGTGTGCACTTAAGATAGATGAGACACCGTGGCCTGATGTGCCAGAGGTCTCATGAGATCATCTGTCTATACATCAGCAGCAAACCTGCAAAGGGACTCTGGGAGAAGTCTGGTATATTTGGATATATTGATTCTCTCTGGCTCTTGGTGGAGCTTAGAACAAGAGGACAAACAACTGGAAAAAATATCCAGCTTGAAGAGCTGTTTGTCCCTGGGAAGGGAGCACATCCTCCCTTCTTAGAGGTTTGTCTATTGGGTACTTGGCTTGGTGTCTTCATCTTTCCGAGATCCTCCCTGGAGAGGAGGCAGAGGATAGGTTGGACATCAGATCTGGAGCCTGAGTCCAGAGAAAAGGGGGATCCACGTGGGTGGGAAAATCTCCGTCTGCTTCTGTACTGCCTTGTCCCTCGCTGTGATCAGCCCTGTGTCCCTTTAACCCTGCCTCAGGTCCCCTCATTAACTGAAGCTGTGTTCTCTGCTGGCCCTTTTATCAGGGAAATACCTCTAGGAGGGAGCACATGGCTGCTTCTGTGTGTCACCCTGGGTCCTGTGCCTGCACTGGCTCTTGTCTCCTTTGGAGGTTGTGTTTGAGCCAACAGGAATGGTGTATCAAAGAAGGGAAGTGAGTCCTCCTTCTGTGTCTATGGTGGAGCACAGAGCCTGCCTTGGGTTGGGTTGGGAAGGCCACCGTGCTGTCCATGCTGTGCCACCTCACGGCACGTGTCCTTCCTGTCTGCTGGTGACTCAGTAGAGATTGAACCGACTCACTCGGTGTCCAGGCACCTTGTCCTCCTTCCAAGAGGCAGTTGCAGGCCTGGCCTCCAGCTACATTAACTGAAGCATTTCAACCGGCTCCAATCCTGTCGGCAGCTCAACCGTCCCCTTGTTTACTGTTGAAATAATTACTGCTTTGCCATAATATTAGCTCTGAGCCGTGACTCCATTACCATTATCGCCGGAATATTACCCATTTATTATCTCCCAGCAACCCTGGAAGATGAACACTAGGCTTCAGAGACCAATTGTTTTACAACAGACAGGATCTTGGTGTGCATTGTTTAATGAGGTAAACTACATTATAGCCGGCATTAATTTGGCTGCGGTGCACTCCACTAAATCATTGTTAACCTGTAAATCTGCCGCTGGTTTCGATACTTGTTTAATCAGTGTGTGCTGGACAGATCAGCTGGGCAAAGGGTCAACAGTGGTCCAACTCTGTTTGCATCATGTAGGGTGTTTAAATGGGTGAAATAAACAGGTTGAAGTGGTCGTGGAGAAGCAGGACTTTGGGATGGACAATGGCTTTGTGTGTGGTTGTGGTGAATAAGGCGACTGGTGTTGCCAGGGGTTGTTTGAGAAGGGTGTGGATACATGCCATGACCAGTAGCAAGATCCTGAGAGGAGCAGGGTGAATATTTAGCCTGTTGAGTACCACCAACTTCCCCATCTGCTCCCATGGGAGCAGGATCTGGCCTGGCAGGAGTCAGAATCTGGTGGCATCATGTCATGGGCTCCAGGTTTTGCTTTCTCCAAGGAGTGACTAAAATTCAGTGTGCCATGTGGGTAGCTCCTTTTAGCATTTCCCTTCCTGATGTTTTTTCGAAGCAATAGGAGATCATGTACTTTTTATGTGTGTAAAAGTAATATTTTTGATTCCCTGCATGGTGGAAATGAACTCTCGGAGCTGATTTCACATATTTGACATAGCTGCCTTTAAAATATGCATCTTGATGTGAAAATAACAAGACCCCTTCCAGCTACAAATGAGGCAATGTCTTTGCCTTAAGAAAAGAGGGGGGGAAGAAGAAACCTCTTGGCTTTAGTATATTCCCTAAATGCAGCTTTGCAATGTCACACTTTCCCTCCTTGCCGGAGGCAGAGCGGGATTTCACTCCTACGGCAGCGTGGAGAAGCAGCCAGTTTCTGCCCTACTGCAGTGGGGGGAAAGAAGGGAGCCCTGCCTGCATCTCCAAATTTTATCCTTTCTCTTATCCCCTTGGGCACTGACTACCTTTCCCACAAAGGCGAGACCCTCTGGGGTGT
Organism: Pitta sordida; assembly: GCA_013390025.1. Classification (NCBI taxonomy): domain Eukaryota; kingdom Metazoa; phylum Chordata; class Aves; order Passeriformes; family Pittidae; genus Pitta; species Pitta sordida. The sequence continues at coordinate 352,782 of WEKX01004758.1, forward strand.
TGCAATCCGTGTTTCTCGGCCTTGTGGAATTTTTGGCGTGCGCGTCTTTTTTTGGTTTGGATTTTTGATATCGTGGATGCTGCTGCATCCCTTTGCCATTCCCAGCCTCACCCCACAGGAAGATGGGAATGTGTTACTATTTCTTTGGCGTGGTGGGACGAGGCAAATAAAACCCAACACGCCACCAGTGTCAGCTTGTTGGATTTTCTGTCTCTTTCCTTAGTGCTGAACACAACTCCCTCCTTCCCCGATAAACGTGTGGCTTTGTGTCACTCCCTGCCTGGGACTCTCCTTTCATTCAGCTGGCCTGGAGAAGAGCAAGGGACGGGAGCGTCTGAGATTCCAGAGATCTCCACACAAATTAAAACCTTTTATCAGCCCCTAATAGCTGTGCAAACTAATTATATTTGGGCCAAACTTTGCCAGCGTCTCCCCTGAGGTATTATTATAAAAATCTGAGCTGTGGAAATGCGTCCCCATTCTGTCAACACCAGGTCGCTTCAGCTATAGAAAACTCTGCTCCTTTTAGCTCCCATGATGTGCTTTGGTTTTGCATAAGCTACTGCAGTTGTTTTTGGGGAGGAGAGAGCCCAGCTGGGCTGTCTGACATGTGGCCCAGGCCTGCTAAGCCAAGGGCAGGGCTGGGGGCTGAGTGGGGAATAGCACTGAAATATTTCCCATCATCAAGGTTGGAAGAGACCTTCAAGGTCATCCAGTCCAACCTTCCACCCAGCACCACCACTGGAACCCCTGTAATATGAGCAGGGAGCTAAAAAACTCCTGGGACCTCTAAGGTGATGCTGGAAAGTCCAAAAAGTCTTGTGACCCCCAGATATGGGGTGGAAAAGTTCCCTCAAACCCCCAGGATTCCCAGATTGTGGGTGAAAAGGGTCCCTAATCCCTTGGGACCCTTTTGTTTGCACGAACCCTGCTAGTCTGGCTCGTTCTGCCACCACTCCCCTGCGCACAAATAGGGCAGGGACCTCCATCCCTGAAGAGATGGGCCATGGTGATGAGGGATGGGAAGGATGCTGGAGAGGTGCTGGGAATGCTCAGACCTCAACAGGCAGATGATGGTAATGAGGTGGTTTTCCACATGGGTGGTTTTCCCAGTGCCAGCATGTTGCTGAAGGGCTCCTGGTGGTCTTGGAGCTGGTTTGCACCCAGATTTGTTCTTTCTTTTTACTGGCCATCACCATTTGCTCCATTCCTTGCCTTGATTCCAAAGCTTGCACAGAGCAGGGCCCCAAAGACATCCCATATGTTTGCCCACCCATGCTGTCCATCAATGGAAGTGGCACAAGGAAATGCTTGGAGCCAAACTTCCCAGTGAGAAGGAGGTTTTTGCCCACTGCCACCACTCCTGCACCATCCTTGTGCTCCTCCTCCAGCTCAGATTGCTGGCTAATGGGGTGGAGCCAGTGCCAGCACTCTCCATTAATGGAGCAGAATATAAACAGAATAAAGCCTTCATTTCCCGGCCTGTGATTTCATTATTAATATACTTTACAGTTCACAGGTTGTTCATTTGCTTCCATGTTTTCTCAGCTGGTGTAATCTGCTGCACGGAGTGAGAAGAGTCATAAAATTTCCATTTCCAGTTGAATGTGCGTCCAATTCGCTGTGAAATGTTTCTCTCTGTCGTGAATATTAAGTGCCCGAGGAGTCAGTAGCCACGGGATTAGGAAGGGCAGGTTGCCAGCCCCAGCCTGTGTCCCAGGGGTGTGCAGGAGAGAAGTGGGTGTAGAGAAGGAAAGGTGACAAGGTGTAAGGGCTGAGGGAGGGACAATGTGGTGAAGGGAGGAAGAAGGAAAAGGGGAAGAGAGAAAGTGAGGGTGAAGGGAAAAGGAGGAAAACAGGAGAGTGGCAAAGAGACTTCAGAGAAGGATGTGGTGGGCAAAGGATGCTCTGACAGAGCAGACCTGTGCTGCACCTCCTCATTTCCCTGTCCCATGGCCTCGAGACTCCTCAGGGTAAATATTGCACCGATGTTCGCTCCAGTCTGTGAATTGGTTGTTGATGTCTGTGCTTGCCCATTGCCACGGGCTTCTGGGCTGTGCCTTTCCCCTGGTCTGAACATGGGTTAGAAAGAGAGTTTCCTTGTCTCTGGTGAGGCTGAGAAATGCTGCTGTGCTTGTAAGGGCAAGGAGCTGAACCACGCTGGGGAGCTGGAGCAGCTCAGCTGCCCCATAGCAAGCTCAGGAACAGCGGTGAGCAGCCACTGAGTTGCAACACCCTCACAGGCACAGACAAAGGGCTTTTCACATGAATTTGAGGAGGAGAAAAAAAAATAATCATGTTTTGCTCGTGTTATACACCCAGCAGGCAATTTGTTGTGTATTTAGTGCGTGTTTTTATGGTTTGTAGCAAAGCAAAGGGTCTCTGGAGCAGGGCAGCAGGAGTTTGGGTAGTTGGGGCAGAGGTGGTTGTGCCCCGAGGCTGGACAGGTGGTGGGAGCAGCAGTGCCACAGAAGGGTACCCACAGCTGTAACACCACTGGCAGTGGGCACATCTGGCAGCACAGCTGGCGCATGGCTGCAGCTGGAGGCAGTGAGGGATGTGTGCCCTGGTTAACCCCCTGTCCTTGCAGTAGTGGTGTGGGATGTGGTGCCATTGCTGGGGAAAGGGGACAAAGCCAAATCATGGTGTTGTGCCCTGCCTGTGGGGATGACTTGGGCACTGCCCAGAGTCAGTGGCACTGTTTCCTTCTGACTCTGCTGAAACGACTTGAGCCTCAGCATTCGTCACTGCAGAGGAAAAAAATGCCTCTTCCTTTCCCATCTTCTCTCTCGGTTGAGTCAAGATAATAATAGTCTTTTTCTGATCCCCTGAACTTTCCCATCTGCTTGGTGAAACAATGGCAATTCTTTTTCCTCCTGGCCTCTCTCTCTGTCTTCCTCTCTTTTATTTTTATTCTCCTACAGTATAATTTAAAGCCAGAGCAATGCCGTAGCCCATGGGTTTTTCCCTTTCCTGTGACACACTGCTGTTATTTAAAATGGCTTTTCCCTTGCAGAGTAATGCCTCTCACTGCCCTCCCAGCTCCTGTAGCAGGGCCAATACCTTCACAGAGGCCTGAAGAGGGAATGATGGGCTTGAGCAAAGGGGCTCCAGTTCCCCTTCTAGTCATCCAGCATCACCCATCTCTGCCATTCCTGGCATTCCCACTCCCCATCTCCCTTCCCCAGGCTCAGGGCATCCTCACCAGCCCCCTGCAGCCCCAAACTCAGCCATCTCATCACCCCTGCAGCTCTCTGGCTCCTCTCAGTAAGCCACGATATTGCGAGTGATCCTGCAGAAATGGAGACATCAGTGCCATAAAACACGAGGGACAGAGCAAGGCCACTGGGCTGGAAAATAGCGTGTCTGAAAAAATAAAGACGGGATAAAGATGATGGAGAGGCGACAGCGAGTCTCACCCTGCCGTGATTCAGGTGGCTCCAGGGGGTGAAGTGGGGTCAGGGGGTCCCAGGGGAGAAGGAGGGATGGAAAATGTCTCCCATTTGCAGACAGTCATGGCTGGGGCAGCATCTGGGCTTTCTGAGAGCTGTCTGCAGGGATATGCATGGAGAGGGGAAAGTTTCACAGATTCCTGTGACTTCTTGCCAGCACTGGGGATGGATTTAGCTGGCACTTGATGCTTATTTTTTTACTCTAATGCCATTATGCCACTTGCTTCCTATCCGAGGGATATTTCCCTAATGCGGCTGAAATGCAGCTTAACCGAGGTTACAGCCATTTAACGCTTGGGATTGCAATTGCTTCTTAAGAGCTTGTCCTACAGAGAAAGCCTGGGGGTTTAAATTTCCAGCCCGAGGGACCCTCCAGTCCAGAGCCAGCAGCTCTTTTTCACACAAATCCAGAGGAAAGTGGGGTGCCTCGAGTTTGGCAGGGGATGGGAATGCTTTGTCTTGCAGAGCGATGCCGGTGGCACGGAGGGATGTGTGACTGGGAGGTGACGTGGTGGATCTCCCATGGAATTTTTTCAGCTTCTTTACAAGCCACCTGCAGGTATCAGGCAGGAGCAACCTTGTTTCTTGGTGCCTCTCTCCTCGTGCAGCGCAGCTTCTCGGAGAAGCGAGAAAGCTGCCAGAAATGGGATGAGCTCCAGGAAAGCCAAGTTGCAACAGGATTTAATCGAGGAGCAGCGCTCCCACAAACAGGATGCGTGTGTTTGTCTGAGCGATTTTCTCTGGCAGCATCTGTCACTCTCCAACGTCTTGGTATCACTGCAGCAAATTAGTTAAGCACTACCCACTGTACCCCCATCTGTCAGGCAGCCCCTCCACATGGATGGGGCCTTACCTTCCCACCTTTCCAAAGCGACTCACCGGCAAAGGCTGAGCGCCAAACAACAGGACAAATTAAATCAAAAGCACAGCTTCGGCACCCAGGGGGAAAATGCACATCAGCTTTGACTTATTACATGGCGCACGCTTACAAGGGAGAAGCAGCGGCTTTTGTCACTGCAAGGGGCCATGAAAAATGAATTAGGGCTGCTGCTGGGAGAGGGCACGCAGGAGAATCTTTCATTCCAGCAACGCTGTCCTCTCTCACCTTGGAAGCGGCTACAGGGGAAAAAATCGCAGGGAGGAAAGAGGAGGAAGGAAAGAAAGGAGAGAGGACTTTGTGTTGGGCATCTCATTGGGAGAGAGCATGGCAGGAAGAGTGTCGGGTGCTGCTGGGAGATGCTGTCTCCTCAGGAGCTCTCAGGAGAGGGCTTGGCTCTGTGGGAGCCTCGATATCTGGTTTTCACGTACCTTTTGCAGACGTTCCTGCAAGGAGGCAGAAAAGCTGTGTGGGAAGTGGCTCCCTGCTGGTCACAGCCCCTGCTGAGCATCAATTTCCCCTGGTGTCACCACAAGGGCCACCCCCTCATCCTCCACAGACTGAGGAGGAAGGTGTCCGGCTTGTGTGTAATAACGCATGGGTGTCATTAAGAACAGCAGCCCTCTAATGAGTCCCACACCCGCCTTTGCTGCAGATCTGACACCACTTAAGTGCCTTGTGAACTGTAACCATTGCTAATTTGCTCTGACAGGGTGGCATGTGCCCTCTGGACCTCTTGCTGGGGTCTGGTCTCCTTACCAGCACCTCAGGAGGAGGCAGGGGCTGGGAGAGGCAGAGAACGGTTGGTCGCCGCCAGTTTTCTGAGCCTTGAGCTGCCTCTGAGCTCTCCCTCGCACCGAAATAAAAGGGCTCATTCTTTATTCGACTCATTTACTCCTGAGTTAGAGCCTCGTTCAAGGGTGGTTGGTCCCCGAGTTGTTTTGTTTTGTTTCTTTAAATATTAATTTCCATAATCCATTTATTTCCCAAGGAACTACTTCTCGCAAACAAAAGGTTTAATGCTCCTCTTTTATTCCCGGTAACAAATAAGTTGTCTGAGACGTGCAAACATCCCGGCAGCAGCGAGTCGTGTGCGTGCAGCAGCCATCTGACAGCAAAGAACTGCGCTTAGGGATGCACAGGGCTGGGGGACAAGTATCCCTGAGGAATCACAGGTACCACAAAGCATCTCCCTGGAGATGCTAACCCAGAGAGTGAAGGCAGAGAGCCTGGCTGACACCGGGAAGCCCCCACAGCCTGGGATTCCAATTTTTTTTGCATGGAGGCGTCTCCAACATGCCTTTTTGAGATGGAAGATTTGAGAGCCGAAGGCCAGGAAGCACAATAGAAGATAGACTGCTTGTACCTCATTGTCTGGAGAATAGATGGGCTGCGGGCTCCTGGAGAATAGGAGCTGCCACTCAGGTGGCTTTAATAGAACAGGCGGCAGATAGATTTCAATAAAAGAAATGAGTATAAATATTGTTAGCGGAGAATAGAGGGAAAGTGAAAAAGATCTTGTTTAACGAGTCACAGTGGGAAACTTTCAAGGACTTTTAAGCTAAAAACTCTTCACAATGGTGCTATAATGGATGGCTCAGCTGACTGGGCTGTGCTGCGTAGGATCAGTGAGGGGAGCGGGCTTGGCCAAACATCCCTGGAAAGCTGAGGCTCTGGATACAGCAGAGAACCAGAGAATCACAATGGTTTGGGTTGGAAGGGACTTCAAGGACCATCTCGTTCCAATACCCTACCATGGGCAAGGACACCTTTGACTAGATCAGGTTACTCCAAGCCTCATCCATGCTGGCACTGGACAATTCCAGGGATGAGGCACCCACAGCTTCTCTGGGCAATCTGTGCCAGGGCCTCACCCTCACAGGGAACAATTTTTTCCCAATATCCCATCTAACCTGCCCTTTCCCTTGCTTTGACTGTCTGTGGAGTTGATGTCAATATAGGCTCTAGGCTGTGACCAAAGGCTGAGTGACCAGGTGATGTGGTGGCATCTGGAGGATGTCTGCAAGTCACTTGTCTCAGTGACTAGTGAGGTGTGTTGCTTGTGGCCACTTAATAGTCAAATATTGGAGTTGTTGTGTGAGATATAAGCCCCAAGTGTGGTCTTATGGATGCACTGGGCAAGTGTAGCCACAAATGTAGGTTCTGTCTCAGTTCTAGCTCTGAATTGAGCAAGAAGTTGAAGAAAATGTATTTCCTGGCAGCACAGAGCAGAGGTTTGGCTGCAGAGACACTGCCTTTGTGATGGCTCTTGGTTGTAGGTTGTGTTTGAAGGGTGCCTGTTGAAGTCCCTGTATGCTGACTCTGTGGTCATAGGAACTTAAAAATAGTCATCTCTGTTTGTGTCAGCACAATATTGTGCCTGGGAGGATCCTACATCATAAGGCAAAACACAAGGCACTGTTTTCTTACCTATGCTCAAAAGAGTTGGAGGAAGAAGAGAAGCCACAGCACTGCATGGCTCTTATAAGAAGGGCTTACACAGCCCTGGAGAGGAGGGGACACTGATTCCCCTGCAGAAGGACTTTATGGTCACCCTACTCCCTCACAGCCTGTGCTGCTGCACACAAGTACATGGAGCAAAACTGACTGTGAGTCCTCCCCCGAATCCAATTTAATGCAGGGTCCAAGTGAGGAAAATATGATGTTTCTCCTCTCCTTGGTGACATGGGGGATGTTCACCACCCTTGGAGTGTGAGGATGAGGAGGGATGTGGAAGGAGCTGCTGCCAAGCTCTCGCATCCCTGAGAGCCGCGCGGTGCCAGCAGCACCATCCCCTGGGGCCTCGTACAACATCGGGCCACGGAAACACGCTAATTAACATGGAAAAGAATGTCAGAGGAGAGATTTCTTTCCTTGTCAACAGGAAACTTCAAAAAGAGAGGATCTTGGCCCCGTGTAAGTGCGACACAGACTCTGATGTGCTGTGTGCCCGTTTCTGGAGTTACGGTCCCTCTTCTGAAGGCTTGTGAACATGAAGGAGAGGAGGTTCATACCCCGTATCTCGTGTAGGTGTGCTTCCTAAAGGGATTGCTTCTCTAAGAGGGGACACAGATGGAAATGGGCTGGGGCCTGTGGTACAGGGATGCAAGATTCACGAGAGGAGGAGAGGAGCTTGCCTGGGTCGATAGTGTAATCTTAAAAAAAAAAAAAATCATTTTCTTAATGATTGCACTGGATGGTTTCCAGCAGGTTAATTACCCCCACTCTCTGTTCACTGGAGCGTGGCAGTGTTAAGCTGGCACAGGGGAGTTGGGAAGAGGGGGTACAAGGAGGGGAAGCTGCCCTAGTCAGGGTTATTCACCTGATCAAATGAAAATGGGAAAGGGAATTTTAGAAAGACCTGAACTTTGTTCCTTCTGTGTTAATTGAGCTGCTGGGAGCAGGTAATACTTGTTAATAGGAGGTGAAGCAGGCACATCCCCCAGATTGGCTGGAGGCAGCCTTAGCTCTTGTTTACGCTCATACCTGAGGCTGCGTCATGTGTGCTTTGAGAGGGATTTTGGGTTTATTTGGGGTGATTCCTCCCTCCATCTCCTTCCCCGCTAAATCACCCGCCCTGTGCTTTTCCGCCCGCCGCCGCATGACGCAGAGGTGAAGCGGGTCTTGAGTGCCAACAATTTCCTCTTACTACTTTTGTGTGCTTTATTTATTTACTATAAATTGTTATAGGATGGCCATCAGCACCGAATCGGGGTGACATGTGAAATATATGGCTCTCGGGTTTAGTGCGTCACTTGGAGCCGGGAGTCTGCGCGATGTTAATTTTTATTGCCAGAAGTAGCCATAAATTGATAGTTGAGAATTGCTGTAGGGACTGTAATTAACTAGTTACTATTTCACCTCCAAAAGGAGCAATGTTTCACGCTCTTACTTTTACTTATCTGGAATCAGCTGCTGTCAACATCCGCTGAAGCCCGTATAAAGATTTATGGACCTTGGAGGTAAATATTGACTAATGGGCAGCTTGGCTTAATGTTCACCTTGAAGGACAATAAATTGTGCTATTGATTGAAGCAAGATGTCAATATCTGCATTGTTGTAAACATTTTAATAAAATTATCTCCATAAAATATTCTTTTTCTTCGGCTGATCCTGGCTAGTGGGATCAGTGGCTGGAAAATGCAGCCAGTGCAGTGGGCAGGGCAGTGCTTCAGGATTGGTGGTGGGACTTTGAGCACCCAGAGACCAAACCTGTTGTGGGACCCCTGTCGAGGTTGTGCCTTTAGGGTTTAGAGGTGGAAATGTTGGAGCCCTGGATGGCTGGGCTGGCTCAGCTTGATCCGAGGTGCAGGGAGTTGATATGGACACGTGAAAGAAGTTCAGGGAAGCTTTTGAAGGCACCACGGGCAGCCTTCAGCCAGGGAAAGCCTTGAGTGGTGTCCTAGGGACCTGAACATGGCTGCAACAGTGAGCCAAGGGACAGTGACATGTAATTAATTTGGGAACATGTGTTCCCTTTCTGGTGAGTTATTATCTTGTCAGAGGCTCAATGGAAGCAAACGGGTAGGAGGAGTCAGGAGGGAGATGAGTCAGGATGGGAAAACAGGGAGAAGGAAAGGAAGGAGAAAGGCATGGAGGGAGGAGTATGGATGCATGAGGCATCTGCCCACACCTCATCACATCCATGCTGTGTGAGACCCCAAGCACAGCCTGGCCATCTGCTGGGTCTGCCTTGGTGCTCCATGCCAGACTGGGATCTCAGTTCTAGGATTCCTCAACTGCTGTGATAGACAAGCTTCCCCTTTCCCCAGGTTTTTTACAGAGATCTGCAGAGCAGTTGTCCATGGTGGTCTGTGCACAGGCTCCTACTCACTGAGCACAAGGATTCAGGCTCTGGTTTTCCATCTCCCCAGCTCACACTGAGTTAGTTCATCATCCTCAGCTGATGAACAAGGATTATGCCTCTGCCTCGTCCATGGCTGTTCCATTTCTGGCCTGTATTATATTATTAGTATTAATAATAATTATGATGGGTGCTGGCTGTGCTGGTTTTTTAGCTCCTGAGGAGATGAGAGAGCTCTCCATTAATTCCTGCAATATTTCAGCTCCTAATTGTGCCCAAGCAGAGACAGCCTTGAAAGTTCCCATCATCAGTTCAGGCAGAGTAGGACTGGTATGTCTGGAGGAGCTCCTGCATCTGCAGAGCCCTGGTCCAGCCTTGCCCTGAGCATCCCCAAGCTCCTGGTGCTTCCAGGGTCCAATCCTACAGAAAAGCAGCTTTATGGATCCAGTTTTCCTGCACAGCTGTTTGTGCAGGAGAGGAGGAGGGGGGCATGGATGGTGTCACCTGCTTCCTTGGTGGGCAGGGATTTTTTATGTCACTTCAATTTTTGGGGTGCTGTAGCTGGGACTAAGGAAAGCAGGATCTGACCAGAGCCTCTGGATGGTATTTTCCTAATGCTGTTGTTTTCTGTGTACGAGTTATATCAGGTCATGTACAGGGCAAAAGCAGGTGTCATCTCCAGCTCAGAGCATCCTGTCTTGGTTCAGGGCAGGCTCTCTGTTCCAGGTTTGATGGGCTGCAGCTGAAATCCCACGGATTTCAGCCCCTGAGCCCCTGAACTTTGTGCTCTGCCTCTCCATCAGCTGATTACCTTGCACATATCTCAGACTTCAGCGTGACACAGGCATCGAGAAAGCCTTCATCCTCCAATTTCCTGAGCTTTTGCAGGTGGAAAGCTGACCCTCGCAGTTACTTTAATGAAGTCTTTTGCCGGGGAACAAAATGCACTCGAGCTGCCTTTGCTCCCAGATCAAACCGGGGACGCACATCACGGCTCGACTCTGGCAAGAGATAATTCTTGCCGTGTGCGAGCCAGCTCCGGAACTCGGGGAAGGGCCTTTGGTTAGTTGGGAAGCAGAGTTATCTGAGCCTTTGCACATCCCGGAGTCAGATTTGTGCGCGGAGCATCTGAAGGCCACCGGCTGTGCCGTTCCTTTATCAGCAGGCAGCGCTGTGCTACAGAGAAGCCGATTCTAGGTCAGCCACAAAAGGGATTTTTCCCCCCCCTCCTTTTTTTTTTTTTTTCGGTGCCGCAGGGCCCTGGATTTTGTAATTTGTGTGTCTCCAAAGGATATTGATTTTGGGGTAACGCCCTCGTATCTCGCCCTTCAGTTGCGCTAAGTACTGATGAGCTCAGCGGTTTGGACCAAGAGCCACTCGGGTGGGAATTTCAGTGTGGGGCTGAGGGCGTGGGTGGATGTCAGAAATTAATCAATGGGAAAACTCACATCACCCCTTTCCAAAGCTCACAGTGCTGCCTTCCCAGTTAGATCAGCTTGGGATGCATGCAAGGGAGCAGTGGGAAATCCTGGGAATGCTGTTCATAGGTGGCAGCTGCGAGTTCTGGTGCAGGGAGGGAGAGCCCAGGTGGGATTTCATCACTGCTCAGGATAGTTGCACTAGTCTCAGTTGACGGTAGCGGCACCTGGGATTGCAGCAACAGGATCCCAGTGGGTGCTCGGGGTGTTTGCGGTGTCGAGCTGTGCCAGGGCATTACAGAAATCCCATCAGCTCAGACTGGGGTCCCTTCATGCTTTCCATGGTGGGCGGTGGAGTCTGACGCCACTATTCCTGTACCTCAGGAAGAGATGCTCGAAAAGTATCAGCTGGTGGGACGCAGGGAGTGTGTGCCCTGCTGGAAGCTCCCACGTGTGTATTTTACATGCATTTGTTGTGAGCAGGGTGCACACGGTTGACCGGTCAAGCACAGCAAGTCGTGGCCCATCGGGTCACTCCAGCAGCCGGGTGGGAAGTGAGAGCTGGCTGAGCTTGTGGCATCTCCCCCAGGGACCAGGGACCTGTGCTTGGCCTCTCTGCCATTGGCACTCACTCCCAGAAACAGCTGTCCAGAGCTAATTTATTTCCTAATGCTGCAGCAATGTTAATTTATAAATTACACTGGTAATTCGAGCTATTATTAATTTCAGATGGTGTAGGGCAAGCCTAATTAAAATATGACACCAATTGCCACACATATGTACCAAGGACTACCGTTTAAAATTTATAGGAATATTAAGTGTGACACTGGGCCTGGAGATGCTCCGTGCAGTAATTACAGCATCCTGGCTGCAGGAGATCCACTGGGGAGACGTAAACAAAAGGAAAGGAGAAGTTGTCCCTGTTTGGGGGCTGCAAAAAATCGCTCCTGCTGTTTATTTGGGGAGGGAACCTGAGGACTCTTGTGCCCCAGCACCTGTGTCTGGCCAGCTGAGTGCTGCAGGTTTCCAGCAGGGTGTCAAAATGAAAAGAGCTCCTGCAAGGAGTAGGGTTGAGTGATGCCAGAGTGAAGGAAATGTCACTGCATCTTTCTGGCTTTGAGTGAAACTCAGTCTGGATAGGAAAGAAGGGGACAAGCACAACCCTCATGGGGACCGCAGAAATGAGCCTGGAGTGATACAGGGATGAAGTGTTGCAGGTGGAGGGGAGTGTTGGCACCACAGTCAGTGGGAGTAAATTTGATGTGAATTGATTGAAGTTAAAAATTTAGAGAGGGATGTTTGTGTAGAGCCAGGTGAGCTTGGTGGTCCCTCTCAACAGGAGGGATGAACAGATGACACAGAAAAGTCATCTTGGATTGTTCTAGCAGGGTGCAGATTTGGCAAGGACCACTTTGCCCACCACGCCCACGTTAGGGACCTTATCTCCAGCAAGTGATGCTCCTGGCAGTGCTGGGTCCACCACAGAGGCCTAGTGCTTGTGGAGAACTTTTGGGCAGGTATTTTCGTGGGATGAAGGGACGAAGGCATGTGGGCATGCCAGGCTGGGTTGTTGTCCTAGTGCAGAGTGACAGAGTCACAGATGGCCACCACCTGCTGGGCACAAGTTTGTTGTGCCTCCCCATCACTCATCCCTCTCTTTTTGCCCCTGCAGCCGTGGGCTTCATCAGCGAGGACGAGTACCTGGAGATCACGGGAATCACGCGGGAGCAGTCGGGAGAGTACGAGTGCAGCGCCTCCAATGACGTCTCAGCGCCCGTCGTCCAGCGGGTCAAAGTCACCGTCAACTGTGAGTAGCTGGGGGCCGTCAGGGGACAGGGATGGGGCTGGAGCGGGTCACTGTGCTGCCCCACGAGGGAATGGCACTTGGAAGTGAGGCACACATGAGCTTTGGGCCCCAGAGCGAGACAGGCAGCGGCAGTTTTTCTGAGCAGGTGGTGTTTTGCCCTATTTTCCCCTTCTTTCTGAGCTCCGTATTTTTTTCCACCACCTCCTCTTCAGCTGTCTCCATCAACCTGAGTTTTCCGCCCATGGAGAGATGCTGTGCTGATAACCTCCGGGGAGAGGAGAGAAGTGAGCAGTAAATAGAATTTTTTTTTTTTTTTTGCCTTTAGAAAAAAAATGAGAGAGAAGAAGAAAGCAGCATATTTCACACTCAGACAGAGATGATGACCCTCCTAAACCCCTCTCTGGTCACTCCATCAGTGCACATGTGGTGGCCAAGAGCTGGAGAGCTCCACTTTTTGGAGAAGGCCCTCCCAGAAGCCCAAACACCCTTGGATAGCAGCACCAAAGTAGTAGGAGCTGAGCATGTGCTCAGGGATGATTTTGGCCCCTTCCCACAGTCAGGGAAGGAAAGGAGAACTTGAGGAGCAAGGTGAAGGGATAGGATGCCCCAAGGCTCCTGGAGGTTGACCCTGGGTTTCCCATCTTCCCACAGACCCGCCGTACATCTCGGATGCCAAGAGCACTGGGGTGCCAGTGGGGCAGAAGGGGATCCTGCTGTGTGAAGCCTCCGCTGTCCCCTCCGCCGACTTCCAGTGGTACAAAGATGACAAGCGGTAAGAATTTGGGGGGTGAGGAAAAGCTGGTGGGGCACACATTGTGACCGTGTGTAAGCTGCACCCAGTGCCAGCAGCTTTGGGTGGTAACAAGTCCTGTTTGGACACCTAGGCAGGTCCCCCTGATGGCAGTGGGTTGTGTTTGGCTGAGGCATTCCAGCAGGCAGCCAGCACCTGGGGCCAGGCCTTCATATTTAACACCGGGAAAAATAGCTGAGGAGAATTTGGGGGAGGGGGGCGGTTTCCAGGGGTCTCTTTCAGCCTTCTCAGGGCAGGATTGATGCTGCCCCTGCCTCCATTTGAAGGTTTCATGGTAAATCCCAGCTTGGGTGAAGCATAACAGGCAAGAGGGGATTTTGCAGCACAAATCCAAGCAGTTGAGAGTGGATGAAACCTCTGTCATCTCTTTAAACACTTTGGCCAGAAGGCAGTTCTTGGAAAAGCGAAAGAAATGTGGTGTGGGTTTGCTGTGCCCCAGAGACAGCTTGTCCTGTTTTGGGGTGAAAGTCACCCTTTTAGGTCAATCAGCAATTTCTGTGTCCTGTCAAAGCAGCAGCACAGGGACACGGCTGGGGAATGAGAAGTGGAGCAGCACAGTCCAGGGTAGGCTCCCACTCTGGAGCAAATGCCTCTCTCTGACCCCAGGCAAAGTGGTTTTAACCCATTTTTTTGTTGTTTATCCCTGGAAAATCCAGAGGGACTGTCGTGTGGCCAAACACAGGACAAGCCACACTGGTCACTGAATGTTTTTTAGCCAAAAAAGATGCTCCAGAAGCTGGAGGGAAGGCTGGGGCCGACTGCCTCTCCCAGTTTGGGAGGAAAGGAGCAGCAGAGTGTACAAAGAGAAGGATGTTTGTGTGGCAGATGAAAGGTTCTGCTTGGAAGTAGGTCAGATCACGAGGGCCTGCAGAGCAGCAGCAGGAGCAGGCTCAGCCTGGCAGGGACCATAATGGGGATCCAGCTCCTCCTGTGAGGAATTGGCAAATAGAAGAGCCACAGGAGTGGACAGGGACACCAGTTCAGGGAAGTCCAAGCACTTGGTTCATGCTTTAGCATTTCTGCTTACCGAGGAGCCTCCCTGCCATGGTGGGTGCCCGTGGTGCGACCCATCAGGGATACACAGGGAGAAGGGAAGAGGAAAGTGCAAGAAGGCATTCTGCAGAGCAGGGGGGCACTCGGAACACCAGAGGGAAGGCATGCTGTTCTGTAGGGTGGGAATGAGCCTTTCCCAGGTTCCCTCCCTGGGCATGGGAGCGTCCCTCCCTCTGCACAGCATTTCCAAGCCCCAGTGCCACCCAGAGCATCTGGTCACTGTGGGGATGGTGTGTGCTGGCAGAGCACCATCCATCTCCCATATCTTTCCCAATACCTTCCCTTCTCCCAGGCTTAGTGTCCTCACTTCAGGCACAAGCAGGGTGGATTATGAGGCGTGGAATATAGTGGGCATTTCTCCTCCTGACACCATCCCCATTCCACTTTTCTCCCAGGCTGGCTGAAGGACAGAAAGGGCTGAAAGTGGAGAACAAAGCCTTCTTCTCCAGACTCACTTTCTTCAACGTCTCTGAGCAGGACTACGGCAACTACACCTGTGTAGCCTCCAACCAGTTAGGGAACACCAACGCCAGCATGATCCTCTATGGTGAGTAGGGCTGAGGGAGCCAGCCAGGGAGGAGAAATGGCTTAACAGTGACACCAGTGGTGGGAGAGATGTGGGAAGGCTCTCCCTTGTGTTTTGGGGGAGATGTGCATTTGCTGCTAATTGTTTCTGCCCTGGCATGTGGGTTGAGGGTTGTGGTGAGTTCAGGGAAAGTGAAAAGCCTCCAAAACTACCTCTTGATTCAGGTCCTGTGTCTCCCACCATTCAGAGGTGACTTAGCTGCAGATTTCCATTTTCTTGCTCTGAGTACCTAGGAGAGCCCCTGTATGAAAGCATCCTCTGGTGTTGTTGGGTGAGAGGAGAGATGGTGCTCAGGGTCATTGCTGCCCCATTCCCACTGGAGAATGAATAGGACCCCAGCTCCATCACCCTCCAGTCTGTGTTTTCTGCTCCTGCCAAGCAGGAATATCCTTGTTGATTGTGCCAGAGGGAGATGGGGATGAGTGGAAGGTGGAGCAGAGGATCAGGTTTGTACCCTTGTCCCAGTGTTGTTTTTCCTGCATGCCAGAGTTGGGATCAGACCAATGTATCCCTCTGACACCACTCATGGCTGGGAAGGGCTGTGATGGATTGACACATTTGTCAAGACTCTCCAGGCAGCAGCAGAGCCAGAGCAGGGGCTGTGCTCCCCAGATCCCTCCTATGGCCACCCAGAGCCAGACCTCATCCCTGGGCACTGAGTGGTGATATTTCCCTGCTGGGGTTATGGGGTGTGTGGTTCTCACAGCCATATGAGAGAAGTGGGGACTGGGGACCTCCATCCTCTCCCAGCATCACCCCAGTGTCATCCTCCTCTTGCCACCTGCCTTGTCTAGTGAGTCCCACTGTACGTATTGGGTTGTGGAGTGTACTGGAGTAGTGGAGCATGGGAGGCATGTGGAGACCCTCGGAAGTGATGTCCATGTCTCACCATCCTTGGGGAGGGGTCAGATGGGTGGTCCAGGGGAGCCCTAGGACAGGGAAGCAGTTTGTTTAAGGAGCGCAGAGGCTGTCAGGCTTTTCCAGGATGGCCACACTGCAGCTGTGGGGTCGGGGTGGCATCGCGGGACAGGCTTATCCTCCCTGCCACTGGTATTTGCATCTGTGTCAGGTTCCCCTGAGCTGTGACAGAGGAGTGCAACCCATCTTGGATGCTCAGATCCATGCCCACAGCACCCGTTTGCTTGCCGCAAAAAGTCTGTGCCGTACCTTAGGAACATTTGCCTGCAGTAAGCTTTTATTAGCATTGCTTAGGAACTACCTCCATTCTCTTCCCCACCAGCCTTCCTGGTAATCCAACAGCCCCATATTTTAGGGATACCAACACCTCTGGCGCTCCAGGGCCACCCAGGCCTGGCACAATATATGCTGCAGGCATAGGGTGGCTGTGTTGGGTGCCCAATGTAGCCTGAGCCACATGTACACCCTTAGCTGTGACCTTGTAGGATTCCTTTGGGTTTATAAGGTTAAAATTATAATTACGGGGACCCTCTGGCATCTGCAGATTGAGGCTGGATGAGCAGCACAAAAGGAAAGATGAGGTCTCCCTGCTGCTGAGCTCTTAGTTCTTTGGTTTCTAACCCGTGGGACTCACGCTGCGAGGGCTGTGTTGGGTGGGAGGCAGGGAAGCATCCCAAAACAGTCTAAGCTTATTTTATGACACCTCCCTTAGCTTTGTCAGTCTGACTGTGAATCCCACCAGGGAATGAAATCGGAGTCTTTTGACCACCTTTAATTTCCATAAAGCCACATTGGTTGAGTGACCCCATCAGTCTATATTAACTGAGTCCCCTGGGGGGTGACAGCTCTCTGGGGGGATCCTGACACACAGGAGTTCCCCCATCTCCTGGTGCAGGTCTCCTCAGCACCCCCAGGAACAACTCCCCTGATCATCACTGATATGGTGGCCCCATGCATTGCCTGTCCCTAAGCAACCAGACCCTTCAGTCTGGGGATTAATGTCTGTATTTATCTTAATGAAAAAGAAGAGGGAAGTGGATGCAATGGCTGCACTACCTATGCCATGAGAAATGTCTCTTCCCTGCAGTTTTGGGGAACAATTTTGTGAGTGTTCCCTTTCCCTTGAAGCTGAGTGAGTGTTTTGGAGATTTTTTTCCCCTCAAATGGAGTTTTAATCCAAGCAGGTACCGTGACAGGAGCCTTTTTGGGGCTGTGCAAGAGGCTAATGTAGCGTTCGTCTTTTAATCCTTTTTTTAATCTAATTTTTCAGGGAGGTCAACTAGTGCTTTATTTAACATGTAGCACTCGTTATTACAGACCTGCCACCTAATTCAGCGGCTCATTTGGTGCTGTCTGGGATGTGATGGAGTGTTCAGGGAAACCGCCTTGTTCTGTGGAGTTGGGGAAAAAAACCCAAGCCCTCTGTTTCTCCCCTGTCACGCAATACGTGTCACTCCCAGAGGCTGCTGCCAGGTGGTAAATCCATTTGGGATGTTGCAGGGTTTTCAAAAGGAATGGACCCCAAACTCGCAGGGGAGATCTGAACCAGCTGAATCCCCCAAATCCCAGCCCCTGTGCTTTGCTATCTGCTCAGGGAGCAGCCATGGACTTCACCATATTCTGCTCATCTCAGCTTCTCCCCCACACATGAGGGGATTGTGGCCCCGGAGCACTGGGTGCAATTTGGGCAGCACATCCCACTTGCTACCCCATCTGCTTGTTTTCCCAGCCCCAGGTCAAGGGCAGGCTGAGGGAGCCTACACTTTCCTTTGCTCTTTTGCCTTAACTTTCATATGTTCTTTAATTTTTAGAAGAGACAACTACTGCTCTGACACCCTGGAAAGGTCAGTAATTTGGGGCCCCCCTCAATGCCAGTGCTACCCCCAGTGTTTCCCCTGGGCTCCCCTGGTTCCCACCCCAGCTCATCTCCGTGGGAGCTGCAGCACCCACTGCCTCAGCCTCCTGCCCCACAACCCCACTGCTTTCACTGGTGTAGGGATTAGTTAGGGTTTTCTTAGCTGACCCCCCATCCTGCCTCCTCTCTGCCAGCCTACTGTGCCTGTCTGGTGGTGGTCTGTGCCCCCTGCATGCCTGTCCCCGTCCCGTTGCCTCCTGCTCCCTCTCCATCACCAGGGCAAAACAGGGATGTCTCTGTGCTTGGCTTTCCTAGTGCTGCTGCCTCAGCAGGTCTTCTGGCAGGTCCTCTTTTCTCTGGGATGCTTCCAGTGCCTTTTTTGTGGGATGCAGTAGGAGCAGACAGGTTTTTGGTTCTATCTCCAGTGTTATTCCTGGCCAGGGCAGCCGGCACTCCGCCGTGCAATCTTACCATCCGGCCAACTGGCTTGGTGTTATCTTGATTTTGGGGAGGCTTCATTTGTGATGCATTGAGCAGTCAGCCCTTGGGATGACCTACCTGTAGATGTTGGGAGGGCTGTGGAAGTAGTGTATGAGGCCTGGCTTTGGTGTGTTTATTTGTGAGTGTGCTGGAGAGTGTTACTGGTGGGAGACCAGGTGGTTAATGGTGCTCAGTGCCCGGTCTTTTCTTTGAAGTGAGAGAAGAGTGTCCTGGGATTTCAAGAGCATGTGTGGGTCAGACCTTGTGGGCAGCCTGGATACGTTCCTGAAGTCTTTTCCCAGCCTAGTCTTTCCCTGGGCCAAATATTTGGGGTGTTTTGGTGAAACCCATTGGATCAAACACCTCCCACATCTTTCCCCCAGTGAGCAATGAGCTCCTCACCCCCCCATGATCCCCAAAGGTCTGGATGGGCCTGGCTTGTCTTGACCACCCTCCTCATCTCATCTCATTCTTCTTGTCATGGCCCAGGCCCATGACGAGCCTTCCAGAGACTCTGGAGAGGTGCAAAACACCAAGTCCTCAACATAGTGGTGCAGGTGGTGTCTGTGCTGGGTGGGCAGGTGGTTACTGTGCCCCACCCCCACCCCCCCCCCCAAAGGAGAGAAGTGGGGAACAGGGTGGTCTCCTTGGGGTGGGCAGAATATGTTGAGCAAAAGCTGTCATGTCCCCTACAAGTGTGGCTGGAAATTCGGACGAATTTGGAGGAGGGTGAAAGGGGCTGGATGGTAGGGACACATGGGGGATGGCCTTGGGATGGCGACTTGGGGATGAAAAGTGGGTCTTGTCCCAAAGACTGGGGAATGGGGATGGCTGTCACCATACTCTTGAGGACAGCACAGGTAGAGGGGAACACCTGGAGGGTGCTCACTCAGAGCAATCCCACCACATGCAACACCGCCCAATAATAGTGTGATTCGGTTGGTTTTATGATTTATTTCACGTTTTATGGTTTGGGGGTTTTTATTGACTTTGCGAGTGACCATGAGGGCGTTTCTCTCCCCTCCTCAGGCCCCGGCGCAGTGCACGACGGGAACAACGGCGCGTGGCGACGAGGCGTCTGCCTGTGGCTCCTGGTCCTCCCGCTGGCCCAACTTGCCCGCCAGTTTTGACCCGAGAGCCGGCCCGCGGAGTAGCGGCGGCAACGACCACGGCCAGCGAGAGCAAGCAGAAAGGAGAGGAAGAAGGAGAAGAAGAAGTGTACACCGTTTCCGAAAATTATCATAAGAATTGAGAGAGTATCTGGCCAGGCCACCTGGGGGAGGGGGAGAGAGGAAAAACATGCAAAAAAAAAAAAAATAATAAAACCACAACGGGAATTTGGAAAGGAGAGAAAAGTGGAAAAAATAATAATCCAAGGCTTCCTGCTGAAGATGCAATGCGATTGAGTCTTTTTTCTTTCACCCTGGTTTTTTTTTTTTTGTCTCCTGCCCCTTTTTCTCCCCGTTTTCACTGTTCTCTGCCACGGGCCAGCACGGAGGATGGACGGGGCCATTGGAGTGTGGTGCTTCCCCCAAGGGCCCTGTCCTTGTCACCACCCCTGCCCGCCTGCTCTGTCCCGTGGGACCCTCCATCTGGACACACCAGTTTCCTCCTTTGCCGAGATTTCCCCGTCTTCTCATGGACTGTGCCGCCATTTGTGTTCCAGAATATATATATATGTATATATCCATGTATACATATATGTATATGCGTAGATATATAGATCTTCAACAGTTACCACGCCGCCACGAAGGGAAAGGGAGGAAGGAGACCGGCGTCGAGCCACGCTTTCATCGTACCATCCGCGGACATCGTGAATGATTAAGGGATTCTGAGTCATGGTTAATTTTATTAATTGTATTTTCTGATACGAGCCTAGAACTCTTAGTTCCTAAAAAACAGNGAGTAAAGTGAACCGAGGGACAGAGGGAGATCTATATAGTTCAGTTTTATATTTTTTTATATATATATATATATTTGTGTAAGTATATGTGTGTGTGCGCGTGCGTGTGTGTGTGTATATATATATATATAAAAAAAATACAAGGAAAAGAAGGTGAAGCAACTGGCTCCTGGCTGAGTCCTCTGCCGAGATGTGGGACTGGTGGACTCGTCGTCCATTTCGGTTCTGGGGTGTTCTCTCCTGTGGTTGGTTTTCCTCCTTCGATTTCCTTTCCTTCCCTGCGGCTGNAAAAAAAAGAGAGGGGAAAATAACCCCAATCCAGGAGAGAGGGGGAGCAAGCGGAGAGAAGAAGTTTGCTAAGGAGGCGACCATCTGATATTTGTGAGCCCGGCAAGGAAGAGGAGGAGGAGTCCTACGCCGAAACCCCCTAAAACCGGCCCAAAAAGCAGTCGTCCGGACAGTTCCTGCCGAGGGCACGGGCGACGCTCGCTACGCGTTGAGGCGGAGGGAGACGCTGAATCTTTTTATGGGATATATATATACAGTATATATAAATATACATATAT
>WEKX01004758.1:379016-419695 GCA_013390025.1 Pitta sordida
TCCCGGGACCCTCCGCTCCCTTATCAAAAGTCGAGGAGGAGGCGAGCGAGGAGGGTGGCCCAGAGGCAGAGGCCGGCGGCCACCCGGGACGCCGCGTTGCTGCCGTCGTGCACCGCTCCAGGCCCTGCACAGGGAGAGAGGAGAAAAAGACAAAGGATGGCGTGAAGGTCAGAGGTGAGACAATGTGAGACCTCCCCACTGTCCCTGCGGTTCCCTGTCTCATCCCACCCCCCGCAGCTGACACAGGGTGTTGTGTTTCCCCTTTGAGGGTGGTGGGTTTTGTCGGTTGTTTTGGAGAGCGTTGCTGGCGTTGAGGAGGAGTTGAGGAGGCAGGCAAAGAGCTTGAGGAACGTTTAGGAGTGGCATGATCCTTGTTTGAGGAGGAGGAGGATGCCCTGGGCAGGTGCCAGTGCAGCCCCACAGTGCTTGGATGTTTCCCACCTGATGCAAAGAGCCATGTGAGAGCCAGCAAGATCAGTGGCCTCAGTGCTCAGGAGTGGCACAACTCGTGACCAGGAGTAAAGGATTGTTGTCGCAGGAGATGGCACTGTCCAGACGTGGAGTCTCAGGCACACGGGTGCATTGTGGGGTTCCATCACTGTGGGTTCCTTGGCAGGCAGGGAGGAGGCTGCTCATCCGGGTTTCTGGCTGGAGCAGCGGGTTGTTGCATGTTGTTGGATGAGGGCTGTGATTTGAGAAAGATTTGAGCGGCAGTCGGGATGAGATGAGACACCCGGGCAAAGTGAGGGAAGCTGAGCAGACACAGGTCTGCCTGCATTCCCTGGGCCTGGGGAGAGGCATTTGGGGGAGTTGCACATCCGATCCCCAGAACTGGAATTCTGAAAGGGAAGAAACAGAGAAACAAGTGCTGAGCTGTCTTAGCATCAAAACATAGACAAAGTGTGAAGTTAATGGGATTTTTATCCAATTGTGAATATGCTCCCAAGCCTGCAGTCAGCCACCTGGAATGGATTCATCATAGAATCATGGAATGGTTTGGAATAGAAGGGACTTTAAAGCCCTTTCAGTTCCACCCCCTGCCACGGGCAGGGACACCTTACACTATCCCAGGTTGCTCCAAGCCCCGTCCAAACTGTCCTTGGACACTTCCAGGGATGGGGCACCCACAGCTTCTCTGGGCAACCTGTACCAGGGCCTCAAACCCTCACAAAGAAGAATTTCTTCACAATATCTGATGTAAAGCCACCCCCTTTCAGTTTAAATCCATCCCCTACTTGTCTTATCACTCCATGCCCTTGTCAAGTGCCTCCCCAGCTCTCCTTTAGCCTCTTCCAACTGAAATCATTCTGTAGTTCTATAAAATCATATCCAGTTAAACTAAATTCTGCAGGATGGTGTAATTCCTTGTCTTTTTATCTACTGATTTTTTTTTTTTTGGTGAGCATTTATCTTATTTCAGGAAGAGGCAAAGGAGAGCCCAAGATGTTAAACCCAAGCCCTGCCAGAAGGTAAAGAAAATGATGTGAAGATTGACTGATGAGCAAGAAGTTGTGTCATGCCCATGCTCAAACACAATTGATTTTAAGAGCACATGATAACACAAGAGGGGTAGAACTGCTCTGCCATAATCAGACATTTTCTTTCTGAATAGACCTTGTCATATAAAAGATGGAACCCCCAGCTATTTGTTAGAGGCAAGCAGAGCCTTGCAGGTAAGAATGGAAAGGGCTTTTGATCTTGCTTCTCACTCAGATCTGTTGCTGGTCCCTCTTCATTTTTTTTTTTTTTGTCTCCTCAAACTAATGGCAGGACATCATCCAAATCTATAAATATAGTGAAAATCTTTGCAGATTTAATATTAAATGCTGCTTAGACTTAACCTTTTATATATTTACACCTGCCCAAATCCCACTAAATCTGTACCTTTCTCTAACAGTTTATCTATATCTGTATCTATAGATGTGGATTTTTAATGTGTGACTAATTCACACTACAATTTTCTAGTTCACAGTTCTGCACTGGTTATTGGCTTTGATTTAATGATGCTTTTTAGAAATCTCATAATCTATCCTAGAGCAATCACATTCTGGTTGAGTTGGAGAGTTCCCAAATAGATAAGTCAGAGAGGAAATAAGCTGAAATACTGGGTCATAACCAGAAGAAAAAAAAACCACCAAATATTTTCTCTTAACTGCATTCTTTGCCGAGGAAGAATTTATTCTGGTGTCAGACAGCTCGGCCTTGTAAAGATTGTAAAGATATTCTACAGGAGAGACAAGCATCGTGGTACAGGGACAAAATAAAGTAGCAATTAGATAATGATCACGAAATCTAGGCAGGTGTTTCATTCCTTCACATGCTGCCTGTGCCTCCGGTGTGTCCTGTGAATGGTCACACTCGATGGGAAGAGAATGGCTCCCCCCAGGACATGGAGAGGAGCTCAGCTGAGCTTCCCAGCAAGTATTCTGGCTCTGCCCCTGTGCCTGGGCACTGAGGTATGAGTGGCCCTGGATTCTGGCTGGCTCTACTCAGCTTATTTACTATTGAATTTATTTACTGTTGCTTTCTTTTCTTTTTCTCCCTCTATGATTTATTTTGCATCCTCTTTCTTGGCCTTCCTTCCTTCTCCATAAGGCAACTTCACATTTTGAGACCTCGACTCGAGTAAAGTGCTCACTGCTTTCCATTTTCAGGACTGGTGACGAATGGGAAGGGAATGTGCCCACACCCCAGCCCCTCTTTCCAAGAGAGCCCAGGAAAAAGCAGCAGCTGCTCTCCACTTCTCCTGGTTCGTAACACCAATTAGTGAGGGAAACTCTGTCCAACTTCGTGTCTGAGGACATAAGGAAGTCTTGGGGACCTGCTGGGGGAGAAGCCTATCCAGTGACTCAAGTCTGAGGGTTTGTGTGTCTTGACAACTTCCCAAGGATGAGATTTGCCTGACATTTTCCCTCAGGTGAACACATGGCCCTTCAAGAAGCATTGTCCTCACTCATTGCAGAGGGGTTGGAAGGGATGACCTTTAAAAGGTCCTTTCCAACTCTATATGATTCTAGAATTATAAGACTCCAGCAGGGATCCATGGTGGTGGCCTCTTGCACACAAAAAGGAGACCTGGTTCAGATTTAAGCTCCCTGAAAACAGCACCATCCTCTCCTCCTCTCCTCACTAATTTCCACTTGTAATATCTCATATTCCACTTGCAGCATCTCCCAGGTTTGCCCATTTACTGGTTTGTGTGTACAGATAAGCACACAAACACATTCCAACCACTGGCACTGCACAGCAAGAGGCAAACAGGACAAAGGTGCTATTTCTTATCTCTTTTTTTCTTCTTTTCCTGGCATAAATTTTACATTGATTCTAGTTTTTAGCAAAACTCCAATCATTTGTAGTGAGGAAGCTGTGGCTGCCCCATCCCTGGAAGTGTCCAAGGCCAGGTTGGACAATGCTTGGAGCACCCTGGGATAGGGGAAGGTGTCTCTGCACATGGCAGGGGGTGGAATGAGATGAGCTTTAAGGTTCCTCCCAACCCCAACCAGTCTGGGATTCTATGACTAGTGTTCTCTTAAATATTGAATCAGAGCTCTTATTCTTAAAGACATAATTGCTTTCCCTTGCTTTTATGTATTTAGTCTGAAGCTGCTGATTCTTAAGCAAGTGCACAATAAAGCATGAAAAGATTTTTATCTAGTCCCTAAAATAATTGGTTTAAATCACATCTACCACTTAACTTATATTCAGTTAACTCACCTAAATCATCAATCACAGATATTACAGACTAGAAATCAGAGCACAAGCACTGAAAAAAACCCACAGATGGAATCTTTTCTGTAACAGCTACATCTCTATTCCAATATACCTTCCATTGAAAGGACCAATAAAATGTCCAAGTGCTCCCACTTTGGAATGGGAGCTTCAGAGGATTTCACCTGGTGACTGAGGGGACACACTGCACTTGAAAGAGCCATAAAGGACCAGGTTTTGGGGTATGGGGTGTTCCCTCCCTCTCTTCAGATATAAGTAGCAAGTACAAAATGCAACATGCTCATCAAAAAGTGAGCCCAGACACTCAATTTTTAACAGATTTCCAACCGCTTGTGCTCCCCTCCCCTTTGGCAAAGGCTGGCAGAGACTGTCCAAGAAACACCACGCACATTCCCAAATAGAAGCTCCCCACATAGCCCATCTTTTCCACTCTTCCCTGTGTTTCCAAGAAGCTGCAGTTTGACTGACAAGCTGTTGAATTTCACAACATGTTCACAAAATGAAAAAAAAGCGCAATCCTTGAGCAGGGATAAATCCCCACCTGCTCCAATTCCTCCCCGAGCCCACTCCGTGGCCTGGCTCCTCACTGCTCCAGTGCTTCACTCAATATACATTTCGAAGATGGGGGAAGAATAGAATATGAAAAACCCTTTTTTTCCTTCTTTAAAAGTTATGAAATTAAAATAGCTTTAGGTATCCTGAGTGATCGCACAGCAATATCCAAAGGATGTACCAATATCCTTTGAAAAACAAATTTAAGCTTCAGTCTTGGTGCAGGTAAATAACCACAGGAAAACTAATGGAGTATTTTGACTTCTCCTTCCTATTCTTTTTTCTTGCTGTCTCACTAATAAATATTTTCCTAATCTTCCTTATATAAAACAAGGAGTAGAGGAATACGAGTCTTCCAAGGAATATACCATGACTAACAGGAGTTCCTACAGGGCAGGGAAAGTTGGTTAAACTTGGCCTCAGGATTGTGTTCCTGCATCTCATTTTTAATGGATATTTGTTTTTTTTAATATCCTTGCTTTGCCAGCTATGGAATCACCTCTAATGTATTTCACTTCAGCTTGCTGGACCTATTTCAGGGATTAATTTATTAAAACAAGGTGAAAATTTGTTTTCTCTGCATGTTAGGATTAATTAATAATCTGCATGAGAGGATTGCTGTGCTGTCAGAGGAGGAGTGTGTAAAGAGCAACATTAACTGCTGAGAGAAGGGAAAATGCCTGAAAACAGATAATCTCACATAAAAGGTAACAGGACATAGCTGTGCTTATCCATAGCATGGAACCAAATCGAAAATCCCTAATCCAGTCCCCTTCTGAACAGGAGTTATCTGTACTGAAACTTCTTCTTTAGTCTGGTTTTGAGTTGTGGAAATAGGCCACACTTAGGTGATGTTACTGTGTCTCGTATCAGAGAGAGAGAGCAAGAATAAGAGGGCCAGCAGGACAGGGAAACAGGAAAAAATGGGCATTACAAAAACTGGATTAGAAATTTAATTTACCTCTTTCTGTATTAAAATCATAGTAGTTATTATAGAATAACTCATATACATTATAAGTTATATTGTACTATATATAAAAATAATTATGTCTATTAGATACATTATAATTTATATATAAATTATATATTTTATTGGATGATTGAAACATGAGAGAACAGACCAGGAGAGGGAAATGGAACCCAGAGCCTCAACCCAGAGAGAGGAAATCAGGGCAGGGGAGACGAGAGCTGATCAGAACAGAAAGGACTGGATCAGCCCTGGACATAACACCACAGCTCAGCACACACCAGACCCCAAACACAACTGTACAGAACACGTCCACCCTTGGATCATGACAGCCCTCCTGGCCGGAATGCCACAGGGACATGCCAGATCACTGTCCTTGATGGCAGCTGTCCAGTCCACCATTCCTCAAACATCTTCCTGCCCTCACTGCTGCCGACACCACCCATCCTGCCACTGCCAGTACAACTGTGCTCACTGCTGGCAGTCCTGCCAGTAGAAACCATGGGAATAACCCTGCACCATGTCCCCGGAGCGCATGCTCACCTGGCCTGGGCTCACCCTTGGGATCCAGAGATGTCATGGCTCAGCTGTCTGTTGGCCAACTTTGCTGTGCACCCCACATCAGGCAGCTACAGAGCTCATCTTCTGAGGAATCCTCTTGGTAGGACCCCACGGATTGGAGTTTGTGCCACTTAACACCTCGATGGACCAGGAACACCAAACACGGCCAGCTCTGCTCCATTGCTCCATTACTGGCCATCCACCAGCTTCCTCCTCCTCTTCAAACTCCTCTTCATCCTCCTCTTCCTCTTTTTCATCCTTCTCCTCCCCAAAGTCCACTCTTCATTCTCCTTCTCTTATTCCTCCTCCTCCTTGCCTCACTTTACTGCAAAAAAACTGGCACCTACCATACAGGATGATGCTGGCGTTGGTATTGCCCAGCTTGTTCGTGGCCACACACGTATAGTTGCCGTAGTCCTTCTCCGAGACGTTGAAGAAGGTCAGCGTGGACAGACGGCCCTTGCTCTCGATTCTCACGCCATCCAACCCGTTTGCTAACCTGTGGGGAAACCTGGGTCATGCTGCTGAGAGCACTGGGCTGGGGCTCTGTGATGTATCTTGCCCCCTCCCTGGGCACCCCTTTTGCTTCCCATCAGCCAACAGCAGTACACAGAACCCCAGAATATGCTGAGTTGGAAGGGATCCACAAGGATCATTGAGTCCAACACTCAGCCCAGCACAGGACCATGCCCATGAGTTACACCATGTGCCTGAGAGTGTCATCCAAATGCTCCTTGAACTCAATCAGGCTTGGTGCTGTGACCATGAAGGAGCCTGTTCAGTGCCCAACCACCCTCTGGGGGAAGAGCCTTTTTCCAATATCCATCCTCAATCTCCCCTGAGACAGCTCCAGCTGTTCCCTCGGGTTCTGTCACTGGTCATGCCCACATGTTCCCCCACTGGACTTGAGTACCCCACTAGGATAAACGCTTTATCCCACTTTCCATTCCTTAACCCATCAGCTTGACTCATGTCCCAAAGCCACCACACCCCTGGGAGAAACAACTCCGGTGCCTCAGCCCTCAGCTGAGCACTCAGACCCACCAATATCCCAGCCTTCTTCCCTCAGGCTCCATCACCCTCCTCTACATCCCCACCTCATCACTGCCTGGCCCTGAGGCTGTGATTGATGCCCCATCCTTCTCCACCTTTGCACAGCCCCTCACCTGGTGTCCTCCTTGAACCACTGGAAGTCTGCCATGGGGACGGCCGAGGCCTCGCACTGCAGGATGCCCTTCTGGCCCACTGAGGCGCCCGTGTTCTTGGCGTTCGAGATGTACGGTGGGTCTGTGGGGACATCGTGCCGTGTGTCATGCTGGGCCATGTACACCCACCCCACCACGGTCTCCCCATCCCTTGCACTCACAGTTGACAGTGACTTTGACTTTCCGCACGTCTGGGACGGCCACGTCGTTGACGGCGCTGCACTCGTACTCCCCGGACTGCTCCCGCGTGATGCCTGTGATCTCCAGGTACTCGTCCTCACTCACAAAGCCCTGCCCTGGGTGATGTACCAAACACGTGGTTTCATCACTCATGGACATCAACACAAAACCTCCTGTTCCCCTGTCCTTCCCTGACATCCTCAGCTTGGGCATCTGGCATCCCCTTTACATAGAAAGCTTGGGACAGCACTTGAAAAGCATCCTCACACCTCCATACCAGGGCTCACCAAAGGGTCACCCCCTTTGCCCTCCATCAGACTGTGAGCCGCCTTAATCCCAACCCAGCTGCCTCTATGAGACCCTCCATCCATGCCACACAGTCCAGGCAAGACCCCTCCTTGGACCCAGGAGACTCATCCACCAAGTGTGGTCTCACCTTTCCCAGAGAGGTGCCGCCACGTGACGGTGGGCTCCGGTCTCCCGAAGGCCAGGCACATGAGGGTCACGCTGCTGCCCTCGTTCACGGTGATGTCCGACGAGATGTTGACGATCTGAGGGGGCACTGCAAGACAAAGACACAGTCAACACACCAGCTCACTGGGCCCAGACGGGAGCTCAAACCATGAGACCTGTCTTATGACAGGACATTGGTGTCCATCCCATCGCCCTGTCCTGTCCACGTCTTCAAATTGGCTTCGGGACCAGAGCTGAGCATGGATCCAGGGTGTGGAGGGGTCCACTCACTGTGCCAGCCCCCCCTCTCAACAGCCAAGACCCCGATAACCAGCTCTCGTTACGGCCCACGACAAGGCTCATATTTTAGCATATTTATTAAAGCTGTTTAAATTACTGAGCGTCTGCTCCATTCAATACCGGCCACGGTGATTTATATTCCTCTATCCCCAGATACTCCATCTAATAAATAACTTGGCAATCTCCGCACCTATAAATATCCCTGGCCGTGGCAAAAAGCAATTAAAGCCCGCTCACCGATCCTGCTTCCTGGCGCTCGAGGGTGTGGGGGACAGCCCCCTAAAGGTCTGCACCCCAGGGAGTGAGCGAGGCCATACAAAGCAACCTGATCCAAACTAAACACCACACCTAAAATGCTGAAAAAGATGTCCAATGCCCCCTCCCCAAACACAAGACATGCTGAGAGCCCCAGCTCAAAGGACATTGCACGCCCAGCCCTTGCACCCTGGGCTGTCCCACAGCACTGAGATTCCCAGAGGATCAACTGAAAACCATCAGCACTGCCTGGAAGGGTAAGTGAGAGCTGCCCAGCTCTCCTCATATCCTCAGGGAGGCTGTCCTCACACCCCTGGGGTGGTTTTCCTCTCTCCCAGCGTGGGAGAGGCAGTACAGTGGGACAAGCCATGGCAAGGATGCGGCAGAGTCTCTGCAGCCCGATGGGTTCTGCAAAGCAGTAAATTTCCCAGCAACTTGACACATTAATATAGAAGTACAGTCTGTTATAGCAGAGGGAGATTGTCTGAGTCCTTCAGGGGAAAGCAGCAATCCAAAAATGAAAAGTGTGTGCCGGCAACTGCTGGAAAATGTAGTTAACGCTGGGAGCGGAGCTGGCCAACTCCGACAGCGCAGCCACAATGAGCTCCAGGAAGGCTGAAAATGGCCCTTCCTCACTCAGACAAGGAGATGACATAACCCCTATTACCAACATCCTTGCACCTCTCCCCTCCTATAACAGCACCTCAAACTGGTACCAGGAACACCTAAAAACCACAAGAATAATCCAGGACAAGCTTTCCCACAACTGGGCATTTTTCACCTGCTCATGAGCCTGCAAACCAGCCCTTCTCCTGAGCCATTTTGGTCCAAGACAGCAGCACTGTTAGTGGACCCCGCTCCAGAAGGCAGCCTGCCTCCCCCTTGTGTGCTCCTGTCATAGAGCTGGACTAGAGCAATGGTGTGTGACACAGCACCAGCAAAATCACAGTCAGTGGTCTATCCTTGCCCTCCAAGCCCTCTCCAGTTCATGGCTGACATCCCTTTCCCAATTCCCTGAGTCCCAAACCACAAGTACAAAGTGACATGCAGAGAAACTGGTACTCCAGACACAGCTGTGAGCCTGTGACCCTCCCAGGCACAGAAATACTGTGGAAAAAGAAATTACCACTACTCAGAACCACTGTGGTCCCAGTGCTCCCACTCGGAAAACCCCAAGCCACAGGAATACACACATCAGCCTGAAAGCCCTTCCCTTTGCAAAGGATGCCGACACAGACATGCCAGCAGGTCTCACAGTGGGAAACAGCACTTCCCAGAGCCCTGGAGGCCAGGAAAGCACTTCTGTGCTGTGTCACTGCCTGTCCTAATCCAAGCAGGAATGCCCTTGAGAGCCAGCAGGGGTGTGCAGTGGAGGGACTCCCACGGACAGCACAGGGACCCCACCGGATGGCTCAATACCCTGCCAGGATGACGATCGTTGCCTATGAGGTTACCAGGACTTGGAGAAGGACATCTAAAGACCTTGATTACATTTTTATAGATCACCCTGACTGAGCTGTCAGGGATGGCGTCTCAAGGACGCACTGGCTTTGCCATGGGAGGACTTAATCCTATGGGAGAAGCAGATGGGAGCTGGGACCGCCTAGAGATGCAGGCAGGGTGAGTTGGGTGGCAAACCAAGCTGCAGACATGCCCTATAAATACCATCAAGGCAGGTGCAGCCCATA
Source organism: Pitta sordida (assembly GCA_013390025.1). Taxonomy (NCBI): domain Eukaryota; kingdom Metazoa; phylum Chordata; class Aves; order Passeriformes; family Pittidae; genus Pitta; species Pitta sordida. Next base: position 388,907 of record WEKX01004758.1, read on the forward strand.
CACAGGAATGGCTGCCCTGACAAGCACATCCCTCAGAGCTGCTTTGCCTCAGGATGGGGATAGCTTGGGATTGGTTCTGGGCACAGAGTCCAAAGGCTCTCCCATACCCCATGGATCCCTCTTGTTCCCTCCCCAGGCCGAACAGCCCTGCTAATACCTCGCAGCAACTCAGCATGACTGTGGATGCTGTTCCTAGTCCTTTACCTGTTGATGGCATCCTTTCCCTGGATTACCTTTGGCTCTCTGCATTTCCCTCCCTCCTCCCTACACAGCTGTGGGGGGAAAAAGCAATAGGGCAGAACACCATCTCCATCCCCCTTATACACAGTCCTGCCTTCCTTGTAAAACTCTACAACTACAAGCAAATTGAATACAGAATCATTCCTGAGGAAGCGAGGAGCGACGTGGTCTCGCGGGAGCGACGAGCGGCCCGCGGAGGATTTCGTCAACCCTGCGTAATATTAATCACGGGGAAGTTAATGCATAAGGTTTGGTAAGCCAAAAAATACATTTGCACTGTAATTTCTTGTTTGTTCGGAAAGCCGGCGAGAGAAATTGAATGTGAAAGCGATGCCGCTAAATTCAATAACAATAAGCCCTTGATTTATCTCCTTCCTTCACCACTCGAGACCTGAAACGCGCGATGCGCCGATTCACGCTTCCCATCGGGGCCGGGCGCGTGCCGGTGTCTGCCACCATTTATGGGGACTGTGAGGTGCCACCTCTTCCTTCAGCTCACAAAATGGGGCCACAAATATCCCTGTGGGGCTGCCTGTGGCATCACACACCGAGGCTGCTGTGTCCTGATGCTATGTGCCATACTTGGGACACCTCCAGGACACTCCCGAACACCTTCCTGTCTGCTGCCTGCTCCGAGCTTTGCACTTGCTGTCCCACAGGGGACAAAAGCAATGAGACAGCTCAGACCCTGCAGGCCACTAGCAGACACCCGAGTGTGAGGAGGGATGGTGGATGCTGGCAGGGACACCTCTTCCCTGTTAAAGCATGCGGGAGGAGACAGCACACCGGTAAGGCTGCGTGATCAGTGACTACACATGACACTGACGCACACGACCGCGTGCAGGCTGACTCATCCCCCGGCCGCTCCGGACCCCACCGGAGGCACTCGGCGCTCTGGCCCTGGACTATTTTTAGCTGCCAGATCATTACTGCTGCACGCCTTGGAGCAGAGAGCCTGCATGAGCACGGCGGCTGACACATGCAACTGATGTCCCTCCTCCACATCATTAGCTCCTGATCCATTAAAAGAGACCTCTTCCCACACCGCCGGGAAGGGGAGATGACAGGTGGACACCCATGGGCTATTCAAACCGCCACCTGTGCTCAGGGGATGGGTTCCCACAGGGAACTCATCTTTGGTGCCCTGCAGGGAGGTGACAGCCTCCAGGGACACTGTCCCACCCATGGCATGCTGTGCTCCTGTCCTGGCACCTCGCTTCCAATCCTCTCTCAGACACCACCCATTTTGGGGAGACACATCATTCATGCTGCTCCTTCACCTCTCCAGCTGCAGTGTCCAGCTGTGCCCTCTGACAGGTGATTCTGTCACCTGCAGGGACAGGGAGCGTCACCCTAGCAGGGGTCAGATGCCTGTTGGAGCTCTTTCCCCGGCACCCCAGCTGCCTATAGCCTCAGGCGCCTCCAGCTCGGCATGAGCCTCCCCAGCACAGGCAGGATGGAGCTGTCAGAGGTGTCACCGTGCAAGGTCTCATTAGCGTACAGAAAGTCAGCACAAAGAAGGCAAATATGCTGAAACCTCACATTTGGCTGTGCTTTCCATCTCCTGTGCTGATGAGAAGCACAGCAGGACAGCCCGGGGCCTCCTCTGGTTCCTGTGTCTGCTGAAGGCCCCAGCAAGATGAGACCTTGCCAGGAACAGCTCCTGTTTGGGGCTGTTGCCCTTAAATGGGGCACCTCTGAGCCAGCTCCAGGCTGGCAGATACAAATGGATATGCTTCCCTGTTTCCAAATCATCTTGGGTTTGAGGTGCAGCAGATGGTTACAGGGACACACAGAGTAACCCTGCACAAACCCACCTCCATGTCCCATCCAGTCTTTGGGAGAAGTGACTGGGGCAAGAGGGTGACATCAAAAGTTTTAACAACATATTGCTTCTTGGCAGCAAAGACTATCATCTCTGATCGAACCCATTCCGATGACAGCTGAGTCTGAGCGGCTCGTCAGAGCTGATTTTATTGAGATAATGGATTAAGCACATCTGAAAGCTACATTTTGGTCAACAGAATGATTTTTGTCAAATTTCCCTGCCAAGTGAGCAACATGCCACGGCCTCACGTGCTCTCCATTTCAGGAACATCTTCCCTTTCCCTTCTCTGGGCCTTGAGCACTCCCTTTCCACAGCCTTCCCCCCAGTAGAACACTCTTTGTGTGAATCCTTTTATGGGAAGGGACATTACAAAAATGCAACACAGGCATCGAGCAACCTTTGCCAGGCGGAGTCACCCAACAGCTCACTGTGCATCCTTTTGCTCCAAATTTTCATGTTGAGATGGGGAAAGCAATAAAAATGAAACTCACAGTGTTATACCTACTGTGTAACCACCTGTCAGTAAATTTATGAACAATTAGGAAGTGAGAGTGCTTCCCAGGGAGCTATTTGTGCGCGCGCTAAAACGTTCTTTCTGTTCGGAAATATAACGGGGAAACAACTTCTCCAGTTCTCTCTCGTCTTCCCCATTTTCGTTGCTTTGCAGTAATTAATCATCTGCTGCTGTGCTTTTGTTCCAGTGGCTCCTGGTCCCTGTGACATGTCCTGATGGCTCCTTTTCTCCATCTTCAAGAAGCCTTGAGAATGAGAGCTTGAGGACACTCTTTGGGTGCTCTCCATCCTGTCCCTTCTCCAGTCTCCCATCCAGATTTTGGGTTAGCATGTCATGCCACCCACTTTTAGGACAGTGGCTGTTCCTGCCTGGGCCGTGAGGGCTGTTTTCTTCCTGCCAGTCTGACTCTTCCTCTCTCCAGACCTCTCCATGCCCTCCCTCCTTCATTACTCTTTCATTTCTCCCCTGCGCTCCCTCCCACCTTTTTGATACTCTGTTCTGTGCATGCACATTTCCTTCTCTCTTCCCTTTGTTCTATGAGTCTCTGGACTCTTCTTCTCATCCTTTATTTTGTTTTGTTTATTTCCTCCAGCTTCTTTCTTCAATTTTTTTGCTATTCCCTCCAGGTTTTCTCTGGGCTTCTTTGGCTTAAAATTCACTGCCACATCACTGCTGCATCACCTTCATTTGGTTTTCACTCTCTTGCCCATCCTCTGCTTTTTAAGGGAGAAGGAAGGTTGGGATAGGAATCTGGTTGTTCCTTTCCAGTCTTTCCTATTGGATAAAATGATCTCAATGAGGCCAGGGGTGGGAGTGGCCCTTTCAGAGGCTTGAGGAGCCAGTTGTTACCAGAAAGAAGAAATAAAATACTCAGTTTGGTTTTGAAACAGTTATTGAAGAACTACACCTGCATTGGCACTGCGTTTAGAGGAGAACAGCCTTAGGTACATGTGGAAAACACAGCACACAACCACAACCTCACTACTGTAAATGAAGTCCGTGGTCCTCCTAAACCTGCCATGGTCCTCAGGGTGAGGAAAGCAGCAAACATCAGGATGGGAAAACGGATTGTGCCAACCAAAAGCTACCAGTAACAATGCTGGCAGCTGGGAGAGGCTGTAATGAAAAATATATGGAGGGTAGGATTACAGCAGTACAGGGAAGACTTCTCTAAATAAATCAGAAACGGAGGACATCTGAGGAATAACAAAGACCATTATTAGACAGGGATGCCCAGTATCAACGTCTACTGTTAAAATCCCCACCAGAAAGGATCCTGAAGTTACAACTTCCACCAAAACACTGAGCTCCACGTTTCAGACTGAAGTACACCCTGAAACAGCCCCACATCATTGAGGCACAGCTGTGTCCTGCCTGTGTCCCACACTCCTCACACCAAAATGGTTTTGTGTCACTATGATCTCCTGGCTCCTCCTTGCAAGCTTGCACCTCTCCCAGGAGCAGAGGTGGGCTTTGCAGGGCTCTTCCCAGAGGCAGAAGGTCCAGCCCCACGTCACCCTCCATTCCAGCCCTTTATCACAAGAGGAGGACGAGGTGGCTCATCTTCTTATAGGAGATTAAATGCCTATTCTCCCTGCATGCCAAACCCTCCCCAGAACACACTGACATGTCACAAGCCCCGGGCTTGTCCCTGAAAGGATCCGTCCCTTCATCACGAGGCACTGCCTGAAAAAACAGGAAAAGGGAGACAAAAAAACCCTTTTGGCTTCCTGCCATCTGTGCTCTTACAAACCCTGTTAACGGCTGTTGCAATGAACCAATGCAAGAGACATATTAATAGTGCTACTAAGAGACACATTTACTGTTGACAGCGATTCCCTGGCAGATTTATCGCCGGGTTGCTGGGAGGGGAGGCTGGGCCTTGCAGTAGCACAATTAAAACCCAATTGAATACAGGGACAAAGAATCAATACTCTCTCCGGCCAACTTATAGTTTTGCAAAATACAAATAGAAATTAATTGACCTGAATACAGTTGCTAACTGGTCCTTACCGCCTGTTTGTCAGCCTGTTGGCACGGCGAGGCCAGCAAACAGAGACCTAAACGTCACTTTTGAGGCCAGAAGCAGCTTTGCTCCAATCCCTGTAAAATGTTTGCTCTGCTTGCAGGCTTAGACAGGACCTAATGCATCTTTGGAAAACTGCTCTCTTCCTCCCAGCACTGAGCAAAGGACTGTGTGCTATTCACCCTCACAGAAAGCACATCTAGCCACCAAGGAACTGCAGTGAAGCTGAATCGTAGATTGGTTTAGGTTGGAAGGGACCTTAAAGCTCATCTTATTCCACTCCCTGCCATGGGAAGGGGCATCTTCCACTATCTCCGGGTGCTTCAAGCCCTGTCCAACCCGTCCTTGAACAAAGCTAGGGATGGGGCAGCCACAGCTTCTCTGGGCAACCTGTACCAGAGTCTCACCACCCTCACAGGGAACAATTTCTTCCTTGTATCTAACCTAAATTCCTCCTCTTTCAGTTTGAACACATTAAACCCTTTAACTACAGTTCCTATTGAAGAGTCCCTCTCCACCTTCCTCGTAAGCTCCTCTAGATACTGGAAGGCTGCTCTGAGGTCTCCACACAACCTTCTTTTCCACAGGCTGAACCAGAAACAGAGCACAGAAGGATTTCCCCTTTCTGGCCACCTCCATCAAAGGGACAACAAGGTGGCACCTACAGATGGATTTTCTCAGCAGACCAGCTTAGACAAACTGTGTGGCTTAAGACATTGAAAGGGAAATACAGACGCTGCACAGCATGGACCACTTGACCTGTGCCTGTATCCCCGGCTCCTCTCAGGCTGTGGATAAGAACCACCACTGAGAGCCCCAGTCACCACTGTGGTGGCAGTAATTCAACAGGAGTTGCTTACACCAGGAAAAAACTTCTCCCAGCACAGTTAGGAGTGTCTCGCTCTGGACACAAACTCCCTCTCACCTTCACCTGCCAAGTGCCTGCTGACAAAGGGGTGAGGAGAGCGGGTGCTGAGCATCACTGCCAGTTCACCTGATCTCATTAGGTGCAAAGCACTCAGATACTTCACCGCTGTTGACTGGATGGATTAACACGATTAGAGAGCAGACAGGATAAACAGATTAGAACTTCACAGATGGACAGCTCGCACGCAACTCAGAATAGGGGAGAGGGATTGCTCCAACCAAGGGGGTGCTTCCAGTGGATCTCTGCTCCCCTCTCCAGCACAGCCTGGTGCACACAACCCAGGGTTTGTCAATACATCCCCACCAACACAGAGCATGAAAACCTCTTGAATAGGTGGCCACAATCAACCTCTGCCTCCTCCCAATGAGGAGAATACATAAATACATACATAACTCTATTGGGGGATTCTCAGAGACGTGTCGAGGCTGAGAAAGTTTTCAGATTTGCTCATTGCAAAATCAATACCCATCAGCTGTTTGAAATTAAAGGAAAGATTAGGTCCTGGTTTTATACACGCTTTATTGTATTCCGAGAGCTTTCTACTCAGCCAAATAAATCTTCTTTAAGAGGATTAGGAAACTTTCATTATCTTTATCTAACCTGAACTAACACTAACTCTGAAAAATTAATCTAGAGGCCGGACAAAAGCCAGCAGCTGGTGCAAAGCTGCAAGGATCTGGAAGCAGCATCCACTGGAATGCTATGGGCACCTGGATCCCCCCACCAGAACAGCTTTGCAACCCAACAGCATCTGCTACGTCAACACACTTGGCTATGAAGCCTTGTGACAAAGGCCCTTCATGAACCCACAATGACTTCAACATTCACACAATCCAGCCTATCCCAAAATTTCAGAACCTCATGCCATTGTGATGTGCTGCCCATCTGTGACTGGTTTCCAGATCTCATGAAACATCTTTGGATGCATGTCCAAGCCCCTTACTAATGAATCTCTGATGGAGCAAGCCAATCAACTTGGTTCCAAGCAGCGAAGATGGGTCAAATTCACAGCAGGGACATGTAAAGGGGTGGAAGGAAGAGCACACCAACCCCAGTTTCAGTTCTCAGGTCTCTTCTGCCCCATATAACAACAGCACAACACAGCCATGCACATCCATGTACCCCTTGGCACAGCAAGCACTTGTCCACACCACTGTTCTCGTGGTATGCAACCCCTGAAGCAACTGATGTTGGGTCCGTTTCCGCCACCAAAAGGGGCTCCAAACCCTTCACAAGTCCAGACAGCCTTCCAGATCAAACCATTTAGCGACAGCACAAGGTGCATTGAGTCCTACCTTGCACGATGAGATGGACGCGTGAAGTCTTGGGGTGATTGTCTGTCTGCACGGAGCAGGTGTAGGGACCCTCATCATAAACATCCACGTTGTGGATCTTAATGCTGTACTGGGTCTTGGTGTTGGACAGGATGACCACGCGGTTGTCTATAGACCACTTGTCATTGCCGGCATACAGGATGGTGCTGCGGTTCAACCATGCCACCCGCGTGACCCTGTCATCCACAGTACACCTGTGACAAGAGAGACAGAGGGTTACACATTCCCTGTACCATAAGAACGTACAGTGAGCATCCCAAAAAGGGGTGGGATCATCATCTGCAGCATGGAGATGGCACACGCCACGGCCACAACACCCTTACCCACATCCACGTGAGATATCACACAAACAACGTGTTCACCAGAAATAAACGCTCCTTTTTTCTTTTACGCACAACTGCGGAACAAAATTCCCGTTGCATTTGACCTCTGCAAGCCACGTGGACTATCCCGACCCCCCNTCGCCCTCGCTGCGCACTGAGAATTTCAGATGAAGCTGTAAAATTTGCTGACAGTTCGGCTTGTCGGCACGGCCCTCGAGCCATCCCCGGGGTGATATACACAGGGACAGGGGCCGTGGTACACATGCAGGGAGAGGGGAAGAAGAGAAACAGCCGGAGACGGCCAAGCCAGCACGCAGGGAAGGGAAGGGAACATTTGGATAAGCAGCTGTAAATCCTACAAGTGCCTTGAAAACACAACGCGGCCGTTTCCATTATTTATTTCCTGCCTGGCTCCCACCCTCGCTGCTCCGAGACGCGCGGGAGCTCGGCAGCTCCGGTCCACAGCGCTGACTTAAGCTTGGCAAAGAATGGGGTAGTGGGGGAAAGGGAATTAAAATGTTCCTGGAAAACATGTTTTTTTCATTCTTTTTGATAGATTTTATTCTGTCTATTTACTTGTGGCCTTCTCTGCTGCCTCCATGGCACCTGCAGCAAAATCGACAAGCATTTGGCTAAATTAAGAGCCTGGCATCTCTCAGGAGCTTCGCTTTTCGCACCCAAGGACCACAGTAGGGAAGCTGTCTCTTGGCATGAAAGAAAACGGAGAAAACCAAGCTAGGTGTGTGCTAGTGGTGGCAGCACTGCTGCAGCTTTGTGCAGCCGAGATCGTAGGAAAAGGCAACTACAGTCAATCAAGAAACTCGTGCAAGTCCCTCTCCGCATGCCTGTAAATTCAGAAAAGGGCTGGAAGGCTGTTCCTGTCCTCGTTCCCATCACAGCACCACTCCTGCCCAGGCTTTGGGGGTGTTATATGCCTCCCTCGCTGACATTGCAGAGCGTCACCTCAATCGAGATTATTAATCGGGCAGAGGGAAGGGGCCATACTTGGCATGTTTGAGGGTCCCCCCGGGCGCTCGGTTCAGAGGAACGAGCCATACATCCTCCCGCAAACAAGTCATTTTCCCCTTGCAGGAGCTCTACGTCTCTGCCAGCCACATCACGCACGGATGCCGCGAAAGACGGATGGCCTTCCACACCTGCCACAGCACTGCCGGAATGCCAGGAGTCTGCCCGGGGTGTCACACATGCCCTGGCACCGGCTCTGCTCCACCAGACCGAGGCAGCCGTGTGCGAGCAGACAGCATCGTCCTTGTTGGGAAGCCAAGCCCTCTCTTCGTTCAAATTAACTGGGGGAGAGCTAAGCGAAGCCGAGTTAAGTTCGGCCCTGGGGGATTCCAGTCTAGTGGACTATTACTGCTGTCTCACTTCATTATAATGAATAATAAAGAGATACTTACACACGGCTTCTGTAAATTATTCATTGCGTGCACTGAAAAATCAGGGCAGCAATATGTAAAACAGACAACTTGCATGTCTGCGCTCATATAAATATCCAGACTACAGCCCTGCGAGGTACTCTCGGGTCTCCTCATTAGGGGTGAAGCACAAGGACTAGGGTTTGAAGTGACAGGGATGAGAAGCTCGTGCCGGCGCTGAGTACGTTCAGTTGTTGCTGCCCGGTTTTGGCTCGTGCATATGGGATGTGCTTCCCAGGGAAATTTGAGGCTGGTCCAGGACACTCGAGAACGCGGGCAGCTCATTCCGTGTTTACAACTCGTATTTATATCTTGGAGCTGCACCACGCTCAAGCACACAGGGATGTCCCAGGTGACACAGTCACCTGAAGAAGAGCAAGGACAACATCACCCTCTCGTGCCTGTAGTGCCTGGTGACAGGTACTGCCCTCGAAACCACTCACAGTCAGGGGGCAGGAGTAACTTGGAGACCCCTCTAAAAAACTCATGTCAAGAACACGGAGGCAAAGCCTCCTCCTCCCCATTCCTTGAGCTCATTTTTCAATTGCTGCCACTCAATAGCTAATTTAGGATCAAGTCCCTTCAGCTCTGATTGCGCAGCATGGTGCTTCTCTCCTGGCTGTCCCTTGCAGCTACAGATGACCAGACAAACCACCCTTCTTAAAACAGCCTTCCTGCACCTCCTGGAAATGTGTCAGAACCACCACCACCCATAAAGCCACGTTCTGTAAGCTGGCATGGAGCACCCTGTGTTCCTGGGGGCACCTTTTCAGCGGACCTTGCCTTCCCATTGACAGTTTTGCTGTGCCCGAGAAATTGAGACTGTAAGGGAAAGACTGATGGACACCCTGGCACAAGGAGCACCTCATCAACTTCGTTAACTGTCTGGGAAAGCGATCTCCATTAGCTGCTAAGCTCCCTTGTCTGCTGAGCCGTCTTTGCTCCCCATTTCCAATTGACCAGGATTATGATAATGTCTCCAGTAAGCAAACAGGTAAAGAGACTTCTGCAAAGTGTTTAGATAAAGCAGACAAGCTCTGACAAAGCTGGATAATAAAGCAGGCCATGAGGTTTTCCCTTGAAGGGATCTAATTAAAACCAAAGACAAACCCCCATTAACAGTCTCCTAAAGGCACCTTATCCATCTCCAGAAACTCTGCCTTAGGAGTCCAGGAGGGACAAAAGACAATAAAGGCCCTGTCGGATGGGAGGAAAATAAACCCATCCTGACTGGCTCTGCTGTTCACCTGGAGAAAGCACAGCAGCAAGGCAGGAGGAATATCTCAGGAATTACCTGAGCCCCCCCCGCCCCCACGGCCCCTCTTCCTGCTCCTCCATCTCTGCATCCCACGGCCTTTGAGCAGAGACTTTTCACCATCTGCAACCCTTTAGCTGCCCCCAGCCATGACTGCTCTCCTCCAGAGCAGCTTGCTGGGGAGCTTTGGATGCTGGCCTTTGCCTTGGTGCTCACAATGATACATGTGGCCTCTCGAAGGTTTCATTTCCTGAGACCCCTATTGATTCCCTCTCTCTGTGGGAGGACGAGAGCTGCCGTAGGGATCCCGGCGCTCCACCAGAGATGAGGGTGATGAACTTAAACGCGGCAGCGGGAGAAGATGCATGAGGGTGGGAGCTGGGGGCACTGGCGCTGCGCCGCTTCCCCTCTAATTGCCCCTATTCCTCATCCTTAAATGCTAATTTTGAAGTTTGCCATGGAATTATTTCACTTAGTGTCAACAATACAGATAACTCTGCTGACGCGCTCTTTGTGTTCAGTGGCACAAAGTGACTGTCTCCCTCCTCCTGCACCTATTAGGAGAGACCCCCGTGTCGCTCCCACAGCAGGTTCCTGCCCAGCCCCATCAATGACACTGACAGCACCTCTCCTACATGTGGGATGAGCCATAACACCCTCCACCTTCATCCCCTGCCTTTTCCAGCCACGTCACAGACCTTTCCCCCACCACTGACTTGTCCAAGCATGAGGGCAAAGCCTGGGGCTGCCCCCGACACACACACCATGGAGAGGGCAATACCATGTCCAGGGTCAGCACAATTTTATGGCACTAGTCTGGAGTGATAAATGGCACGCAAGGAATTGGAAGTACATATAAAGCAAGTCTTGCAAAGCTCTCTCCATGGGTGAAAAAATATCCCAAGGAATGGGATGCATGGGACTCCAAAAGTTGATGTGCATCCTGAGAAATCCAGGAGACATGTTTGCACCCACAGTGAGACCTTGGCCATGTCAAGAGGCTGGGGGGAAGATGCTACCTATGGATCAACCCCAATTTGTTACCCAAACCCACATGGTGAGATTTTTGGGCTTGTCCAACTGAGGATATTCAAGGATTCTATGATACAAACCCCTCCCACTTCCTTATTCAAACAAACAATGCTCTACTTTTAAACTCCTCTATGGCCCTTCAACCTCAAACTGCTTTTCTTTCCTGTAGGTAACGTGTCTCATCGGGATGACAAATGGAGATGCCAAAACCAGGTGCAAACTTGCCAGCTGACCCAGTTTTCAGTGGCTAAAATAGCTCACCTGGATCGGGAGCAAAGCCCCTCGACAGCGACAGGGTGATGCTTCACCCTGGGAAGCTTCCAACCAAAAATATCTGCCACAGGGGCACAGCAAACACCCTTGTCTTTGAGAAGAAATTGTTAATTACATTTGCCGGGGACTCCTAATGGGATTTTTCCTTTGCTTCAAATATTCGCCCCAGCTACACAGTTAACAGGCTCCGAATGCTTTTTATTCCAGGAGGCTGGAGCAAAGGCAGAGGAGATTTATTTGTAATCATCGGAAATAAACACACTTCCTCAGAAGTAAACACAAAAGAACAGAACCTGGCTGGGCTCCCACTTCGTTAAAGATGCAAATGAGAAGCAGGCCATCAAAACACGGCGGCTCCTCTAATCCTCTCCCAACAATGTGTCCCGGCACATTATCCATAGGGACAATGGCATCTGCAGCATGTGACGGCGGGTCTCACACAATAGATCCCGAGGGCAGGACTGCGCCTGAGCTGCCGTCACTGCTATCCATGATATTTATTCTCAGGGTGGAGAGCGGGAGGCACTTTGTCTTTATTTCCAATCCCTTCTTCTGGCACAGTCTCCTCTCTGAGGCACCTGCAAGTGTCTCTTCTTCCCTCCCTCCCAGCCACCCTGGTGCCTGGATGTGGGGTGCACAGCTCCACACCATCCCCATGTCATCCCAGAGCCCTGAGGATGGAGGGGAACAGGGTTGTGCCATTGGCCAGCACAACCACCTCCCATCCAGCCCTTGGCAAGCCCCAATTCATCACCACACCCGTGTCCCCTGTGGGAAAACAAGGAGCACGAGATGCACAAGTGCTTGGCCAGCCTAAAATGTTCTCCTTTTCTCCATAACATCCCTCCCTCCCCACTATACACCAGTCAGCCGCTGCCTCCCACAAAGCCACGTGCCACCAGCTCTCGCTCTCTGTGAGTTTAATTAATTGCCTGGTCCCACCACTACTGCTCCCATTCCCCAGGCGCTCCCACTGCTGTTCAAACACACTCCAGACTACTGGCAAACCTCTTCCCTGCCAACAACCCCCTTCCCTAGAGCCCTCTGAAGGATACAGGACCCTCCTGCCCTCCTCAGAGGCTCAGGGCTTGCCAGGGAGGGTTTGTCCCCTCTGGTTCCCCCGCGGTGGCAGTTTGCCCACCCCCGAGCCACCAGAATAGAAGCTGCTCCCCGTGAAAAATCAAGGCCTAAATTGATACATTAGAGGTTGCTAAATATAAAATATCCATCTGCAAAGATAATAAGCCTGCGAGGGCAGAGGCTGTCGAGTTGCTCCATTTCAGATAGTTTAATGGTGTTTTGGTCCATGACTGCAGCTTCCAGACATTAGAATGATAACAAGATGATGAGGAGGGCGGGAGCCGTCTGTGCGAGGCGTCAGAAGTCAAGACAGTGCTCACTGTGCAGTCCCCGAGGGGTCCACACCACACAGAACACTGGCTGGTCTGAACTCTGCATTTGCAGGGCTCTAGGTGGCCTCTGTGACAACCCTGGGGACATAAGGGCTGAGCCTGAGACTGCGTCACTGCCTCCTTAATTTGGGGAGGGGGTCTGAGCCTGCCTTTGGTGGACCCAGGTATGACAGAGGGATGTTAAGGCCCTGCTAGAGCTGTGCTGCAGGTGGCATAGAAACCTACTGTAGTTTGAAAAGGGAAGGGATGCCCAGTGAGCTGAGCTGCTGCATGGTGCCCCTAGTCACTGATCCCACCTCCTCCCCAAAGCCATTCACGGGATTTTCTGAATTAATGCTCCACATCGAGCAAATCCAGAAACAGTCAGTTCTGTTAATGCAAGCCAGGCTTTCCCTTCAGTTCCTAAAGCTCTTCTTTCACTCCTCATTGCTTTTACTTCCAGCTTGTGGGAACACACACCACTCTGACATCAGCAGCAAGGGAAGGGGGGCCTGATGGGGTCAGGTGCTTCCCAAGGCTCCCACTTGATTTCCCCACCACTCTTCCCTTGTTTCTAACACAACAACGAATTCATATCCATGTCCATGTGCCGAGATGCTCCTGCTGCACAGTGGGGAAGGTCAGAAGGCATCAACCTAAGCCCCAAAGGCCGACAGCTGTTACCAGTTTAAGAGAAATCTTCATCAGGAAATATGAGGGAGCAACAAAAGAAATCAAGTGGGAAGCCTTTGGATAGAGCAAATCAATGGGAATGTTTATGGAGCAGGTGGCACATAAATGCAAACATCAGAGTTAGTCAGTGCTGGCGGCCACACCTGATCTCCCAAAGAGAGGGGAAAATGAAGGCACTGAGCACAGGCAGCCAGGCCAGGAAAACCACAGGAACTGGAAGGAGTGCAGCAAGGTGTCTTGCCTTGCCCCAAAGAGTACCTAAGTAATTGCACTCTCTCCCTGACACACCCAGGCACTGACTTCCAACTTGCTCTCGGTTGGCAGACCATTCTGTGGCTTGAAGCAGCCGGGGACATCTTCTCAGCTCCTCTCCAAAGAGATAATCACTATCTACCAGCATTTGCCATGAAGGCATCCTGACCTCACAGACTCACAGAGTATGGCGAATTGGAAGTGACCCATCACAATCATCCAGTCCAACTCCTGGCCCTGCGCAGGACACCCCAACAATCCCACCCTGTCCCTGAGAGTGTTGTCCAAATGTTTCTTGAACTCTGTCAGGTTTGTTGTTGGGACCATACCCCTGGGGAGCGTATTCCCAGTGCTCAGCCGTGCTCTGGGTGAAAACCCTTTTCCCCATATCCAACCTAAACCACCCCTGACTCAGCTTCACAGTTTTCCTGAGTCCTGTTACTGGTCACAAGAGAGGAGAGATCCATTCCCATCCCTCTGCTGCCCCTCATGAGGCAGCACGCCTACAGCAAGCTCTGTCCAACATCTCAGCAGGCAAAAAACCCAACAAGAGACACCCACCACCACCACCACCATCCTTCAAGGGTGCTGATTAAGGAACATGATCCAGCAAACTCCCCTGCTCTTAGCAGAGCCTTGTGCCTCAATCAGCGCCCCTGCACCGATTCAATCAGTGCTAATCTAACACAATGCAGCACCTGTGCCCCGGCTGATTTCTAGTGTTCTTCAATCAAAAGCAGAGAAGAAACACCAAGTTTATCCCTAGCAGAGCTGAGCAGTCGAGAACCTGGAGTCCTCTGTGCCTGCAGCAGGGCTTGGGGTTGGGTTTTTCCCTTGCTTTTTTCATCCATCTTCCCAGGCAGGGAGAGGGGGGAATAAGTTCTGCTGTCACAGTGAGACAAGCAGTGAAGTACTGCTAATTAGCACATGGCAATACAGGGCTCTGACTGCTGTGGTTCCGCCACCCTGATGGGGCTGGTGACCATCTCCATCTCAGATGGATAAGGGGACACCTTCAACCCAGGAGGATGTGGCCATGGCCCCAGCAGCATCCCAGAGTTGTAAAAGCAAGAAAGGATGCTGGCAGGATGATTAAAACCTGGACCAGAGAATATATGTGAGAGACGCAGCTGGTGCAAAGCCACAGGACACGTGATCCTGGATTGCAAGGAGGGAAAATTGGTCTGAAGCCATCCCAGTGGTGCCAATATAGCAAGGGGGATGGTGTTGTCACCTTAAAAAGGGGTTCCTGAGGAAACTGGCAGCACATGGGGTGCTTTGGATGGAAATTCAGCCATGCCTCCATTGCACATGGTCCTCATGCTCTCAGCCTGGCTGGCTGCACCACCCTCCCCAACAGTCAGGGGAAAAGCAAACCTCTTCTCACATCCCGCTGTTGACTACCACCAAAAATATATTTGTCATGAGATGCCCACCTCTATCTCTGCGGCTTTTAAGGGTAATGGAGAGGTTTCAGTCTTTGGAGGATAAGTCTCAGGCTCTTGGCTGCTTGCCCGGGAGGATTATTTTACATCAGGTTGAGTTCTGTAGTAATTATCTTCAAAACAGCTGGACTGCTGGATAAACTTGCTGTATCTTAATGCACAATACAGGAGCAAATGTGGGGAATTAAACTGTAATTCCAGACAGATCGACAGAAAAAACTCTCACTGGTGTTTTGGAGGACGAGGCTCAGAGCTCTTCTCACATTAGGGGTGAGGAGGCATTTGCTCATTTGAAATCAATTCCAACTTCCCCAGAGATAGAGCAAAGGGGGAAGGAGATTCCAGATGAAGATGTTTCATCCTCAGGCTCTCGATGGAGGGGAAAAAAAAAAAAAAAAAAAAGCACTGTTTTCCTGACTCTCATGGCTAAAAAATAAAGCGGTATTTGATCCCAGCTGGAGATCCTAGAGACTTCCCTAAAAGCTCCAGCTTTCCAAGGTCTTGGTCTCACACTGCACCCCCTCACTGTAGTGCCAGTGGGCAGGGAAAGGTGAGGGGAAAAAACAATTCATGCCATCCACACCCCTCAGATCTGGAAGTCACTCCCAGAACCCGCCCAACAGGGTGGAGGGGCTGACAAAGAGACAAAATGACTCCCAAAGTGGTCCAACAGGGTGAATTAAAAGGAAAAGAAAAAAATCAGGATGGTGCCACTGGAAGATTTAGGTGCAAAATCCTTGCAGGCAGAACTAATAAGCTCTAAAAATAGGGAAATTCCGCCGATGGAAGTGAAGCCATATTTCATGGCAAACACTGTAAAGCACTCCTGCCAAACGCAAGATCTATAAATGACCCGGGTTAGCCATCAGCTCAGGAATATAATTGCCAATTTGCAGGAATTTCACCAGCAATTAGGCAAAATAAAACAACCCACCAGAGGAAATCCTCTGCTTGCTGCTCCCACAATGTCCTGACCCATCTGATTTCCACCCACTGCTTCACTGCTGGCATGAGGGCTGGATGCTTCATGCACAAAGGAGCCAGGCAACAGCCTAGAGATGAAGAAGTCATCTCCAGTGCCAGATAAAAAAGTCATCATCAGCATGAGAGGACAACAGACACCCCTGGACACAATTCAGATGACTCTCCTGCTCATAGTCCCTTCTCCAAGCAATCCTAAGGACCAGG
The DNA here is from genome assembly GCA_013390025.1 of Pitta sordida. Lineage (NCBI taxonomy): Eukaryota > Metazoa > Chordata > Aves > Passeriformes > Pittidae > Pitta > Pitta sordida. The sequence goes on from WEKX01004758.1 coordinate 405,065, forward strand.
AGCCTGATCCTGGTAACCCCGCGGGGCCAAACAACTTCATGCAATTAGGAGGTGTATTTGTTTGAGTTGTACGTGAATATCCCAAATTACATTATCAGATCATAGTCCTGCTTCTGATTTATTCCTTCTTTGTTCTTCAAGTCTTCGTACATCTAAGCAATTAACCTCTCAAAGAGCTGGAGAACACATAATTATCCTCATTTGTCTAAACGTCACCAAGATGGCTGCCTTTCAATTAACCTTCTGGGAATGGAGGGAAGTTGGAGTGATACAGTGATCATTTCCAACTTCAGCCTAGGCTGCCTTTTTTTTCCCCCCTTAAAGTAATTTAATTGAAATATTCAGATGATAAAATATAGCCAGATAACTGTTACAGCAGGTAACGGGATCAAGAGGGGGCTTGCAATCGAAAAAGAAGTCAAACGAGGTACAGTAATATTATATCAATATGTGGCACTTCTGTCTAAAAATATCAAAGCACTTTGTGCTTGGTGATGAAGGGAGAGTTTCACACTCCTCAGCCAGCCTGAGACTTACATCACTTCTATATTTTGTCGTTGTTGATGGGGAAACTGAGGCAGGGGACAAGCCCCAGCAGTTGGAGTTCACAACTGGAAATTTCCCAAGAGCATGTCCTCCACTATCCCCTCTCCTACCCTGGGAGAAGTTGGCTCCATCGCGAAGTCATCACAAGGAGATGCCGTGATGGCCAAGTGGCTTTTGCTTTTATTTATTTTAATAATAACCCCCGTTTTGCTGAGACAGCGTCTGCCACGCCGGCGAGCAATGGATCTGTTCCCACCCATCGCCAGGCTAATAAATATGCATCGCTCCCGCCGGGAAGTGCCAGGTCAAACTTTGCGCCCCGCTGGAAGCACGACACCAGTGTCGTCTGGCGTGGGTGAGCAATATTTATACACACCCCTGCTCATAAATACATAGAGCAAATAAACAAGCACAGTGCATCTCCTCCCTGACAAGCGTGGCTTCTCAATTCCCATGGCTTTGCTTCCGGCGTGAAATCCAGTTCTCCAAAAAGGAATTTGGGTTCCAGCACTGCACCAAGCCCTGCTCTCTGCCTCCCACCCTGGAAGCAAGAAGGTGACCATGGCAGGGTAAGGACTTGCCCTCCCTGCAGATTCAGCAGACTGGGAGAAACGAGAGCTCCCACATGAAGGGAAACTGAGGCACGCAGAGATGGGGATGCACAAGATTCATTCCCTGCATCCTTCACTCCCAACTTCATGTGCAGATCAGTATTTCAGCACCAGGTTCCGCTGCTCTGTGCAGGCAAGCAGGGAGGAAAGGACGTGGTACTGCAAGAGGGTCCCCACTGGCAACACCACAAGCCCACGTCTCTCCCAGAGCATTCATCCGGAGAGATGAAGCGAGGATAACACAATAGCCACCGAGTTTATTCTCAGCACAGGCTGACGGCAACATAATTAAAATGCAAGTCGGAGTCAAGGAACCTTTCGATAAATCTTTGCTTTTGGCTCTTGGGTTTGACAGGAAGCCTATACCTGGCGCAAGGAGTTCAGACTGAGGGGGAGGCACGGATAAAGGCTCTGCTTTATGAACGGCCATTTTAATGTTTCGTTTGAGTAATGGGCCTTGCAAATTAGCACCCCGGCGGCCTGAAATACATATTTTTCCAAGGACACGCAGGCTCTCAATTCGACAGGTGATGTGGGCAAACGGGCCCTGAGGGCAGCTGCGATGCCGGCTCTTTGTGGCTGCAGTCATCCTCTATCCCAGCTGGGATGATGAAGAAGAAAGAGAAGAGCTCGAAGGGGGATCCGGAGGCTGGGGGAGGAAATGGAGCAGAAAACGACCCTGTGCAGGACCAGCAAGGGGCTGATGAGTGGTGGCAGTGGCAGGGAGAGCCCAGCAGCTTCTGGAGGAAACTGATGCTACACTGGTGCAGCACAGCACATCTCAGCCTCTGCCCCTCGAGGGAGCCGGGCGAGACACACCAGGGCATGTCTGCGGCACACATCTACTTGCACGATCAAAACTATGGATTTCTGGCTCTTACTGGAGCTCATTGAGAATCTGGCTCTGTCCTGAATATTCAGAAAGGCCAGAGGTGATGCAATTACACTGGGGAGAGGGAGGAAGCCTCGGTCGTGGGAAAAAAATAAGTTGGCAGACAGCGGGCTGCCCAAAGGGGCTCCAGCTTCTCCAAACGTGGCAGGGAGGATCGAATATTCCTGCAATAATTGGGAGAGGAGAGTTTAGAGAGCAATAGAGAAATAAATATGTGTGGCTGAACACGAGGGGGAGCTCAGGCCAGAGCATGCAGGGGAGCATGGAGCAGAAAGCAGAGCCCACCTGCTCTTCCTCTCTTCCCTTTCTGCCTCCACCTCTCCCTCTCTCCTTCCTTCCCCTCCACTCTCCCCACCTCACCATGCACATAACCAGCCTGGCCATCACCTCCCTGCACCGGCATGGGATGTGCTGCAGTTCCATCAAACAGGAGGAAGATGATGGTCAAGCACCCAGAGGATGCATTTGAGCTGCCCCAGATGCACAGTAACTCTGCACAACATCTTCCCTCCCTGCACAGAGCTGCACACGTGGCCAGGCATGTATTCAATCAGAGCTGAACATGTCCCTTCTAATTGTCCTGAACCTCAAATGATGAGCTGGATGCCTGTAATTCTCCTCCTCCTTGTCCCCACAGCCTCCTGCCAGAGGCACAGAGGGACACCTCCCCACCAACACACACCCCTCCTCTGCCTTTGGATTTTGCTGCAAGGACCATGAGGGATGGGTGTGCAGGTTGAAAGCAAGCTCAGAGCCTGGAGCAGCAGTTTTCACCCTCATGGCCAGCTCACAGGGACATCAGCCGAGATCCAAGGCGCCCCAAAGGGATTTGGGAGCAGACCGAGTTGGTGGGACCTCACCAAGACACAAGCTCTGCCCAAGTCCCCCGTGTAGCATCACACTGTGCCACAGAACCAGGAGACTGACTCCTGCCCTCGAAACATCCCTCACCGACCCCATGCCCACGGCACAACCTGCCATGTCTCCCTGATGACTCCAGCAGAGAGAAGTTGTACTTTGGGAGCAGAGAGCTCCGCCTGCCACTCCTGCTCGCCCTGCCAAGTTTCAGTCATCCAGGACATGATTCGGAGAGACAGCTATGAACTCTCTGGGAGAGGCAGGAGTTTCAGTGCAGTATATCCAGCACTCCTGAGGCGCTCTGGAGCCACGGCACAGTGCCTGCGTGCCAGCCACCCGTGCGTGCTTTTCCAGCGGGAGAGACACTCCAGGGCAAAGGGGAAGGAGTGGCCTTTCAGATGTACCACACGTACCAAGATGCTTCTATTTTATGCACCAGCCTTCCCTTCCAGGCCCACGAGGTTTGACCACAACTCACTGGGGCAAATGCAACAACTTCCACCTTTCTCTGGGGACGCAGGGCTGAGCTCTCAGGAGTTCCAGCCACTCAGGACCACTACATTTCATTTATAGCCACAACTAGTGGCCAAAGCCGCCCCATCAGTAAATCCACAGTCTTGTCGCCACCCTAAGGACATGAGTAAGGGACGCTGAGAGCTGTTCCGGGAAATTCCTGCAGCTTTTATACCCGTAATGCAAAAAAAAAGGGGGATGCTGATGCCAACTATTTCTGCCACCCACTCATGTGCACCTACAGAGTGGGGAGACAGAGGACCGGGTCAAGGCGCTCGGAAATCGTTTTCTGCTGGCAAAGCTGCCAACTCAAGGAGAAACATAAAACCCTCGACGAAGGGATTGTCTGGTTTATTATAACATCGGCTTTAATTTATGCGCCTGCCTTTTATGATTGTTCTCTATCGCTGTTCCTGGGGCTTATTTATAGAGGGCCATTAGCACAGAGAGCAAGTCCTGATGAGGGAGCATTTCCAGTCTGCCGGGGGACCGGGATATAAACTGAGACGAGGAGGAGGAGGCAGCGAGCTCTCGCATGGGGCTGCTGCGAGTCCTGTCCCCGAAAGCTGAGAAGGATAATTTGATCTTGGAGAGCGATACAACTTCATTTCACTTGGCTCTCTCTGGGCAGGCTGCAGCCTCCTTCACATGCACTTTGCTGAATTCCCTAGCCCCAAACAAACTCATCAGTGAGCGGGGGAAGGGAGAGATTTGGATCCCACCATCCACACCGAGACAAAGACAGGGACAAGTTCCCAAGGGTGTGAGAGCTGCCAGGGCGAGGAGGGGGAATCGTGGAATGGTTTGGGCTGGAAGAGACATTAAAGATCATCGAATTCCAGTCCCTCTGACAGGGACACCTTCCACTATCCCAGGTTGCTCCAACCTGGCCTTGGACACTTCCAGGGATGGGGCACCACATCTCCTCTGGGCAGCCTGTGCCAGGGCCTCACCACTCTCACAGGGGAGAATTTCTTCCTAATATCCAATCTAACCCTGTACTCTGTTAGTTTAAAGTCATTCCCCCTTCTTCTGTCATTACACATCCTCATAAAAAGTCCCTCTCCAGCAATCATGGAGACAACCCCAACTGCAATGTCCAGGCAGTGCATCCCAGGATGCCAACATTGGCACTCAGCCCCTTCTGGGCATCCCAGCCCCATGCCCATCTCATTACCTTCCACCTAATAACAAAACGTTTCAAGTGCTGTGCAGACACCCCAAGATAAACAGGAAAACTTCACAATAATTTTTATTTACAAACATCGCTCTCCAATTTCCAGCACAACCTAGACAGGCTAATCTTATGCTGGTAATTAAAACCACAGCCAGCCAAATGATGGGTTAATTAAAGGTCCAACCCACCCCCCAAAAAACCACCATTGTGCAGGGAAAAACACATCGGTTCAATCCCCAGCGAAGCGGGTAGGTGGGTCTGTTGGCAGGGAGAGACGATGTAAAATGAATTTGTATGATCAAAACCTTCCCGTACAGTTCGCAGGTAATTTGTGACGAGAACAAAAGCTTTAAATTCATCCACTAAATTATTCACTACAAATCGTCCTCTCGGCTCCCGCGCCTGTGTCCTTCAAGCTGTTCTAGGTGGTGATTACGTCCCCTCGGTGCACGGGGAGGCCTCGGGGAAGCGGCTGCGGGAAAGACGGAGCCGCCGATCCGACACCGGCAGTTTGATTTACAGAGAGAACTGGGGAGAGGAGACAGCAGCCCTCAGGAAAAGAGAAACTTCAAGCTCTAACCATCCCATCAAGGGGGTTTCTGGCTTCTTTATGCGCCGGATTTTTTTGCTCTCTTTCGTTTTCCGCAACAAGCTCCCGCTGCAGGCACAATAGATGATGCTAAATTATTTTGGAATATGCTGAGAATGCCCTGCTTGGCCAAGCGAAGCCTCATAAATCATTCCTCTTCTCCCATCCCTTTTCTCATTGATGATCTCTCTTTCAAGCAGTAAAATACCAGCTCACTGGGGAGGCCATTGCCCTGGCACCACGGGCACTGCCAAGATACACTGATGGATACACCTGAGCTGCAGAGGGGATGAGACCATGCAGCTGGCATAGACTGGAGCCACTCGAGCTGCTCACGAGGTCACTACCTCCCAGTGACCAGCTCTGGAGCCCACCTGGGTGCAAGTCTGCCCATAACGGTGCCAAATCCATGTAGTGCGGGGAAGGGACATGAAAAGTGGTGGCATCCAGATGTCAGATGCTCAGACATCACCCCTGACACAGCTGGTGACCAGGGCTGAGTTCCTCTCTTCTCACTAGCACAGGCTCCCTTCCAAGGCAGGGGGAGATGCTGGCAGAGTGCCTGGCAGGGCAGAATATGCCAGAAGTGGTCCAGAGCAGAGAGAAGAAAGGAGAGTTGGGGAGAGTTAAACCCTGCATGAAGGAGGTGTGGAGCTCCTTCAGCAGTTGTGCCATAGCCAGAAGGATGTGTGGATCCACACCAACACCCTGGATCCTTACACCACAACTAAAATCACAGTTTTCCCTAAGCAAACCCACATGTGAGATACCCCAGGCAAAGGCAGAGGCCCCTCCAGCTGGGACTGATGGGAGGAGCAGCACTTTGGACCAGGAATCACAGCGTGGCAAAGGCACAGTAATTTTCTAATACCTGAAGTGACATTTTGCCAGTCCCTCACACTCAGCTGTGACACTGACAATGTCATAATAGGGATCTGAGTGCTGTGCATCTCTGTGCTGGCCTGGTACCCATCACTCAGGAATGATGGAGAGGCGGCAGGCTCGGGAAGCAGCTGACAAGAAGAAGTAGTGAGCAGCTCCGTTTGTAGCCCTCGGCAAGGACTGAACTCTGTTCCCTCCCCAGCTCAGAAAACAGTGGCTTGGGGGAGGACTCAGCCCGGCATTTTGGAGGGGGTGGGAAGATGAGGGCAGAGTCCCCTGCAGTCACCCCAAGTAGGAGGAAACCCCATTTATCCATCAGCTTGGAGGCAATAGATGTGCCCAAAGCTGCAGGATCAGGCTCAGGCTACCAGGAGCAGAGCTGGTGTCCCCCAGCCCTCAGCATCACACCTTCACTCCTTCCACCTTCACACCCACGAGTGAGGTTGAGCTTGGTTTTTTGTTAATCAAGACCTTTCTGACTTCCCCAGGAAAACCTCACAAAACCAAAATGCAATAAAAGCCTCACCAGCCACCCTTACCTCTCCAGAGTCTGAGCTTTACAACACAGTTGCTATTTATCACTCGCTGTGTTTTGCACATCCCAGATGTGATGCTCATCCTGAACAGCCGAGTTGCAGGCCCCTTGGTTATTCCGTAGATGGAGCTGCTATTTTAGACACGGCAGACGCAAAACAAAAACAAAACCTCAAGCGGAAGGAGGAGGAAAAAAAGCTCTCAGAGCGTTGCAACAGTGACAAAAATCCACTGCGAGGCATTCATCTCTGGGTTTTTAACCTGCAGGAAAGTGAAAAAGCCAAGAGGAGCTGCCAACACACAGGGGCAATGCATCCCAGCAGCTCTGTGGGATTAGATGGGAGCTGCTGGGGCACAGGGAGATGCCAGGAGCTCTGGAAACACCAGGATCAGGGTAGGATGACCCACTGGGTAAGGGGATGCTCTCAAGGCACCTGTGCATCACCACCTTCCCCATGCCAACACCCTTGCTGGGAGAAGCAGCTGGCACAACATTCACAGCTCCCTCCAATGCTTTTCCCATCATGTTTGAACCACCCAGCTGCAATTCCCACCTTCTTCCATCAGGACCTCCACTGGCACCAAACTCCCTTCAAGCCAGACCACCCATACCAAGAGGGCCCAAGGTACCCAATATTTCATGCCCAGTATCCCAGAAGGGCTAAGGAACATGCGGATGCGCTCCATAAAGTCACCATTAGAGATCCCCTGATGGAGATGGATTATAATTTGCAAATGATTAAAACACAATTAACGGCGGTAGGGAGGTACTCGAGGCTCTGCAAAGGAGCCGTGCAAATGAGGAGTTATCAGGACCTTCGGTGTCCTAAGCACCTGTCAATTCTTGGTTGAAACAAGTGCATTAGCCTCGTCCAATATCCATCTAACCTTTCCACTCTCCCTTGCTCTGTTTCCCTGGCAACCAGTTAAAAGTGCTGGAAAAAGGCACAGCTGCTTTCAGGAAAAAAAAAAAAAAAGGAAGCGGGTTCTTTTAAAGCGTGTGCTCATCAGTCTTAACCCCCCTTCTCTCTGTCTCTCCTTTAGGTGTCTGTGATTTCCCTGCCCAGCTCAGCTCCAACTCCAAGACCTCTGCACCAGCTGCCAGGCTCAGAGGGCAATGATCTGGGTGGGGATGGCTGTGCCACCCTGCTCTCCCTGGGGATGGGCAGATGAACCACGAGCCACGGCAGAAAACCACTTGGAATTACAGAGGAACAGAGGGGAGCAAAGCCAGGAGCTGGATTTCAAGCACAGGAAGCTGCAGAAAGCGGAGATGCTGCCCCAAAATGGCCCATTCCTGAGGCAGGGGAGCTCGGCGTGCCCTGTGCTTCCTGCCTGGAACATCACAGCAGAGCCATGCACGACCTGCACAGCTCTCCAGAGCAGTACAAGCAGAACACTCGGCATTTCATGGTGCTCCCTGTCAGTCTCTGAGCAAAACAGCAGTTAACAAAGATCAAAACTTGAGGCTGTCACTAAACCCTGCTCCGTCGCCTGCTAAACAGGGTTGTTATTCCCCTCTTGCCTTTTCTCCCTGCTCCAGCCTGCCTGGACAGAATCTCCCAGCACATCCACGCTGATGAGTGTGGCATTTGTCCTGACACCTTTGGGAGCTCAGCTCCAAAGGGTAGAAGGAAAATAGCAATGAGAGCAGCAGTCATAAAAGCCAGAGTGGGGAGGATGGCTCCCGAAACCTGTCACTGCCACACTGTCCTTTCCCTGCAAGCAAATGCCAGAGAGGGGCTGGAAACATGCCCTCTTCCCCAGGGGCAACCCAGCACCACTTTGGGTGAGAAGGATGGAGTGGAAGAGGGAAAGGTGGGGTTTACAGGTGTTTCAGGTCATGTAGGATGGAGTTGGGGATGCAGTGAAGGTGGGATGAGGTCACCCAACACACTGATGAATCCTACAGTGTTTCATGGCACTTCCCCAGTGTGGAAGGTGCAACATCCGAGTTGTTCAGTCCTGGAAAGTGCTGAGAAATGAGGGAAAGGAGCCTCATGGTGCTGGATTGGAGGGACTGAGCCCAAACTTTTCACACCAGAGAGACCCCAGGGGAACGAAGCCCCCAGGGATGGCTCCATAGGCAATCCAGCCTCATTAACTGCACTGCTCATTGAACAGCTCTGCCTGCATGTGGATTCCCTGCTCCAGGTACCAGCCCAGCTACAAGTATGGACAGCAAGTGCCAGTAACCCTGTATCCTTCATCCTGTCCCTCCCCAGCATCTCCAGGAGCAGGGACTGAGGACCATCCCCCACAGCAGCATCTTTCTTACATAAGGGTGAAAGGGGCAAAAATGTGAGGAAGATCTTGATTGTGTTAACTAATTGCCTGGTTTGAAGAGCCTCTGTCACTTGGCATCTTAAACAGAGGGAGGGGGGAAAGAAACAACCCATTGAACAACATACATGGGGGGAAAAAACAAAAACAAAGGAAAAAAATCACCCTAATCTAATGTTTTGCAAACACTGGGCACCCAAACAGCTGATCTTTGTCAGGAACCTTAGTTCCAAGAACCACTTAGAGGCTTTCATCAACACATTATAATATTAATCAAGACTCATAATGCAGAGTGATTTGCATGCCAACAAATATATTTACACTGTAAATTGTTTGTTGAGAAGCCTCAGAGAAATATAGCAATTCGCTGCTATTGAACTTGGGTAGCAGGGAAAAAAAAAAATAAAAGTACCAACTCCCTGCAGAGTTGGTTCCTTCTGGTTTTGGCAACACAACTCATTAGCATGCACTTGCATTTTCACGTGGGTTTTTGCTTACAGCCATTTAGCTGGATCAGAGCAGTCAGTGATGGAAAAGCTTAGTAAGGTCTTCACAGCTAAATCCAGGCCGCTGTGCTCTCCACGGAGGAGACAGCGTCTGGTAAACTTGTCCAACACAAGGCAATGAGTCAAAGCACAACTGTCACCCATGGTCAGACTCTGTCTGACCCTTGGAGTGACCTCAGACTATTTAAGCAGCCCCAAGGCAAATCAAAGCCAAGTGACCCCAGGAAAATACTGCTCCTGGGGGAGGAGGATGGTCACAGAATGGGGACCTGAACTGGGGTAGCAATGACAGAGCTTCCAAAGCTCACAACCTGCCAGATGAAGTCAGCTAAAAAACCTGAGGACACCTGGACTCGATCTTAGAGGTCTTTTCCAACCTTCATTATTACCTGCACACAACCTGTATCTCCAGCATGGAAGGGGAAGACAAGATAGGATGCAACACCACTGGGAAGCAGCAAGAAGTCTTTTCCAAACCATGTGATTCTACAATTCCGAGAGCACTCAAATGGTTGGCACGCTGATGCCACCTTTCTCATCCCAAGGGATCTTCCCCTCCTTTCTTTCCCACTGCTTTGCCCCCTTCCACCCCTGCTCTTCCCACCACGTGCAGGTCCTGCTGGGTGTAAATGAGTGTCTGCTTCCTCTCCCCTCATTGCCTGCCTGGGGCTCTGGGGCTGGAAAGGATGATTAGCAAAGGTGTTAGAGGAGAATTAAACTGAGTATTCTGTGGTGCCTCTCTAAGCTGCTGAAGAGCAGATTAGCAGGAGGCATTGATCTACTGGTTCAGAGACCTTCTAAAGAGCCAGGCGGAGAAATAATGGGAGGGAGGAGGGGGGAAGCTAATTAACACTTCCAGGGTAGCAAGCTCTCTATGTGGAGTTGATATTAATACATTAGATAGAAGGTGGTCTGGTCAGCAGCGTACGAGATGTTTGTTCACCCAGTGGGTGTCTTTGTGTGAGGAGCAGGAAGGAGCTGGGAGACGAGATCAGCAGGGAGGGCGGGAGACGACAGAATCATGGAAATCATAGAAACACAGAAATCACAGAATCACAGAATGATTTGGGTTGGAAGGGACCTTAAAGATCATCTAGTTCCAAACCCCTGCCATGGGCAGGAACACCTTCCGCTAAGCTAGGTTGCTCAAAGAATCTAAAATGGAAGTCAACTAACCAAAATACATGAATTTTGCTCACCACCTTGTGGTCTGGGCTTTGACCCTCCCCTTCCAAGGAGTTAACCTTTACTATTACTAGTAGGGAATTATTATTTCCCCCTAATCATGAATGAGAAACACCAGCTTGTACCCTGGCTAGTCACCCTGCTCCCTGGCTAGCAGCTATTTTGGGATGACACCACAGTGCTCCTTTCCAAACCTGCCATGTAACCAGCACTTCAACCCTGTGACATGCAGGGAAAAGATCTGAAAGCTCAGGAAGCGTTTTGGCGGAGCAGGGAAAAATCAGAGGAATAAACTTGCACGGTGCACCAGGTAGTTTGATCTGTTTGCATTTAATACTCTGTTTCTCTCCGTGTGCGCAGTGCAAGTCCCTAATCCCTGCTCAGTAATTACCAACATTAGAGGACCAGAGCTCAGTCCTATCCATCTGCACTTGCTAATTCCTGCACAACCGTTTCCATAACCCTCTCCATGCCACGACATTAAGGACGAGCAGATGCCTCCCAGCTCTCTGTTCACAATGATTGCCCTGAAAAAACATCAGGGAAGGAGAAGGAGGTTTGTTGGGGGCAAAGGGGCATTTTATTTGATAAAATCATAAAGACCAGTGCATCCTGCAGAGGAACAATCTCAAGACATAAATGTCAGGTTTATGAACAATTGAGTCGCTCTGTGCTTGCCCAGAATTGCTCTTTAAGGTCAGCGCTGTAAGTATTCCCTTAGGCAAATGGACTGAGGGACAAGTGCTGAGCAGGTAATGGTGGCTCCAAAGTGGGACAGAGATCAGGGGTGAGGAGAGACAGCCCCTAGGTGCGGCTGCTTACACAATTCCAGACACCCACACATGTCTTTTGGGGAAAAATCTGGGGAACAGGAGCATCGCTGCCTCCAGCTCACTGCCTGCCAAGCCCTGTGCTGACACTCCAAGAAAGCATTTACTCCATTCTCAGAAAAATGGATTTGTCTGTGCAGCCACAGCACCTGGATTGGTTGTGCCAAGATGCTTCACTTCACCTTGGACTGAAAGGGATGGGATGCAGACAGACCCTTGTCCCAGCTGAGAGCTGGGGTCCCTCCTGCCCTGAGAGCACATCCTCCACAGAAATCAGAGTTATTCTGGCAGTCAGTATCTGTATCACAATGTGGTACAGGAAGGCTGGGAGCCTCCAGGGAGCCCCAGGCTATTTGGATAAGACAACAAGCTGAGCAGACTCCAGATGCACCTAAATCTCAAGAAAAGACCATCCAGATGTGTCTTACCCAGCTTAGCATTTGAGTTGGCTGAGCGCAGAGGGGGCTGGAGGCAGTGGAGGGGTGAGCCAGCAATAACACCAAGAGGCCACTTCAGACTAATCTGAGGTTGAGAAATCCTGGCACAAGCAGTAAATGCTCCAGTACACCCTTGGGTGCCAAAAGGACTCCCAGACAACACCAAATTTCACATCCTCACACTCAGGGTATACCAGTTTTCCCTAAACCGGGTATGGCGACAGGAGGACTGTGCCCAAAACCATGGACCCACTCTGTTCCTCTTGCCTGCCCTCCAGGGAAGACAATCCACACTGGAACATACCTCACAGCATAAATCAGAGCAAGATGGAGCCAGGGAACTGATCTCCCAAAGGTTACAATGAACAGCCTTGAGAGGAAACACAAAGGGTGATCACTAACACAGTTGTTTTATATTCCTCCGGGTTGTTACGATGGGACCTTGATGGGCCATATGGTCTTGTCTTGACCCTTAAATCATCTTATGCCCTTCTAACAGCAGCGATCGCTGTTGCTGGCTTCCACTCCTTGTTATTCTTGGCACTGGGAGGCCGGGAATGCGAGGCAGCTCAACCCCGTAATGAGATGCATCAGATGGAGACCATCTGGAAGGAGCATCCAACTTTAACCTTGAGGGCTACTTGGAAAAGGACCTTCAGCCAGCAAAAGTCGCCTTCCCACCGAGAAAAGACCCTCTCCTGAATCCTCCCTGCAACATGCCAGGGTCCTGGGAGCCGTCAACCTCCAAAGAGCTCAGCACCAAGCCTCCTGCACCTGATGTCTACAAGATGGGTTGTCCATCTGCTGCTCCCTGCCAAGCCACTGTGTCCTCATGTGGTGGGAAAGCAGCGGAGCAGTGCTGGGCAGGCGAGTGCAGGCACTCGAGGGAAGCAGGGCAACACAAAGCCAGGTGGGTCACGGCTGGAATAAATCAATTATGCAACGTTTATCATCCAGAAAGGCAGGAGGGAACTTGGAGGAAGATCCAGCTCCGGTTGGGAAGCTGCAGGGGATGGCTCTGTCTGCTGGCATTTTGGACTTTCTTTGCCATTCCTCTCACCCCCTGCTTCCAATTTCCATTCATTAATAGCCAATCCTTTGCATTTCCATGTTCCCATCTACTTAAGGGCTCTTTGTGCATCTGAGAGATAATGCTGACAAATCCTGCCCAGCTGCCCCGACAGAGATCAACTTTGCTATTAGCAGAAAACTCGTTTTCCAAACAACTCCGAGGCTTCTGTCTTTGTTTCCACCCCAATTAGGAAAGAAAACCCATCAAAATTGTGGGGGGGAGGGGAACCCTTCATACCTCAAGCTTCTGAGATGAGAACCTGCGCTGAGTGGATCAAAAAATTTCCCATCAACGTGGTCTTGCTTCTGGGGTTGAAAAAACTGGAGGGATTTGCACCACTAGCCTTAGGACCCCAATTTCACGGAGCAAACTCCCAAAACACCTCTAAGCCTGCACTGAAAGCCCAGGAAAATCTGTTACTTCAACCGTTTGCTGAAGTGCTTTGCTCAATTGTGCCTTTGTTCTTTCCACTTTTTTAATTAAGATTGAAAGGCCGAGGCTGTAAAAAGAGGCATCGGGAAGCTGCACACACGGGAAGAGGGAAAGTTCATTTGAATGGAAATTGAGAAGCCAAATCCTCGGAAAGGCTTTCAAAAGCCACCTTAAACGATTTTCTTTGTTGTCTGGCAGGTTAAACACCCCATTGGAACTGGGATATCTGTTGCAATGTTTCTGCAGATCTCCTCAAAGGCTGTTCTCCACAGCATGAATGGGGTTTTTTAGGGAAGAGCTTACGCCAGGGCCAAACAAGAGTGGGATGCCAGAGGAGAGCAAGAGGGAGAGATGTACTTTGCTCCTCTCCAACATCCAGGGCTTTGCTGACAAAGAACCCTCTAACCAGCCTGAGTACATCCCACAGCCTGACCCAGACGCTGCTTGAAATTATTCGAGGAGGATCAGGCAAATCGTTTCATATAAAACACTCCCCTGAGACACACTGGGGAAAAAGATTCATTAACAAAAAAATCAAAATGAGCAGCACTTAGGCACAGAGAGGCTGGGATGGAAATAGCAACCCCAAAGGGCTTTGGGAGGGTGAGCTTTTCTTCTCACTGAGGGTGACCAGAGGGGACAGTGTGAGCTGTGCCAGCTGCACAGGCAGTTCTGCCAATGGCAAATGTCATCTGCTCCACATTGAATGATTTTTTTTTTTTCCCAGCCACAGACTCCTGCTGTCCATGAATCATCCACACAACCCATATTAATTTAAGATCCATCCCACCAAAGCGGATGCCAATGGATAGAGAGGGCCTGGGGCATATTGGGGCTCACTGGACGCCCAATATCTCCCAGTGGGGAAGATCCTGAGAGGCAACACTCACTGCATGCTCCTCACAACACCTACAAACTTAAATTCCCTGGCCAGGACTGGACAGCAAACGAGGTGAGGGTGCTCTCAGATGACTTCACTACCACCCCTGGGGCTCCCACAATTCTCATTTCCTATTTTTCCCTGTATAAATCTCTCTGATGCTGCAACCCAAGTTGGCTTCTTGGGGAAGGAAAAACTTCTCCCTGTACAACCATCCATCTCAGGTTTAAATCATCTTTAGTGGACAAATATTTCTCCAGGTGCTGGTCAAGACCTAAAAAGAAGGCTCTGCTTCCTCCACCATGGACAGGTGAGGGAGAAACAATTTTGGCGAGATGGGATGACACTGCTTGTTAAAGAAAGACAAATTGGTGAGGGGGGGGGGGGGGGAAAAAAAGGACAAA
>WEKX01004758.1:419714-490921 GCA_013390025.1 Pitta sordida
GGGGGGGGGGGGGGGGGGACAAAACAGGGACAAACAACTTCAGAGCAAACCCTCAACTCCCAATCCAGAGTCTCTGCTGCACAGTGACCTCTTGATGCTCTTCAGGCCAAAACTAAGTCAAGGATGGTTGGGCAGCCCCTCACACCCCTCTCTAGCCCCATGAAAGCTTCCAGGGCAGCACAAAAGAGCTGGGACTCTGCAACCTTTGCCATTTGTCTTCTCCCTTCTCACTGTCAGCAGCCTCATACCTGCCAGCCCTGCACGGGATGAAGGTGCCTGGGATGAATGTGGGATGCAGTGCTGATAACAGGGAGCCACACAGGGAGCGTGCGAGCCACCCCGCTGTGTTATTAATACATGAACTTTGCCACCGCCCTCCCACGCTGCCTGCTGATTTTTATACCATATTGCATAATTAATCTGTCAACATTCTGTGACGAGGTATAAATATTAATAATACGATCACACAGTTGGCTGTTCCTTTTAAAATTCAAACTTGGCGAAGATAAATCGCGCACTTAATCTTAGCAAGCTTTGAAGAGTGTATTAAAAAGGAAGGAAAAAATAATAAGGGGGGGGAGGGAAGAGGATACATTTGATTTTGCAACAGGATTGCCTGATTTTACCTGTGTTTGCCTTCCTTTTAATCGCTACCAGATATGAGGGTGATAGCAGCATTTGCTCAAATATTTGGTTGCAATAATCGGAGTGAAGACCAAAATTTGAGTGGGGACACCAGCTGTGCCCAGAGTCCTGTCCTAGGTTAGGTCCTCCCAACAGCCCTTACATATTCAGCTGGGGGGGGAAAAAAAGCCATAAAGGGCTTTAAAAATCCCATCAAGCATCGTTTGAAGGGTAAAGAACAGGAGTGCACACACAGAGTTTTGAGCTGCTTTTAGTGCCACCCCAAAGAGATGGACATTAAAGCCGTGGTTACCAGCTGAGCCAGTGGGAACCTTAAAGCAACACCAACTTGACAAATGCCTTTAAAAACACAACTCGAGAGAGCCCAGGGCTGCTCAGCACTTCAGAAAGTGACTGCCTTGCAAACCATGAGCTGTCCAAGGTAGCACACAGAGCTCCTGAGCACTTTGCCACACATCCATCCTCATAAACCCCACACTAGAGAGAAGGACACTGAGTCTCCTACCTGAAGAAAGCCTGTGCCAGTTTGTAACTGAGATATCTGATCATCTACCAGCCCCCTGTGACTCCCCAGCCCCATCTCTGACCAATAAGTTCCCCAAAGCCGTTGCAGGAGCAACTTTTCTGTTTGTTCCGGGCTCCAAGACCTCAATAATGCTCAGTGCCATCCCAAGACTTCAATACCCTGCGCTTTCCACATATTATTCATCTCCAGTTGAGATGCTGACCCTGTGCTTGTTCTGCTTATCAAGACAAAGAAATGCTCTCTGCCCTTGACTGTGTAACACCTCTTGAGCCACAGGAACTCCATCCTTTTCCATGTCCATTTTGTCCCATATTAGGTGCTCTTTCTAACTCCACTTTTGTTTCTAAAACAGGAAGACAGGGAGGAAAAAAAATCATAGCTCCACCCACCTCCTTAATAGAAATAAGGCACAGTGATGGCAAAGTCTTCCCTCAATACTCAACTCACTTTGTTTTACGGAGTACTGAAATGAAAGGGATACTTTAGATTAAAAAGATCTGTTTAATGGTCTGATTAATTCATTCCAAACAGACAGAGACTGTTCTGAGCATCTCTGTTAGCTCTTAACCTTTCCAGCTTGGGCTTTTTTTTGTGTATAAGTGAGGATGTGTTTTAATTTAATATTCAGCGCCTGCTGGGCTCTCTCTGGGTTGGATCACATGGCTTTTCTTCTGCACATGGAGAAGGGACCAAATGCTTCTTAAAATAAACAGAGAGGAGCTGGTAAACAAGGAGGGCGAAAGCAGGAAGGCTCACCTGACGGCCTGCATGCGCCACGGGCAATTACCCCTTTCACCCTGGTTCAGTTCACAAAATTAATTAGCACTGAACGCTGCTGGTCCATATTACTTATGAGCTAATGAGCAGGAGAAGCTGCAGCTCAAAAGGCAAGCACACCAGGTGGCCAGAGGCAAGTTCCTAGCCCTTGGGAAGGAAGAGAACCCCAACCCCATGAACCCAACAAGAAGCCTTGCAAAAGCCAGGAATGGAACTGGGACTTTGGAGTGCTGAGGTTTCAGGGAGAAGGACTCGCCCAGAGGGGATGAGAAAGCACGAGGGGAAACGGGTTTGTTCCTTGGGGTTTTTTCGGAGACCTGGATCAAAGAGTAAAGGGCCTGGGCAGTGCCCTGTACCCTGTCTTCACAGGCCATGTCTGCACCCTACAGTACACATGTCCCCAGGCCACCACGGTGCAAGGACACCATCATCTGCATAGGCACAAGGGGCCTGGCTGCTCTCTAACATCCCTCATGCCTTCTGCTCCCCCAAGGAGACCCAAGGAACGACCATCCTCATGGGCACACAGTGCCAGTTTCCAGGATCGGCACACGGGATAGATGTGACAGAGGTTCAGCTCCCGCTTGGCAAAGGCCCCCTCTCTAATGGCTGTCCCTGTCATGCTGGAATTCAGGGAGGCCTATCACGTCATACCCGCCTCATGCAGGCTTTGAGCTGTTTTCCCTCAGCTCTCAAGTTAAAAAGACAGATTCCTCCTCCGACTGAAACGCACTTTGTCAGGGGGAGAAGGGACAGTGACAAACAGGTGCATTAGCACGGCAGGCAGGCAGGAAGAGCTCCCACCAAACTCTGGATCAAACAATTCTCTGTCCTCACTGCCACCACCACTCCCACCCAGGGCTGGGCACACACAGCGTGGCATCAACCTCAGGGAAAGACAAGCTCAGCAAGGCAAGGGGGAGATGATCCCCAGGCACTGCTCAAGAGCAGCCTGGGAGAAGTTGAAGCAGCATTTAATTTCCGCCTGACATGCTATCACTTATGCGAGATCACAGCTCCTGCTCTTGCCTTCACTCAACCCCCTCCCCTAAGACTGTGGAGAAATAACACTGCTCGCTTCAAGTGAGGCAGAAAGTTCAGCTGTGGCATCTGCTGAGAGTACTCCACGTCTAGAGCTCCTCTCTCACGCGAGCCTTGAACCACGGGCCGCTCCCTGCTCACCACCTCCCCGCTGGAGAGGCAGCTACAAAGGCCTGCAAGCAGTTCATGAGCAGGGGATGATGAGCAGGGGGTAATCCACAGAAAATGCCGAGTTAGAAGGGACTCACAAGGGTCACTGAGCCCAACTCTTAGCCCTGCACAGGCCCATCCTGAGGAATCACACCATGCATGGCTTCATTAATGCAAAGAGGGCTGATTTCTGGTTGCACGGACAACCCCCAACCCCTCCTTCATGAACAGTGTTATTTCCATGCTCAGATTCTGTGTCACAATTAATTTCATCCAATTGATCTCCCTTGGCCTGTTTTATTGACAGGGCATAGTCCAGACATCTTATCCAGCTCTCCCTCATCCATTTCAACATCCACAAATGGAACAAAACCCAAAAAAATCAGCTCCCCAGTCAGAAGACCATTTTACTTTATTTGCCTGTTCATTATTTTTCACCCCATATGCCCACAATTATTCTTTTGTTTCCATTTTGCTGGTTAACAAGCAGGGGGAGGGGGGGGAATCATTCTAGAGTTTTTCCTTCTCTCCGCCTTTCCCCCTTTTTTTAGCACAGAACAGATGTTTCCCACGTCAGAGACTCTCTTGACAAAAGCAGTATTTTTCTGGTGGTTAAAAGACACTCCGAAGGAAATTTTCCTCCAAGCTCTACTCCCAAATTTCCACAGCTTTCCCACAGCTCTTCCTGTGCCTTCAGCCTAGAGAGTGTCCTCTGGGCTATCCCAGAACACTGGTCTACCTGGAGTGGTCACCTGGCCTTGCTCATGACCTTCAGCATATTTTATATAAAAATGGCACAATAATGGAAATTGCCATTAATGAGAATAAATAATTTTCATTAACTTCAACTGTAAATGTCCCATAAGGCATAAGGAGTCCAAAATTAAAGATATTTAAATCAAACACATTCTGTTTTTTTTTAACTAAAAAGAGGGAAAATTCAGGTTGAGTATTGCAAAAATATTATTTACATTGAAGGTGGTCAGGCCCTGGCACAGGTTGACAGAGTAGCTGTGGCTGCCCCATCCCTGGAAATGTATAAGGCCAGGTTGGAGCAACCTGGGATAGTGGAAGGTGTCCCTGCCCATGGCAGGGGGTGGCACTGGATGGGCTTTAAAGTCCCTTCCAACTCAAACCATTCTATGATGTAGGATTCTGTAACACCACTAAACCCCCAGGGATATAACCCCATCTAGCCTCCAGTAAAGGCACAATAAGGCACAAATGGCCTTGACACAGGCCAGTGAGAAAGGAGGCCCTTTCAGATCCCTTCAAAGAGGCACCACAGTCCAAACAGTTCAATCCCAGGATTCAGTGCCAGGACATCTGGCTATTTTTTGGCTGGCTGTTATCTATGTGCTTGTTTTCTCCCCGTGCCTCAATTGACTTGTAT
Source organism: Pitta sordida (assembly GCA_013390025.1). Lineage (NCBI taxonomy): Eukaryota > Metazoa > Chordata > Aves > Passeriformes > Pittidae > Pitta > Pitta sordida. The sequence goes on from WEKX01004758.1 coordinate 424,247, forward strand.
GAAAAATGGGGATGATAATAGGCAGCTAACAGTGGCAATGTTTGAAATATGGGCTCTGCTAAAACAGGTGAGCTGTCTCAGCTTACAGCAGCACCCCTGCAAACATAGTCAGACACCGAGTTCTCTTTTTTCTGGCCTTAACAATAAATCACCAGCTCAGCTCTGCTCTGTGATAGTCGAGAATGGGGACAGTGGTCGAGTAGGTGTGCTTTGAAAAATCCCCCCCCACAACAACTACTGAACATTGCAGCACTGGGAGAGACAGAACTGGGGCTCACTCTGCCTCTTCTTTCTTTACTGTGAGGGTGGAACAGACTGCCCAGAGAAGCTGTTGATGCCTCATCCCTGAAAACATTCAAGGCCAGGTAGGATGGAGCTTGGAACAACCTGGCCTAGTGGAAGGTGTCCCTGCCTATGTCAAGGGGTTGGAATGAGATGATTGTTAAGGTCCCTTCCAATCCAGGCCATTCTATGATCCTGTAATTACATGTTTGGCCAAGAGTCCCAGACATGAAACCCCACGACCATTTTCATGCCATGGAGCAAACCCCATCTCCCCTCAACCTGGCACATTATCCCCAAATCCCAGCACTTGGAAGCTGCATCTCCTCCAGAGCCGCTGCGATCACTGCTGGCACCAACCCTTTCCACAGGACGAGATAATGCACATTATTTGCTAAAATAAGTTTGACATTAATTAGCAGGAATCTCGCTGGCAAAGCCTCACACTGTGCAGCAGATGTGATGCAGGCTCAGAGCTCCTTCCCTCCCTGCCGGGTGGAATGGGGAAGAGAGCTGGAGTCACGGAGTTTGTGTAATGCATCCAAGAAGATTGAGTCAAGAGGGACTGTCACCACCAGTGCCAAGCCAAAACGCCCTCCCAGCAGCAGGCTGGATGTGTTTTAAAAGAGCCAGGCTGGGAAAGAGACAGATGTCACCCATGAGAGACAAGGCACCAGGCAGGGGATGGCTGGCACTGGGGTTCTCCACTCCCACCAGGAAACGCTGGCATGGGACACGGTCATTTCACTTCCTCCAGAAAGTGGGCAGTGAGTGATCGAAGCAGCCGCCTGAAAGCGCTTGTTCCCTCCAGAACATCAGCTTCAGATTCAAGCCAGGCAGCTCAATTCCTCATCCTCTGTGCTCGATAAACCCTGGTCCATAAAATTTATTGCCTGCTTCTAGATGACAACTGCAGGGAAAAAAACTCCCGATGCCAGAGTCACGTCTCGTGTAGACAGCCTTTACAGATGGCATCGCCACGGCTGATTTACAGGAGACAAGAGGCAGGCCAGATCTGAGTGCCAGGAGAAATCCCATACCTGGGCAAGAAGAAAATCCCTTTTCTGTGGCCCCATCATCTGTGACCAATGCTTTACTCCACAGGTCAACCACGGCATCCTGGGGGAAGCTACGGCACATCCAGAGACTTGGGAGAACTGGAGCTCACTCACAGCCACCTCCACCAGCTGGTGCAACTCACATTCTCCTGCCTGTCCATGGGAATTGTACATAACAGACCTGACACAAGGCAGAGGGAGGGCAGAGCTGGCAGGAAACCTCTCCCTGAGCCCAGGAATGCTGCAGTAGGACCTGCTGCTCCTGGTCCTACACTGACCATGACAAGGAGCTCAGTCCTTCCTGCATTACACACAGAGCCAAAAGAGCGGATGGTCAGCCCCAGGGAAGTGCGTGAGGAAGGGCAGGAAAGAGATGGCACGAGACAGAATTGAACTGAGCATCCACAGACCCTGAGAAAAGGGCAAGGACTTGAGTTAACCAGGGTACCTGCAGTGCAGGATGAGGCACGGGCAGGCCTAGAGTGCCTGGGGCAGCAGGGTTGGGAAAGGTCAGCACTGAAAGATGCAGGACTGAGGTACTGGGAGATGTAATCCCCACCCTCTTACCTGCACCAAACTCATTGTGGCTGCAGAAGAAAGGACTGTGTGAGCAGAGCAGTGTGTCTGCCACACTTTGGCCTCCTGTGAAAGCCTTCCTTACAACAGCACAGAAACACCACAACACCAAAATTCAAAGTAGATAAGGCCCCAAATCACACAGAATCCCCACATGAGATGAATTGACACCCCCAAAAAAAGCAGTTTCCAGCAGGCTGGGCGGGAGCCAGAGTAGGGATTACCTCCTGAATACACTCTCACCCTTTCCTTCCTCACTGCAGAGGGGCTCAGGGGGTAGGCAGAAGGAGAAGAGAAATAAAACGAGAAAACAAACAAAAAAAACCAACAGAAGAAGCCACGCCATGGTGAATGGAGTGGAAAGATGTCTGAAGGAGCCACGTTTGTCACATTAAAGTGAGTGAAAGGCAGCGCTGGCGCTTCCCTGCCTGTCAAGTGTGTTTGTCTCCAGTCCTGGGAATTTTCATTATTCATTATCTGCCTGGCATGGACAGCAAGAGGAGAGTGAGGTTCTGTCTAATCCCCACCTGATAATGTGTTTCTGATAAGCATGACGGAGACAACGCTCCCGACCCGGAGACAACGCTCCCAACCCGAATCACATTTCCAGTGGATAAAGTGCCACTTGCAGGAGGCAGGCACCAAACCCCTCAGATTGGGGAGATAAGGGGAGGTTCCAAGGGCACAAGGGATGAGCAGTGACATGGGCTCGGGGACAGAAGTGACATCCACTCCACTGTCTTGCCATCCTGTGGTAAGGATGAATGCAAGTCATTAATAATATAGGTGACCCAAGCAAAGCCAAACCAGCACAGGGGGAGGTTGGGGTTGACTCGTCTCATGCAAACCCGGTCTCCCCTCTTTGATAAGAGCTCAAAAAAGCAGAGGTCAAGCAAAGAGCCCTGAGAGACAATTCAGAGCTCCAGAAGTGCATCGTGCTTGGAGAGAGAGCTAATTCAGTGGCTGCCCGAGGTCCATGTCCACCAGCAATTATCGTGCCTCAGATCAACCTCATTGACTCCAATACTACTGTAGCACAAAGCTACAGCAATGGGCCATTAATATTTATCAGGCTTCATACGAGGAAAAATGACTTGTATGATATGTTCTGTGTAATTTATGTCATGTATTTTAACAGTGGGTCATGGCAGAAGCCAGATAACAATAACCTTGTCAACTAGCAGGATTTATAGCTTGGTTAAAATACATATAAAGGTGCCTATATTATTGCAACCGTAAGTATTTCAAGTGTGAGAACTCTAAAGAAGAGGTATAAGCGCCAGAGGGCAAAAACTGGCTATTTGAGAGAGAGAGAATTTAGGTCAGGTATAAATATGGAAAAAGTTCTTAATGCTGAGATCTACAGGGCTGTGCAACCATCTCCCATGAGGAAGGAGAAGATGCTCCATTGTTTCCAACATTTCAGACTACTCTGGATGAAGAACTAAATATTACATATGGTAGAGATGAGCTTACAAACTAACAAGGGGATAGACTAAAATACAACTCACTATGAGAAGTGGCAACAGAAAGGCAGCACAGCCTTTCCATCCTATTCCACAAAGCTCCCCACACATATTCCAAAGCTGGATGTGCTGATTTTGGACGACACAGACAAGCTGGTAATGCTTTCTGCTCCTGTCAGCCCTGAGAAGTCAGCCAGGAGGGAGGGAGCCAGAGACTCCCTTCACTGCTGTGTGATAAACGGTGTTATTGCCATCCAAGAACCAGCTCTGCAACCCCACAAGAGACAAGGAGGCCGCATGGATATGATCAAGGACAGTATTTCATCTGGAAAAGCCTGGCTTGACTTTTAGACCACAGCCTGAGCCGGCAGAAAATCTTTTACTCCTCATCAAAAGCTGAAATGCAACATTGCTAAGGCTCCAGGAAGACAGCGCGTGAATTTGGAACTCTGTCTCCCTGGCACATTGGGAACACGCCGGAAGAGCCCCAGATTAAACTGCTAACACTGGTCATCACACCAAGGCACATCAGCCCAGAGTGTCTCAGCCTGAAGACAAGAGATGCACACAAATTTACTCACCTCAAGGCTGCAGCCTTTCTGTGCTTGTCACCTAATGACCCTTTAGGATCCAGGATGAACTGCCAAGGACCAGCTCCTCCAGGAAAAGAGGAGATGAAGACCAGCTGGTCCCACAAGACAAGAGCATCCCTGCAGTGTCGGCAGCTGGAGGGTAGTGGGAGAGGCACCACGTAACTCCCTCCACACAGTGATCATAACTTTGCAACAGCAGCTCTCTAACAGCTTCCCTCACTAACAAGCTGCTCTTGTTTTCATGTTTTGGAATGGCTTAATCCTGTATATGATAACATCCCCAACAAGCAAGTGCATTAAACTGTGACAGCTTTTCACTGACCTAAGCAATTGCATTGTGAAAACACCATTAGCATCTCTCTCTTCTTCATCTAATCCCCCCTCCCCTCCCTCCACCTCCTCCCCAGCCAGCAAGAGCTATGCTCAACACCACTATTAAATTACCCTTAGAAATACGCTCCTCAAAGAAAAATCAATGCACATGTGTTTTAACACTTGTCACAAATAGATCAACCGGCCAATCAAACATAGATCATTCCACCCAAGGTTTAAATAAATATGAGGGCCACGTGTTGATGGCGTGTTCCCACAGCTCGAGCACCTCTGGGCTGCTGCCATGCCCAACGCTGTGCTCTGCTCCTCCTAAATCTGCTCTAAAAGAGCTGCTGGGTGCACCGTGCCCCAGTGGATCGAGCCCCACTGCACCAGAGCTCATTGCACCTGTTTCCCAGCGATCCTAACCTACCCCTAGTGAAGTTGAGGAGAATAAAACTGGCACAGGCAGCGCTCCCCATGGCGCCATCAGGCTGTGCACAAGCTCTCTCGGCTTGTTTTTCAAACCCTTCTCCTCATTCCCTTCCTGACACTATTATTTACTGCTCTGGGTGCCAGTGGGACGATTCTCCCCACGTCTCCCCATAAAGAGCCATGGCTGATGGTTTGTATGGGAAACATGCACACAGGTCTAAAGTGCCTGATAAATAGATTGTGGGCCTTGAAATCCATTCCTACTGAGAAGACGTTTGCTGTAACTGTTTTACTTCAACATCATTTTCTCTTTTTTTAACCCATCCTTCCTCTTTTTCCCTTGGTCAAATCAGGACAGATAGGGTTTTCTTGCTGACTAATTAAAGCCCCACACGTTAATGAACTCTCAACACTTTACTGCCTCAGAGTGTATGCAGCCCCACAGGAAATTAATAAGAGCTTTAATCACGAAGAGACTTGAAAGGTCAGTGCCTGCTATGGGTCTCCAAACACAGAAGGCAACGGAATCATATCATATTTTTAAAACACCCCGCTGAGAACCCATGGGGCTGAGGCCAGAAACAAAATAACAGGCAGAAAATGAGAGGTACAGCTGCCGTCACAGGAAAAGCGGGATGGGAGAGGCTGTAATCACACACTCTGCCTTTGTCTCCTATTTAATCTGCCCTACCTTTGTTATTTCTTTTTCTCCCAGAGCAAGGCCAAATTACATGTGATCGATCTGCCTGAGAGTAACCCTTCACCAACCTACCTCATGGCTCATGTCCTGACCTTCCTTCTCCATCCTCTTGCTAAACGAGCTCTCCCCAGTCTTCCCTTCCAGGCTATTTGCGTGCATCTTCTTAAAGCTCCTTTCAAGGTATTAGGAGGTACATAGAAAAATTGATATTGTAAGTAGGTGCTCCAGATGGACCAATTACTGAATTAATCCATAACACCCACCTGGCTCCAGCAGCCAGTTATTTACAGCTGGCACCAAAGCACACACATAATCTATTCACTCCTCAGAGCAGTATCAAAGCACAGCATTACCAGCATCAGCTCCACCAGCTATTTTTAGTCCAGCCCCAGTGAAATTCCAGCACTTCAAGGACCCCAGCTCCAGGAGCTACTCCAAGCAGAGGCACAAACTCAGAAGGATTGCTTGGAGCAAGTATTCCTGGAGCCAGACAGTGAGGCCCCACTAGCTCATGGACTGGGGTGACGTTTCCACATGCCTGTTCCCAAGACAAACTTCAGCCCATCATGGGTTTTAATATCAATTCCAGCAGCAGCACCTCTAGGACCAACAGGAGGAACCATCTCAGGGTCACGGCTGTGACTTCAGACCTGCTTTGGACACCACAAGCTGCCCACAGCACATGAGACACCAGATCAATATTCAATGCACAAGTCAGGAAGGCCTCAACTGGCCCAAACAGCTGCCAAAACAAATTGAAGAGCCTTGGCTGTGTTTTGAGGACCCCCAAAGCTTCACATCCACACACAGCTCCTTCTCATCTTTCCAAGCCCCTCCAAGGGGCTCCAGCAGCTCTTCCCTCTCCTCTCACTCTCCCCAATTTCTCTGACCTCTGAACCCACAACGATCTGATTTCCTACCTGATTGACTGTGAGAGCCTCAGCTACTCTAATCACAGATCAATGGTGTGTTTCCTTGGAGAGGAAGTCATCCTCAGTGGTGTTTATCATCTCTGCAAATTTCTGCCGCCCTCCTCTCTTTAACCCCTCGCTGCCCACAGTCTCCAGCTGTTCTCACACTGGGTGCTCCTTGAGAAGCCTGAGAACAGAAACAATTCCCCCAGAAGGCACAAACACCTGCTCCCAGCATCCTCACCAAAACATTTTCTCCATAAACCTCTGGTCTTGCCCTTGACAGCAGCTTTTTTTACCCCTTGTATTCTCTGGCCGCCTCAACACGGTTATAACCCCAACAGCAAAAAAGAAAAAGGCTAGAAATGAGCCCAAGCAGACACCAAACCTCCCTGCAGGCTGGAAGGAAGTTCCAGAGGAGCAGGAAATTTGACCACCCAAAGTGACCTGAGAAACGAGTCTGGCTCAGCTACAGGCCAAAGCTGAGCTCCTGCAAGGCTCACACCCAAAAAATGAGTGATCAGACCTAACACACTGCTGCTCCAGCCCATCTCCAGAGCGCATTCAAAGAGTTTTATGCTCCAGAGGCCTTTTCAATTTTAGGTTTACAGGCTAAATCCCAAGAGGGAAGGAGCCTCCAGCACTACTGCAGAGGCTCAAACAAAGACTCGGCAATGAATAGCCCAGGAGAAAACCCAGTGATCCAACGGCATCAGAGACACTTCAGACACCCTCCTGCTTGCAGGCTCACAGCAAGTGCTTCTTCCCTCAAGTTCAAAGCCTCTTCCCTTCGGGCAGGTTATAATTGAGCACCGTGACGTTCCCCACACGCGCGCTCCCGGACGAGACCCATCATCGTTCCCATTTCTCTCCGGCAATTCCTAGATCTCATTTTGACTTGCGGTTCCTCATCCCCTCTAGGGATTCGGCCCCATCTACAGAGATAATTGGAAACACACCCTCCACGTCCTCCTCCTGTCAGGAGCCAGCTGTCTGAGGCTTTAAAGGCAATCTCCCTGTTTTCCTCCCCCTTGCTCCCCACAAAAGCTTCTGCTGAGATCCTGGGGAGCCAGAGGAGACAGTCCCACTCACTCCCCAAATATCTCATCCTCTGCAGGCCAGACACAGCTTCGCCCTTAATTTCCAGCCAGATTTCATCTGACAGCACTTTAGGAAGTGATAGGAGAAATCACCACCGGAGCAATAACACAATTACAGTCCCTCAATGGCCATAGCTGAGGCTGCAATAACTGTGTAAGGCTTTGGCCTCACCTCAACCCGTCCCTCTCCGAGCACCCCCATCCCAACACTGTGAGTTCCCTGCAGTTTCAACTCCTGCCATTTTTTTTTTGTTATACTATTTGATTACATGCTGTCTGCACCACAGAGGGAAAAAGCACACAAACCCACAGGAGATGCAGACAGCAAACTTTCCCAGTGAAAGCTGGTCCTCCCACCACATCCCTCCCTCCCTGGAATAGGGAATGGCTTCCCTTTCCCACTGCTGGCCTCCCGAAAAACTGCAATATATACATACGTACATATATATATACACACAGATATATATATAAACACAAAAAGAACAACCCACTTAATGAGCTCTGATACCCTCCTTGTAAAGAGTGGGAAATTATCTGCGAGTCTAGGAATATCTTCATTAAAAATGCATTTAGCTGTGGAGCGCTCAGAAAGAGAGACCTGTAATACATGAAAGATTAGCCCCAGATTGCTGATTGGGCTCTTTCACATCGTTATGGTAATTAGACTCGCACAGCCTGTTGTGCTGACTCCGACACTTTGCCGGGTTTGCCTTTGTCTGGGATTTAAGGTGGATTTTCCCCCTTCCTGCTCTCCGATTCCTCGTCTCGGGCCCCTGGCCAAGGAGTGGGCACCACCTCGGCTCATCAATATGCCAAGTGCTGGGATCATCCGACTCGCACACACTCGCAACTCCCTCTACCAACCCTGGCCCTGCCTTGCACAGAGAAGAGACAAATTAATGGTAATTATGAGGTGTGAGTGGGTAATACAGCTCTCAATCTGATTGCCACTGAAACCAAATAAAAATGCAACTTAATCAGCCAATTATTAAAGCAGGGGATAAACAAACAGCGACGTGTCCTCAGCCTTCCCAACTCCCTTCCCTGCCTGCAGATCAGGGGTGCCATGCTCCAGTTTGGTTGGAGTTTTCTTTGGCACCTCTGTATCACTTGAAAGGGAAATCCAGCTCAGCCCACCCAGCCTGAAGAACTGGAGAGAAAATCTTTGCTTCAGATGAGGGGGTGAGAGAAAGGAAGAGCTCAGAAGGTTTCCAAGGAGTAGCACATCTAATGACTGTGGCTTTCAACAAGTGTCCTGGCTCACCCCATGTTGTGAAGTACTGCTCATCTTTCCTGTGCTGCTGAACCCACTTTGAGGAGCACATGGCTGCAGATCCCCTCTGAACCACAGTGGCAAGGCACAAAACTGCCTACAAGCCACTTGCTTAACCTCAACAAGGAGAAAGGGCTGTTCCACAGCACATAAACCATGAGGAAGCACTCCTGGGAATGTGCCATATTGGTGCCCGAGCATCACAGCAGCTTATTCCCTTGAGCTACAGCAAAATAACCTCTCCCTGTGGTCTTGGCTTGGAATCCACACACTACAAAGACCTTCAACACTCCCCAACTCCTGAGACTCATCCAGGACCTATAAAAATCTAAAGCAGGAAGCTACAGCAGCCTCTGGGAAGCAGTTTTCCAAAACCTCTACTTGCCACCAACTGCTGAAGCACTTCTAGGATAGACAGGGACTTTAGATGCAGTGGGCAAATTTAGCCAGCTCAGAAAGCAGGGAGTGCAACCAACTAACAGCAACTTCATCCTGTTACACAAACAACTTCCTCCCTCTTAAGTAAGTCTGGGTTTCTCCACTGGCACCATCCTGAATGATAAAGCTGCTCCGATGACCCCGAGCTGGTGCCAGCCTATATCATCACGCACTAATCCCATCCAAGAAGCCCTCTAACCCCTCTGTTCACCCTCTTATCTCTCACTCCCCTCTCTGCCCACCTTAGGTTTCAGCTGGCGTTTGCCTAATCCGGCTCCAAGCCCAGGGGATTTCAGTGGAGCCACTGGCCTTGTATTAACCTTACGGCACTGGGGCAGGTTTGGAGACTTTCCAAATGTGATCCAAGTGTCTGACTCAGAATAATAATAGACAGGAACGATCATAAATTAATCTCCTCGTCCATCTCTCCCTTCCTCATACATGTATTAATGTGTTTCTATAGCCCCTCCACATCCTCCCTCCGATCTATTCATCCATCTATCCCTGGCATGTCCTTTAATTACCTACCCATTAGGTTTCCTCTTCCCTGCCTCCACATTTTATCTCCTCTCTGCTTGCCACAGGAAATACACTTTAACCCTGCAACTGACCATGGGGGAAGATTTTAGGCAAGCATCAGGGCACAGTGGGGTGTCGAGCTTTACACTCCCCAGGGAGGCCTCAATACATTTCTTCTTGGAGGCAGAAAACCTTGTGAATAAGTGATGGAACTGCTGTGAAAGCTATTAGCTGGACACCTATCCTAAGGAACACAACTGGGTTGTCCATCAGCTCCAAACCACCAGTGGCCATAGGGGAAAGCCTGAAGGACTGAAGCTTTGGAAACCCACCCTGTCCCCTTCCCATTCAACCCTTCTGCCAGTTCCCATCTTCTCCAAGTCCTTGCATAAAGCTGAGCAAGGAAGAGGCAATGGAGGTTGCTGCCTTTGCTAGGAAGCAGGGGCTTGCAGAGAGGGGCTGGGACAACAGCAGGAGGGTTTAGATTGGGTATTAGAAAAGATTCTTCACCAAAAGACTTGTCAAGCCCTGGAACAGGCGCTATCCTTGGAGAGATTTAAAAGATCTGTAGATTGGGCAAATGGGGGCATGGTTTAGCGGCAGCCTTGACACTGTCAGGGTAACAGTTGGACTCAATTATCTCAGAGGTCTTTTCCAACCTAAAATATCCCATGATTCCATCTCTGCATGGTTTCGGGAAACCATGGTGGGTGCTGACACAGTCTTTGCCTTCAGGGCAAGCAGATGAAACTCTTCCCAGTTCCCTACCCCTGGAGCCAATGTTCGTGTCCAAAAAGCACAGCAGAGGCTCTCTGTGAACACCACCACTGCCACAAATAAACCCAAGCACCAGCAGGATGACAGCTGTAATGAACCAGTGCATACGTCCCACTCGGAGGTTGCGGAGAGGCTGTTCAGCTGCTGATGACGGATGACATTTGGATTTCAGCATGACAGTTTGCACAGGAAAGCTGCAGAGCAGCCAGTTTGAAGACACCCTCTCTGCTTCCCACAGTAATTGCTTAATAAGCATCGTGTCACAGCCCCTCCTTTGCTGTGCCTGTGTCTGGGGTCAGGGACAACTGGGAAGTCACCACTTAGAGACCGTCCCACACTCCAACATGGAGCAGCACCAGCTGAACCCACCCCATCCCCACCTCTTATTTGCTCGTAAAGCCCCCAGTCATGAGACTGCTGATCTCTCTTCCTGTCCTCTCCCAGCTCTTCCCAATGCTTGCAGCAGAGACTGCTATTCCCAAATATCTAACCTTGATCTTCCCTCCTGCAAATTAATCCAATTCCTTCCTGTTCTGTCTAGCAGTGGACACGGAGAGCAATCGATCGGTCTCTTTTCTGTAACAACGTCTGACATATTGAAAAAAACGAGATCGTATCTCCCTCTCTTGCCTTTGGGTCCCACAGGCAGCGCTTGGGAGGTTTTGCAGGAGCTCTGCTTGTCTCAACAGAAATACCCAGCCCTGCTTCACAACGAGAGAAGCTGGTCCTGCAGATCTACTCCCTCTTTCTCCAGCTGCTCTGAGAATTATATCAGGGGACTGAAGCCCCCAAACCTGAAGAACATCAGGTGGGGAAAGATATGGGAGCTAAGGAGTTTAAACTGAAAGAGGGAAAGCTTGGATAAGTTATTACAAAGGAATTCTTTACAGTGAGGGCCTGAATAGGCTGCCTTGAAAAGCTCTGGATGTTCTATCCCTGAGAGTGATCGACTGGATGGGGGTTGAAGCAACCTGGTCTAGGGGAAGTTGGGGTGGGAACCAGATGGTCTTTAAGATCCCTTCCAAGCCAAACCATTCCATGATTGCATAATATCCAAAAATCCACAATGGTCATTTCTAGTTTGGGCAACAAACCCCAAAAAAGCAGCACCAAGCCCAGCTCCCCGCATATGCACAGAGCCACATCTTCCACTCCCAAATTTCTCCCTCTGAATGCCCCATGAGTAGGTGTTCAAGTCCTCCCCTCCCAGGAGGGTCTGTGCCAGTGCTGGTTGTGAGCCATGCCAGGACCTGTGTGACCATGCTCAGCCCCGGTACAGCACTGGGGACATCAAAACAAGAGCAAGTGGCTCTGTTAGGAGCGCTGCTATTTCTGCCTGAGGGGCTGATGAGCACCAACAACAAGGGAGACACAAAGGCGAGCTGCAGGAGCCTGATTACTGACAGGTATTTTTAGACCGTGGGTGGGGGGAAGCTCGTGAGAATCCTCTACTTCCAAGGCCGAGGGGTTTCATTCCCCGCTTTCAATCCCAAATGGCAGCGCCGCTGATGCTCCATGCCACGTGCGAGCAGCCAGCATTAGACCCCTGCCCGCCAACTCACTTGTGCTCCCAACAGCAAATGGGAAAATCGCCGCAATTACACTCAAAAAGTCACATTACCGTCCTTCCCTCCCCCCGCTCCTTTGCGCACATGCCCAACTCCTGCAAAACAAAGTAACGGGTGGCAATTGAAATGCTTACATGGTTAATGGAGCCCACGTAAAGCCCCTGTGGGTGCTGCTCCTTCGGCTGGCAGCAGGAGCTGGGTACCTGCGTGGGAGCCCAGCAGCAAACCATCTCCAGAGGGGAGGGAGCAGCTTTTATACCCACCAGGTGACAGGTCTCCATCGGGGCTGACTCACAGGCAGGCAGGAGCTGGTGTTTGCAGCACATTAACACAGCTGTGTCAGCTTCCAGGTGAATCAGCTTTGCTTCATCAGACACATCAACAGACTCAGCACTCCCATCTCCTCTCCTGTTCAGGTTTATTTTAATTGCAAGACGCAAACAGTATTCTCTTCTCTCATTTTCCTACCCACGTCCATCTGGAAATATCTCTCAGATCTTCCACTTTTGCGTTTGTTAATTTTTAGCACTCCCTTTTCCTTTTTCCCACCTCATCGTGATCGAGAAAGGTCTGGGTCGCTGAATCTCTTTTTTTCAAAGACCAGAATGTCTAAAAGTTGAGCCTTTCCTGATGGAGTCCTCAAAAATTGCTTCTCTAAAGACACCAGCATCCCACCCTCATCCTGCCCACTGCCTGTGCAGGACCCACAGGATGAGTGCCAAAATACCTGGAGTTTCAGAGCCTAGTTTGAACACTTTACTCCCACATTAAAGATGCTGGACACCCAATAGTTTCTATCTGTATGGAAAAATCCAGCACAGCACCTCTGAAAACCAGGCTGTGTCTCCAGACACCTAAGGTGGCTACAGGCACGGAGGAGCTCAGGAGAAAATAACTCCCCAGCGACCAACCAGCCACATCAAAACCTTCCCAAAGGGGTTTGTGTTTCCCAGCCACTCTAGGAAGGGTGTCTGCCAGCAAACAGCTCCTCTTGAAGCCATCAGCTCTTCCCGACTCCTCCAGGATACGCAAGAGCCATTTCTGCCTTGTCCTTGGCCACCTCTTACACGCAGCAAATTAATACCCGCAATCAATCATTAATCAGAGCTCTCTTCCAGCTACCAGGGAAGGGAGCTGAAGCCGGCCAGGCTCTGCTCCCATTTATGTCAGACAAATGCAAGCCCGTGGAGCGACTCCAGATCTACACAGCGCAACAGACAGAAGAACAGGGCTGGGCACTCAATCACGCGGCACCCGAAGCCAAGCGCAGCCGACAGCGGCCCGGCAGCTGGGCCAGGCTCCACCGGCTCCAGCCAGGCTATTAGCAGAGAGAAAGGGGAAGAAAAAGTACCCCAGTGGTTACTCACCCGCCCTGGCCTCGCTAAGAGAATGTAATCATTAGATACGGCTTTTCCCATTATAGTTCCGTAATGACTTGCCATTGTCCTCGGAACATGTGAGGAGGGAAGGATGGAGGGCACAGAATCTCTCTGCCTGATTGCTGAGGTGTCCTGGCCTCGCCATGCAAACCCCTCAATCGTAATTAAAAGCTGCTATTGCCCATTTCTTACAGAGGCAGGTTGGCAGGTAAATCTGCTCTGTCAAGAATTGCATTTTCCCTGGTATATGAATACATATGTATAGAGATGCAGGTAGATTTTAAATGTAATTATTTGCAAAATAAGAAATGGACTCGTTCTGCAGGTGTTTCAAAAGGATTCCCATCATTCCAGACTGTATAAATATTTTTAATATCCTCAGCACGGCCATCCAGCCTGTCCAACTGCTGCAGGGTTATTTCTTCCATGCTCCAAAACCACCCATGCCCACTTTGAAATACAGGAGCTGTAATCCACGTGCCCAGCCGAGGCTCCTAACCCGCTTATTTTAATTATCTGTGACACCAGCCATAGATATGTGCTGTGAAACTCATGATCTTGTGATTTCCAGCAGCTCTCTTCGGGGGCCACGCGACACATTCCTGCCACAGACAACAGACCTGCTCATAAACAGCTCTGCCTGTGCTGAGGGGAGAGCATCAGCTTTTATGGGCTGCGCTGCCTCCCAAATATTTGTAGCTACTGTAAAACCCATGCAGCAGCCGCCTGGAAATGGCCAGAATTTGGGGTAGATTCAAGAGGCAATTGATGTCCTAGAAGGATGCAAACTGCTGGGGAACTCTGGGGGAATGACCAGCAAGGCTCTGCTCCAGGCATGGAGAGAACGCCAGGCAGGTGATGCTCCCAAAGCCTCACCTAATCCCAGCCCTGCACATCTCCTGTGAGTCAACGGGGTTCCTCCTGTTTTTCCGTGGCATGAAGAGCTCCAGCAGCACCAACACAGCATGGAGCCCCCTGCCTTAGGTCCCTGCAGACTCTTGGAAGCAACCTGCCATGGCTGTCTTTAATAACTTCGCAATCAGGTTTAAATTGCCACTGCAAAAGGTTTATAAAAGTTTGTGTTGCCTGCTAATTAAATCCATACAAATGCCGGCTTGGCATTAATTTACTGTAAAATTAGTGTGAGGCTACAGTGGGTTATTTGCAAGAAACTTGTCCACGCTGAACTACCAGTGAGGAGCAGCTGACCTTGGGAATTATCTCCCCAAAGCCTCCCTGCCACAGATCAGACACAGCTTTTTTTCCAGGCGCCACATGCAAATATTGTTGCTTTTCAATTATTTGCCGACTGATCCAGCGACTTGGAGACAGCAGCTAATTAAAATCTAATTGAAATAAAATAATTTCCAATTCTCCTGCCTTTCATTGCCTCTTGGAGCCAAAGGTTCCTTGTCTCATGGACTGGCTGTCCTCAGTCTCATTTGTCCCCCTGCTCTGCAAACAGCCCACGTGCAATCCCGCTCTCTGCTGGGGTGTTTGTGGATGTGGGGCCAGGATATGTTCCCATGGGGTGAAGGAGGGACATGGGGGAACAAGGGAAGTCTTGTGGTGAGAAATAAATAAGGGGCAAAGCAAGGAAAGGAAGAGGATTGGAAGGGAAGGAATGGAGAAGGCAGGGGAGGGAGAAGAGAGAACACATCCAGGGCAGAAGGAAATGAGTTCCAGCCATTCAGGTGGCCAAGGTCAGGTTGGATAGGGCTTGGAGCAGCCTGGGATAGTGGAACATATCCCTGCCCGTGGTAGGGGGTTGGAACGAGATAGGCTTTAAGTCTCTCCAACCCAAACCATTCTGGGATTCCATAATCAGTGAGGCACCTCTTCTCCCAAAGCAGCCTCCCAGCCTGTGCCTGGACCACACAACATCCAAGCACAGAGGGCAAATACACCCTCAGTGCACTCTGGAGGCTCAACCCCCCTGGCTGCACTTGATCTGCTTCCATGGCAAGGTGTCCCTGTACCAGTGGGGATGGAGCAGAGATAAACACGACAGCAATGCTGGCACAGCCTCATCCTGCCAGGCTGAGCTGAGGGGATCCCCTGCATCTGCACAGCAGTGGGGGCAAGGAGCAGGCTGGATGCACAACTGCCTCTATTTCACCCTTAAAAGTGAGGGGAAAAATTATCTGCATAATTCAAGCAGAGGCAGCAGAAATGGCTTCCTGATATAGCCGCGCCTCAGCCACCGAATATAGAACTGGACACACTGTATAAAACCCAATTACTACTGTGAAAACCTCTCTCAGACATACACACTTGAGACTGTATTAACTCCAGCAACACACTATATCTTGTCATGCCAATAAAGTTCTTGACACTGAAATTGAGAGGAGGGAGAGCATCTATATGTACATGGGGACTATGGAGAGAGAGCCACGGAAAGCCAAGGATACAGCAGCAGCAGTTGATTATAACAAGCCAGTTCAATTTGCCTGATACGGCTGCCCTCGTATTTTTTTTTTTTCCTTTTTTCCTCACTGACTCAACAGCTCAGCAGGAGCAATCATAATAATAATTAAAAAAATCCAACCAGAGTTATAAATAAAACGAGAGACAAAGAAAGAAAGAAAGAAGCACACGCAGTGTCTAGAGGCAGCTCAGCCGCCACGCCGAGGGCTTTGGAGAGGAGTCCTCCTGTGTGCCCTCCCAGCTATCCTGCATTTGTCCCTTTGTGGCGAGATTGGATGCTCTAACTCCAGTTGGTCACTCATCACCATGGCCACGTGTGACCAGCGGCACAAGGGCACCCCACGGAGGTGCCTGAAAGCGCAGGGATGAGGAGCTGCCACGGCCAATCCCCCTTTTTCAGGTGAGGAGGAGGCATGGAGGGGCTCTTTGCTCCCGTGAAAGGAAAGCTGCCAGCTTTCCCGTTCCCTCCTGTAGTAGCCCTGCATTTGCTGCATCCTCCACCTGCTCGGGCAGCATCTCAGGAGCTCAGCTCCCCAGGAGACACCCACCACCAGCCCCTTTTCCTGGAAGTTCTGCTTGCAGCTGGCTCTTACCTGAAGAGCTCGACTAACCAAGCCTGCTGCTCCTCAGGTTTCACTCCAGCAAAACATTCTTCATTATTAATCTTCAGAAAAGGTTGCAGAGGGTCATGCTGATCAAATGATATCTGCATTAGCAGGAACACAGCAGCGCTTTCACTACATTACACAGCTCATTCTCCCCCTCAGTACTCACAGGAGATTAAGAACTAAACAAACTTGGTTTGAGGAGGAAAGGGAGAATGGAAACCTTCTGCCTTGCCCTATCCAAGCACGTGGAGGGCTGTGGGAAATGGCAGTGATGTCTGGCAGCTTGAATTTGGCAAAGCCATCCAGAGTTGGGATACCTGGAGAGGCAGAGGTACCAGCCAGCTCTATCCAGCTCTACCAAATCCATGATGGACCTGCTTCTGCTCCTGGAGGGCATGAGTCCAACGGAGCAACCTGCCCTCCTTCCTCCCAGTGCAGAGACCAGAGGAAGCTCCTGGAAAAACCATTTCCCTATCCAAGCTCCCCAGTAGTCAGGGGAGAGATTCTACAGGAGAGTGTGAGGTCTGTGGATATTGCCTCTGCTGTGCTCCAGCAAGGGATGCAGAGCACTGGGGGGAACGTTCACAGCTGCCTCCAGATGTGGGAAGACCCAAACTGCTAAATATATGGGGAAAAAAAATCAACTCAGTTTTGGTGTCACTGATTCCCACACAGCCTTTTTGAACACTCACCGGCCACAAGCCGAGGGAAGCTGGAGAGAATGTCCCCTCACATGGGTGAGGTGGCATTTGGGACACCTCTGAAGGGGCTTTTCCTTGTCAAACCAGCCCATGGGAAGTGGGGAGCACAGGGAGAGAGGAGAGCACCCAGCTGCACACCTTGCACAGAAACTTCTGTAACAGGTTTAATTCGAAAACAAACAAAAGGAAAATCACGGGCAGGGACACACAGATCTGCCCTGGGACAAGAAAGAGGCCTTGGAATATTGGCAAAATCCTTCCCATCCCCTCAAGCTCTTGGGGGAAGATGATGGTTCTTCATATTAATGGTAAGTGTCAGCGTATCAATTCCAGCCTCTGTGAGAGTTGAGATGAAACATGTGCCAAGGTCAGGGCTGGAAGGCTTAAGTGTATCTATTGTCATCCGCATAATAGCGCCCGGATTCATTTCTATCATTTTTATCTCCCTTCTTTTTTAATAATCCTATAGCGAGGATATAATTTTCTATTAATACATTATAGAAGAAGCTTAATGGAAAAAAGCAGGGTGCTGCCTTTTTTTCGCTGACTTACAAGCGGTGCATACAGACAGGCGGGGTCTGAGGTTGCCTGTTCTTTTATTTTTTGAGCTGAAAAAATGTTTTCACTCCTTGACTTGCCTCTTCTTTTTTCACATTACCTCAGACAAAACAGAGCTCTGCCTCCTGGGGCGGCTCATTAGAGGCTCCCCCAAATTGGAGGTTTTTTCTCAGTCATTATTTCACGGTGCAGGGTTTAACAAGGCCATCTCTCTCACGAGCTTTTCTCCAAAACAAGCATTTAAAAAAGAGGTGACAACACAACTCGCCCCCAAAAGTGGAGTTTCAAACAGCCAGAGCTACCCCTCAGTCTCCAAAGGAATCATGTCTCAAACAACAAAATCCTAACAAGTTCTCCAGATGTCCTCCGAGCCTCCCAGAAAATAGAAGACAGACATATCTTGAATTTTTAATGCGAAAACACTCAGAAAAGTAGGAAAGCAAACAAAGAGGGACAAAACCAAACAAAAATGAAGCTTTTTAGCCCTTCTCTATATGTAAATCTCATCTCACTGATTCCAACATCTGTTTTTTTCCTACTCGTTTAAATCTCAGCGTAGCTACATAAGAGAAACTACAGCAAACAACTCCAGAGCTGGAGTTACGAGGTCTTTGGGAGAGGATGAGCTTGTCCCTCATCCACCACACACAGCTACCAGCACACAAGTGAGCACACACCCCTGTGAGCCCAATCCTGGGAAGGGTGAGCCAGGACTTTGCCTGGACAAGCCAACGTGACACGCCATGGCCAATGAAGCCTTCCTGGTGTCAACTCAACTGGTTCACTGTTGTCAAAAAGGAGTTTCCAACCATCACCTTGCTGAGGAATATTGATCTTACAGCATCCAGAGATGCAAGTGTAGTGACAGAGAAGAGAAATCAACTGCTGGACAAGTAAAAAGCACTTTCCAAGGCTGGCAGTGCTGTTTGTTCCCCCCCACCCCTTCGTGCAGCACGGCTGAGGAGCAGCCCACACGCATGGCATCGTGTCAGCTGGACCTGTCATCTCCAACTGGGAGCCTGGATTCCCGTCAGTCAGCGCCATCATGCTGCCTGTCACCTGCCAGTCACATCACATGCAGCCCTGAAATACCACATTGTTCTAACCAAGTGCTGGCAGCCAGAAATGCCGCTGGGAGGAGGTGGGAGGGGGAAAATGGAGCAATGAGGGGCCAAAACAACAACTGCAACGTCCTTGCAGGGATGCCAAGCCTAAGGTGGAGGAGTGTTGTTCCACATCGCTATCACATCATCACAAAGCATTTCTTAGGCACTTGTAGGAGGCAGCAGGGACTTCCACCTCCTCTCCATGAACCCCCCCCCTTCCATAAGTGATTCTCCTGTGACTTATCCTACCCCAGTGGAAAAGCCCTGTGGCTACATTCCCACCAACACAGCCCTTACTCCTCATTTAAAATATGATGATCAGGGTAAACGGCTTCCAATTCACTGACATCCAAAGCCCAGAGCAAAGAGATAAACGTTAACACTTCCAGAAAGCTGTAGGGATAGAGAAATTATGGCTGGCTCCTCTGTGGCTCCAAAGACCTGGTTGAACTCCTTCTGGGGCCTCCAGCTATTCCCAGCAGAGATCAACACAAGAGCTGGACGAGGCCCAGAGGTCCACGCTCTCAGCTCATTTATTAAGAAGCCAAGGATATGCAGAAAGCCAATATTTTTAGCATAGTTTAAAAAATATGAAAAAAAAAAAAGCCATCCTTCTATTCATAGCACGGAGGATACAAGTTGTAATGCTGAGTGAAGGCATCCTTGGATGACAGCCCTTGGATCCCTGCTGTGCACAGCAGGGATGAGGCTCAGGGAAACCCACAGCACAGAAACAGGATTCAACCTCTGCCCAAACCATAGGCTGAATCCAAATGCCAAAACATCCCGGGGTTCTCAAGCAGGGATATGGCAAACACAGCCTCATCTGAAATGCTTTTAATCTTTGCTCCCCAAAGAGCAGCTTCCTCCCATGGGATTTCTAGGGGAAAAGAAAGAGCTGCAGGTATTCAAGAAGTGGAAACTAGACAAGAAGGATGAAAAAAAAAATATTTTCCCATCCTTGGAAACAAAATTTTGTTCAGAAGTGTGCTCTGGAGCTGCTGCTTGGCCGTGGCTGGGCAGGGTAACACCCTCTCCCCTCCCTAAAAGGGACATTGATCTCACCATCGTATTAAACACCAAACCAGTTCTCATTGTGTTGAATTAGTGCCGGTAGATTTCTCTGACTGGAACATGTTAGAAATCACAGTTGGGTTACAAGAATCAATTAGGGCCAGATAGGGGGTGCAAAGAAGTCAAACAATTTGCCTTATTGCAGGATTTGCCACTCCAGCAAAGGGTTCTTTACATTTTCATTTAGATTTAAAAATCACTCGAGTGCACCCTCTGTATAATTCAATCGAGGAATGGAAAGGGAACTACCAAGCGGGTAAGAGATATATTGTTCTTCTCTAGAAGATAAAAATGGAGGGCGGGAAAAAAGAGTAATAGAGCACAGATCCTCAGCAAGTGGAATTCTGTGCAGGGACAGTGAAGTTGATGCAGCATCACCATAACACAGAGAAGGTAAGAGCACGTCCTTTCCCATCATCCCTGACTCCATTTGGCCATTGGTGGAATTGGGAGAGACCTTAAAAGATCATCTCATTCTACCCTCTGCCATTGGCAGAGACACCTTCTACTAAACCAGGTTGCCCAGAGCTCCATCCAGCCTGGCCTTGGACATTTCCAGGGATGGGGCAGCCACAGCTTCTCTGGGCAACCTGTGTTAGGGCCTCACCACCCCCACAGGGAAGAGTTTCTTCCTAATATCCAATCTAAACTTATTCTTTTTCAGTTTGAAGCCATTCCCCTTTGTCCTGTCACTCCAAGCCTTTGTAAATTGTCTCTCTCCATCTTTCTTGTCAGCTCCCTTCAGGTACTGGAAGGCCACATTATGTGACCCTCAAGCCTTCCCTTTTCCAGGCTGAACAATCCAATCCTCCTAGCCTTTCAGATGATTTTAGAGGTGTTTTCCAACTTAAATGAGTCTCTGATTTTTGCAGAACCAGGTTTTATGGAGACTGACGTTGAGTCATCACCCCATCCCGAGCCAGGATGGGAAGCCCGTCACCTTCGCATGGACAGGACAAGGACCTACGCAGACAGACCTCCCAGCAGAGCCAGGAACTGGTAATGAATCCTGGCCAAGGTTAGTCAGGGGAAAAAACTACTCGCTAATATGCAGCACACCTCCACCACCGCAATAAAGACGAGATTGAATTGCAGAACGTGGCTGCGGGTCTTGTTTCTATACGTTTCAATGTTGTGCTCCAACAGGTCGGAATATTGTTAGCAATTCCGTCTGCAGAGGAGACATTGCTGAGCTGGGTAAAACATGTGGCAAATTTCTTTCTGGGCTCATCTTGGATCAGGTGAAGGCGTTTGATTTTATAGGCTCAGGGGTTATTTGCATTATGGGATTCCCAACACTCCTCCCGAAATGGTTGGGAGCATTATGTAAATCAGCCAGAGGGAAAGATTTCGGCAAACGTCTCAGCTGATGGAACAACTTTAATCTCAAACATGGCTACTTTTCCAATTACCTCAAACATCTTTTGCCACCAACTGCTTCATAAGGGAAATCCAGCCTTTACGGGGGATCCCTGAGTCGTTACGTTAGAAGAAGGGAAAGGGCAAAGGTCCCCTTCAATTTTCCATCTGTGTGCATGGGCTAATGTGATGTGCTTTCTTCAGACAAGAGGAAAGGTTAAACGGAGCCCTCGTTGGAGAGCAAAGCCGCAAGGCTTAAAGCTGAGATCTGCAAAGGAATCTGAGCCAAAGCCCACTGAAAGTCAAAGGACGATGAACATCTAAGCCCACAAGGCTGTTCTGAACCATCTAAATGGAAATAAGTCCAGGTGCTTTCATGCCTGGGCTTCCCTACTCCAAAGAAGTATCAAACGCAGAGGGAGATGTGATGGGATCTATCCTGCTTCTCTTCCTTTCCTCCTCCTCATGATGTGAGGCTGGCAGGGAGAAACAGCAGGAGAAACAGCACTGGAAGGGAAAGAAAGGGGTGAAAAAAAGGGGCAGTGAAAGGAAGCTCCATGCCTCAGACTGCTGCCCTTTCCACAGCCCTGCTTGAATTTGCACGCTCAGCATGACACAAGATACTCAACTCCATTATATTTTAATTTCTTCCTTTCCTCACCTTTTTCACCCACCAGGCAAGACTGGGACTGTGAAGCACCATGACAGCTCCAAAAGAAGTCCCTTTCTTGGTTATGGACAACTCCTCATGAGCATCAGTGAATCCTTTAACACAAAATCCAAGGACAAGTGACACCGTTTAAAGGAAGAGGAACAACACCTAGAGACTCATCTCTGGTGGGTTTTAGGAACAACTTCATTTCTATTACATGTTGACAGTTGCTGAGCTGCTCCCAAGCTCCCTGCCTTGGAACATCTATACCTCCCCTTCGGATACACCTTGATTAATTTTGCTTCGTTTATTATTTAAGCCCAGTATCTTCATGTAAAATATTGAAGACCTGACTCATTCTTTATTATTAAGCCCTGCCATGCACCCTTAGGAGCCTCTGCAGTCTCTGTAGTCTTCGATCTGCTAGAAGAGAACAAACTCATCTCAATCCTTGAGTAAATATGAGGGATAGCTGGAGGGATGCTGTCAGCATCCTGCTCCCTCTTCCCTTAGCTGCCGTACCGCCTCGCCATGGAAAACACTCTTAGAGGCTAATTCACTTTCCAACATCTGCACGGCTCATTTGCTGCTCTCCTCTCTCCCTCTCTGTTCCTCCGCAGCTGGCATTGAAGTCGGTTGGCTCCCAGTAATCCCCACTCGTGGATATAAATGGAGCGAGCCGGGAGCTGCGACTACGGCCAATTAGCCACTGGCGGAGGGCGGCTCTGCCAGCAAGACTGCGAGGAAATCCTCCTCACCCAAAGACACCAGGGGAATGCAATGGAGACAAAGCAGGGGATACAAAGGAGACAAAGTATTTTAGAAGCTTTCAGAATGATGATGGGGCATCCTACGGATTTTTGGCCCCATCAGAACCCCAGCTGGGTCCCATCATTTCCTAACTTCATTTCTTTGACGTCACTGCCTCATTTTAGAGGCAGAGATAGAAAGAAGCTTTTAAGCTTAGTATTGGGAAGATGGAGATGGAAAAACTGTGGCTTCCCACAAATCCCACTCCCAGCTTGTTTCCTGGATATACCGGTATCAGCAAGTGGTCACTCCTCTCTCCAAGGAAGGCACCCCCAAGCTTTCCATCCTGACTATCGGTGCTCACCAGCTTAAAAACCAGGCGATCAAACTGTGCCTGGTGGTAGCTTAGGAGGAATTTACATCTGAATTTCACAGCTTCGTTCCAACTCTGTAATAGGCTGAATGGAAAAAGAAAATGTAGTGAATGCTTCTCTCCTTTGAGCGTGGATCTACACCACAAGATGAAACTCCATGGCTAAAATTCATCCCTACTTCAAAGGCACCAGTACAACTCAAAGGCAATAAACTCAGGAAAGGGAAAGAATAAAAATATTTCAATGGCAAAAGACAAGGCCTTGCATTTCCACTGCTCTTAGAGTACTTTGAAACGTAACAGAGCACACAGTCAACTGCAGGTCACAAGAGAAGTCAGGTTCACATCTTGAAATCAATCCCAGCTGATGGAAAGGGACTTTCAGAGTGATAAAAGGCTGCTAGTTGTGCAAAACCCCAGGTGAGCCCCTTGCATTGAGCACTCAGGGTAGTGCCAAACTCAGCTATCTGCAGCCTTTGGAAGTTAGGTACCTTGGGCAGGTTCACATTCAAAGCTGATGAAGAATGATGGCCAACACCAATCACAGAACTGTGGAGATTGGAAAAGACTTCTAAAATCACCGAGTCTGACCATTAGCTGTAGAAGGGTTTGGGTTGGAAGGATCTTTAAAGCACAATTCAGTGGCAGGATAAGAGGAAATGGCCTCAAGCTGTCCCAGGGAAGGTTCAAGCTGGACATCAGGAGGAATTTCTTGACAGAAAGGGTGGTCAGGCATTAGAATGGGCTCCCCAGGGAGGTGGTTGAGTCCCCATCCCTGGAGGTGTCCAAGGAACAACTGGATGTGGCACTCAGTGCTGCCCTGGGCTGGGTGACAAGGTAGGACACACAGGTTGGACTCCATGGTCTTAGAGCTCTTTTCCAACATAAATTCCTTGATTCTTTAAGTGAACACCCTTTAGACAACTTTTTAGGGTGCAACAAGTCATCCTATTGACAGAGCTAATGACCACCAGGACATTCAACAACTCTTCACTTGAATTTCAGCCAACAAACAGAAGCTGGAGCACAGGGGGGACCTTGGCTGCCCGTGCCCACGTGCAGCTCCGCTGACGAGTTCACACCAAATCCGACAAGGAGCAAATTACACATCTGTAAATATCAAAGGCAGGTTGTTTTCTGATAAGTTCAGCATGACGCGTTTGAGTTTTCTTTCTTCTTCTGTCTCCCCCCACCCCTTTCTAAGCTTTGTCAATACCAACTGTGTTTTTCTTCCAAGAAACTGTATAATGATGAGAGAAGCTGTTTATTTTTCTCTTTAAAGGGATGAAGTATTTTTCACCGATATTTTACATGTCTGCAAGAACGACTTACAGGATTGAGTGGATGGGTTACACGATGCCCTTTGCCTGCTCAAAGGAAGGGGGGGAAAAGGTCATTCTGTGGTGAGATTTCAAGAGCTTCTTTGCTTCTCAAAGGTTTTAGTGAACACCATTCCCCTGCATTTTTGGCAGGGGAAGAGAGAATGGGACCGGAAGGCAGCACGGGCTCATCTTGAGAAACACAACGGTGCACAAGAAATGTAATTGCATTTGCTAAGGGACTAAGGCAAACTGACAGAAGACAGTGGATGGTTTGCTTCAGCATCAGCTAATCCTCCAGAATGGAGGATGTGCACAGGCAGGGCAGCTGCAGCAAGGAGAAGAGGACAGTAACAAATCCCCCTGTCGTCCTTGTAACGTGGTTACAGCTAAAAACCAATGGAGATAACAAGACACACACAGTCCCAATAAAAGTCAGATCAGATCTCACAAGTGCAGGGTTTTCTCCATGCTGTGATGGAAAGGCAGCCAAGCCCCAGAGAGCATCCAAAGGAAGAAATGAGCATTGTGATGGTGGAAAGAGGAAAGTTCTTTGCTGGATAATGAGCAGGAAGGATGGAAGACACCCATATGAGGGTCAACAGCTGACCCCTACGACTGAGGAGCATCAATGCACCACTTTTCCCCGCCTCTGCTTCTCCTCCTGCCCACTCCAAATGAAACCACCGCATCTGATCACCCACGTAAGCCAGAGACAGCTGGAAGGACTAGATTTCCTCCCTTCTTTCTCTCTCCTTTTTTCTTTTTTTTTTTTGCCTTTGGATTTATGACAGAGAGCTGAAAAGCAAGAGCCTCTATTCCTGGAAGAGCGGTGCTGGCTGGGAAGCCCCTGCGGCTGGCAGATGCACGAGGCAATTAACCCCTGTGCACACGGAAAGGAATGGACAGGGACTGCCTGCAGAACACACGGCAAAGGACAGCGGAGAGAGGTCCCTGCATCCCCTGCTCGCCGCTGTGGGGCACAGCCAGGGGACCAGGGACATCACCTCTCCCAGGAGACAACAGCAAGGGCTGTAGGAGCTGCCGTGTGAACTGGGGCTTGGACCACCCAAGGTATTTAGGGAAGCAAATACCTTGCAGGTCCTGAGCCCCCCAGAGCCTTGTCATGCCTGAATCCCGTACCAGGATGCAAACCAAGCCCCACAGCACCTTGCAAGATCAGCCGCTAATTAAATCGTTCCCACGACAGCTTGGAAGTTAGTTATGGCTCATTATCCTCACTTAACCGACTGGAGAAACTGAGGAAGGAGAGAGATTAAAGGATTTGCTAAATCTCCGGCAGCAGTCAGTGGCAGAGGCAAACCCGGAGCTCATAAACATTATAAATCCCCCACCTCAGGGCTCCCAACCCCCCACATCCCTCCACACAGTGATTTTACTGCTAACTATTGCTTATTAAGTGCTGAGTGTAGGCAAGAAGCGAAGCCTGGAGAGCACCTTGCTGGAGAGCTCATGTCTGGAGGGCAGGTGTGAAAGGGAGAGGATGCTGAAAGGCAAAAGACCTCTCCAAACACGCAGCCCAAACTACAGCACTTGATCGTGATCCTCAAAATGAACCCCAGTGCCCTTTTAATGCCTCCCCGGTTGTCGGCAGCATCTTGGAGAATGCAAAACCAGCCCAAATTTTCTCCAAGTGAGCCAATAAATCAGTTGTGGGAAGAGCTGGAGGAGCAAAAGGCCCCCGGGAGAAGCTGCAAAGCCTGGTGGCGATGGAGAAGACGCTGAGAGAGGAGGAGGGTTTGGGAGAGAGAAGCAGCAACGAATTTAAAGGGAATAAAGGAGACAGGAGAGCAGAGGAAGGAAAAGGAGCTTTAGAATAAAGAGATTGACAGAGCAAAACAAAGATGGAGAAAAGGCACAGAGAGGAAAAAGGGAGAGACAAAAATAAAGAAGAAAAGCAGGAGGAGGAGGTAGCGGGGGAAGAGGGGAGGTGGCGAGACGGGGAGAATTAAAACAGTGACAGCAATTTAGCAGCCGAGTTTTATCTTCAACTTTAACGGGAGAAACCAATCCCCTGCAAGGAAGGTGGGTTCCGTCTCTGGCTGTTACTGCAGCACGGCCATGAGGAAGGAAACAGCAGAACTGGGTCCTTCCCCTTCTACCAGCAGCGTGGCTGTTCATTAAAGACGGGATATTGCCTGTTCCACACTCCCTGCTCCTCTGCTGCACTGGATTATATCCTCATTATCCCCTCAACAACAGTTTGCCAATCATAATTTGGTTGTTGCTATTCTTGATGACAAACTCTGGCAGCTCCTGCTCCCTCGACACAAAATCCCTGTTCCCATACCCTGCCCTGCCACAGCAAAGGATCTTATTTTTCCAAGGGGAAAAAACTCAGACAATTTCAAGTGCAGCTTCTGTTTGGTTGGGGTTTTTTAACTCTGCTTATCTGTTTCCGTGTGTTCTGTTTGTTACTTCACTGCAGATCGGCTTGGTTTAGAAACAAACAAGGTTTGCTGTGATGTCAGTAACTTCCACCTCCCAGGGAAAAAGAGAAACCTGGCAGAGCAGGTGGGGAGTTGGGATGTGGGGTTGTACGGCCTCTCTTTGAAGAGCAGCTCTGCACCTCCAGTCACCCCATTCCTCCACACATCACACCCTGAGGTGTGCAGCTTGGGCAGGTGGAAAAACAAAGTGGAAAGAATGGATTAGACCTTGGGTCTCAGACTCCCTTTGCTCCTGTGGTTTTATCCTGAAAGAGAAACCATTCCTCAGATTGCTGTGGAGAGCCCATCTGATGGAAAACAAGGGGATCCTGAAAAACCCACTTTATGGACCCCAGAGAGAAAAAATCCATGGAGAGGCCATGAAAGGGAGTGAAGGAAACACTCATTTCCAGCTCTGCTGGGGATCACAGTGGGCTTTGGGGCTGACAGTGGGATGCTGACCCACACAGAGATTCTGCAGACAGGGACAGGTTTGGGGAGTTTTCAGCCCTGGATGCGGCAGCAAACAGCTGTGAGCTCTGCCCAAGCTGAAACCAAGAGGGTATTTGTGGGTGCACAAGCACTGCCAGGATCGCTGCCAGCTCAGCACCAGAGAGCTCCCCTGGACAGTGATATGGAACCACAGAAAGACATGGCAGCACCAAGAAAAACAACCCAAACAGGATTGATACATCCCGATAAGGACTTCCTTCCTACAAGCCTCCAACCCCACAGCTCCCTCTCCCTAAGGCTGCATCTCACCACAGGCACAGAGCAGCGATTTGAGGGCAGACATTGCATCTTTCACTTGTCCTCTCCAGTATCTCAACAAGGCTGACGAGCAAAACCGCAACGCAAAAAAGATCCCTCTGGAGACGGGAAATCGGGGGCATCCAGTTTGTCTCCGTAACAGTATCAGTCAGGGCTGCAAGCCTCGCTCCTCGGAGCTTCACCTTGCAAATAAATAGCTCTGAATTGCAGCCAGAAGCAACAGGATCTTTCAAAGACATTATCTGGGAGCAGTCAGTGGAATGCACCTAAAGTCTCATTAATCATCCCGCCGCTTACAGTACTTCTTAATGGCTTTTATGGTTTATCCTTTGAACGCCAACAAAGAGTGTGATTTCTCCTGGCTTATTCTATTAAACAGAAATCAATACCTAACACAAATGTGCCGACGGTGGGATATTTGGAAAGGCCGAGGAGGCACCTGTCGGGCCTTTTCTCTCCTCTCCTTTTTGTTGTGGGCAGTGGGCTCTCCAAGGGGCAGAGATCCGCTCATCACAGCCCCTGGCTTTGCAAAGCCAGCCCTAAGAGTGAGAGAGGCAGGGAGCTCACAGAAGGGCTCTGAAATCAAATCTGGTGACAACATCTTTTTCCTGGTGCTCAAAACGACACGGCAAGTGCTGCGAGCGTGCAGGAGAGAGAAATTATAAAAGAGAGGCAGGAGTGGGATAGGGTGGTTTTCATCTCTCCTTTCTATGAGGGCTCTTGTGAATTTGAGAGAGGGATGTGAGGCAGCTGAATCAACACTAAGCACAGGTATAAATAAGCTTCTAGGAGGATGGTCTCAGGAGCTGAATCTTGTCATTAATTTCTGCAGCATGAGAGGTGGGTAGGGAGAGAAGGCTTCAGTTCTTTCAGTCCCTCTTGGACCCCCTGGAAATAGGACTAGAAAGTGGAAAAGGAGAGGGGCAAGAGGGGATTTTCTGTGCTGAAATAGCTGGGAAGTGTGTGGAGCATTAGGACAGGGGTGATTGTTCACCAGCAAGGCTTTTCAGCCCAGCTCGTGCCTAAGTGGGATCCCACCACCCCAGGGTGGGAGCAGCCACCAAACTGAGCCACCTTTGGGTTGAAACCCTGCGTTACTCAGGATCATCTCCTCCACTTCACAGAAACAGGCCCCAAAACAACTACAAAGAGCAGCATTAACCACCTCGGAAACCAATTCCAAGATCCTAATAGAAAATGAAATTTGTATTTGTTAAAACCCACTTAGAACCTTTGGAGTCTTCTCTTTATATTTCTCTCGGAAACATGCTGTTAAGTAATTAGCAATTTACCGGGTTTAAACAGTTACAAAAATCCTTCCTGAAAACACCAGAGGAAAATCACATCACACCAGAAATGAGCTTCTTCCCCTAGAGCCCTCAACATTACCAACCACCTCATTCCAGAGAAGGAACAGGGCTCAGCCCACCCCAGTTCTGCTTTAATGCACATCCAATACCCCAGAGGTTGTGGGAATTACAGAGAGAGAGTGGGTGTGAGTCCCTGGTGGAACAGACACATAAATCTCTTGCACACACCATCCACACTCCAGCATGACCAGGAGCAAGAGGACTCAGAGCCAGGATAATCTCAGAGGCACCAAGCGCCTTCCTGAGGACCTACACACACTCAACTCCAAACACTTCCCTCCTCCAAAGATCCCAGCAAAAGGATCCAAAGGAGATGAGAGTCAGACAGGGTGAAATTGGGGAAAGAGCCAGCCCAGGCAGCACATCAGCCCCCACACAGCAGTGCTGGTGGCACCTCCTGCAGCACCCGCCGGGATTATTTAGCACGGCTGACTGCGCTCGCTTCCCTCTTCACAAAGTTCCTCTTCATATTGAAAAAAAAACCCAAGAAGCCGAATAGTTAGGGATGCTCGAGGCACTTAGCTACACTTAGCAACCCCGAGCCTGCCAGAAACATCCTTGTGCAAGTGACGCTTCCAAAATTAACTCCCAGCTCTCGGAGTGCTTGGGAAAAAAGAAAGAGAGGAGCTGCTGAGCCCCTTCAATGGCAGCACTTGATTCGGCTTCAGCAATGGTTCACATTCAGCTGATCTGGTGAATGATGGGGCACAGCACCCAACCTGCTGTGCAGCACCTTCACCTGCCAAAAGCAACTGGAATTTCGGGGTTTGGGTGACCATCCTGGTCTGGGCTTCAGGCTGTAACTGCTGGCTGGGCTTGTGGTACCTAATGCAAGGGAATCACAGAGCAGTGCAGAGGTGCATCAGCAGACTAAAGGTGTGTGGCAACACCCCTCTGGATCCCTGGATCAGGCTGGGAAGAGGCTGCCCCACACAAGATCCCTGGAAAGGAGAGAGGAAACGTCTGATGCTCTGCCTACCAAGGAATTAGGGGAGGCAATGAAAAAAAAATGGAACGAAAGGTCATTAATTTTTTTCCTCTTTCCCAGGGAAGGGCATCACCAGTTTCTGTAATTATATCTGTCGGGATGACTCTTTTACCTATCTGGATCTTTTTAATTATTTATTTCCTTGGCTCCTGCTCTTCCAGCCCATGTGCCACTGCAAGCCTGTAAGAATCCTTCCAGAGCAACTCCTGCTCTGCCACCCCAACTCGGAGGCAGAGCCCGCAGCCAAAGCAAACAGCTCCAACATCTCTCCTCTGAACTGAACTCTGTGTTAGTAATTCAAAGCTTTATGGGTCCTTTTGGTTGCGTGGTAAATTATTCACCGATTCCCCGTGCTAACAGCACCCCCGCCCATGGCACACAGGGAGCAGGTGCACCTACACAAAGAGAGATGCTCTTTACAACTTCGGAGATGCTCTATCATGTCAAAGAGAAGGGATGAAAGGCAGAGGGAGGACGCCAGCCTCAAAAATCACATCCTCCGCTATCGCTCTCGAAAGATAAACGCTCCGGGAGAGTTTCGCGGGGCATATGATGATAGGAGACGTTTTTGTGATACACAGGTGTGAAAAAGGGAGACAGGAGGGAGAATAAAACCTGATAACACTTCACTCGGGCAGCGGCAGCAAAGGCAGGTGCTTTTTATTCCCCAGCTGTAGGAACCAAGAGGAGCAGAAGGAAATCATGGAGCAGCCGAGCCGGCTCAGATCCCAAGCAGGAGCTCACCCCACATGTGAGAAAGCCTCCCGCAGAGAGTCAGCTCTGTTCTCCCACCACACAGGTATTGCACTCACATCAGCTCAGCACTTGGGTTTTAAGATTTGGGTGTGCAATGCCTGGCTGCTCCTGACAGCCTCTGAAGGGGCTCACTGGAAGCAGCCACCTTCATTTGCATCTCCAAACATGTATTTATGGGGTTTTTTTTCAGAGCAACTGAAAGCAGGACATGGTTGGAGCACCTCAGAGACATGTTTGCTGTAGTAAAAATGGAAAAAAGGCCATCTGCTCGAGAAGGTGATAAACCGAGGGCAAAACCTACCCCTTAAACCCAGCCTGAACTAAACCAGAGCAGTGCAGTGCTCAAGGGGCAAATCCCAAAAGACATGAAAATTAGAGAGAATATTATTATTTTAACTCCAAAATCAGGAGTAACAACTTTGTGGCTTATCTGGGAACACCCTAGCTATGCACACACCTACACACAGGTGTATTTGTAGGAACCACCTCCCAGGACACCTGGGCTCTTAATTTCTCCACATCCAAGACCTGCTAAAACAATCAGCAGCTTCTGCCAAAATTTTGAACCCCTCAAGGTCCATTTCATCTAATGGAGCCTAAAGGAGGACTCCTCCAGTGACTGCCAACAGAGAGTCTGGGGGTTTATTTTGCTGGTCACATCCCACTGGGAGATCCTTGGAATGCTCTGGAAAGGGGAACAGGAATGACAGCTCAACACCAGGGTCCCACGGGACTTTTCAGACATCCTAGGGGAAAATGCTGCTGCTGAGCATTGCTCTGCCCTCCACACTGCCAGAAAAATATTCTCCAGCTCTGCTGTGGGAAAGACGATGCTCGTGTGGGAGGTGACAGAAAGTGGGATTTATCACCCGACACGCTGGAAAGAAAAGCCAGTCCAAACTCAGCTGAGCACAGAGGTTTTGCCTCTGCCTGGGCTTGCGAGGGACACGACCTTTCTGAAAACTCTGGTTATTTATTTTGATAATCCTTTTGTTGGGATAAATGCTTTGCTCTCACCACAGCCCCAAGGTCATGGGAGTTAATGAGGAAAGGAGAAAGGCCAAGTGAATGGGATCTGTCCTTTGCAACCGAATGCATTAGTGGAGGAGAGGTGAAATGAGAGGGCTGGACTCCTTCTCCTCTGCTTTTCACTCGAAAAAATCCAACACCAGCAAGACACAGCAGCAAAATAAGTCTTTCTTTCTATGCCCTCCTTATTCCCATTGTTCTCCTCATTGCTCTTCCCTACCTGCCACCAACACCTCCCTACTCCAACTCACTATCCACAACCTGATGGGAAGAGATATCCATGTACTGGATCCTCACACAAAGCACCCCCAAGGTAGCACCATCCTGCCCCCTCCACAGACCCCACACCCTTTTACAGACCCCAACACCAAGTTTCACAACTGCCCTTAGCGCAGAGCAAAGCGGTGGAGGGGAATCCACCGACCCCTCCCTGCTTGGATACAGCCATTTTGGTGCAGAGATCTGCAAGAAGAATATTAAGCTTGGTCTGAATGCAGCAGCCTCGCTCAAGATTTATGAAGGATGAAGGAAGGAAGATTCTGAGGCAAAGCATCATCTCAAAAATAACTGCTGAGTCCTAGCGGGTATAAAAGATCTGTCCATAAACCAGTTTGTCATCACTAGTCAATAAAAATTCAAGCAATGGGAGGAGGAGGCGAAGGCTGGGGTCCCTCGCCAGCCACTCTGCCCCCAAGTGATCCCACCAGGATCACCTGCACACACAGGTGTGGAAGGGCAAGTTCATCTTCAGCTTGGCTCCAAAGGCATGTCCCCTGCCCCGAGGTCTCGAGGTGGGCACAGTTACACTCATTGCAATGCATGTGATGATGGCCAGGCAGTACCCAGGCATCGGGATCAGGACAAGAGAAAATGGTTTCATGTTCCACCACGAGAGGTGGAGGTTTGGTATTAGGAAAGGACTTCCCTTTCCCTTCATGTAAAGGGATGTCCAGGCCTAGGAAAGGCTGCCCACGGCAGTGCTGGAGTCACCACCCCTGGAGGGATTGAGAAGGTGTGTAGGTGTGGCACCTGGGGACATCCCATATGGGTTTGGCAGTGCTAAGGAAATGGTCTCACAGGCGTTTTCCAACAGAAATTATTCTATGATTTAGGGGAGAAGGATGGACTCGCACCCACAAAAACCATCTGGGGCATGGTGGCAGCACCAAATCAGTGTGCTGGTACATACCAGATGTCCAGGAGGACCTCATTTCCCTCCTCACCTCATGCTCACAATTCAGCCTCCTGAAACAGAATAGGAAGGATCTTGTGCCACCTCAGGTGACCCACCCTGGAGCAAAACTTCCCAGCTGCAGGCAGAGCTGCCTAAGGCATGGGAAGAGCCTCTGACGAGGTGCACCAAGCTGAAGGCAATGGGAAGCAGAGCACTACAGTGCTCTGATGAAGTCTGTCTTTAAAGCAGCTTGGTGGCTTTTCTTTCTTTTCTGTGGCTTTTTTAGGCTGCCTGATACAAAGGAAAACACCCCAACTGGTGAAAGATGAAGGAAACTTCTCTCATCAATTTTCCCATCATAAGCAGCCCAGACACTTCTATCTGCCAGCCCTGGGAACCTTCACATCTGATTTCCCCATGCAGCACGTTCAAAAACGGGACATCCTCGGGAACCGACGCCGGTTCAGCCGCCAAGGGTTGACGGCAGCAGAAAGGGAAGTGCCAAAGCTGGAAAGGATCTGTCAGAGTTCTCCAGGCTCTCGTCCAGCTGGGACATCCAGCCTGTTCCTTTGCTGTATCCTCCGGTGCTCTATCAAGTCAAGTTTTAAATAGCTCAGATGACAGAGTGGGCTGTGGAGGCTTCAAGTTGTCTCCCCACAGGATTTCTTCCTCTGCAAAACCATTTATTCCCTAAGGGAACATCTCATCCTAGCTTTTGCCCACTTCAGCCTCTCTCCAGCTTCCAGCCTGATGGATTGAGTTCCTCTACCCTGTCGTCCTGTAGCAACCCTTGGCAAACTTCTTTTCCCATCAAGGCATGGGGACATCCTCCAGTGCTACCCAGCCACAGCCAGGACACCCAGGGAGGCGGGAGCAGCAGCAACCTGGGCAGACAAACTCCTTTCCTCCCAATCCCCAGCCATAAAAATCAATTATTTGGGTACCTTCTCTGCTATTAAAAAAAAAATACAAAAGGGAACAAGCCAAGATATTACTCAGGCTGATTTAGAGCCACCAAGAACTGTGTCTGACCAGGCACATCAGCCGTGTCTGCACTTTCTTATTCTCCCTCTCATCATGTTTTTCATTCCCTGAACCTCCTGTCTGACAAAAAAAAAAAAACAAAAACAACAAAAAACCCTTGCCATCCCGGATCATTACTAATCATTCATATCAGCCTCCCAGGAAGCACTCTGGGGCCACTTGACCATTAACAGGGCACTAAATGCAAGGCGGGGGAGGATGTATTAATATCTAATAAGAGTGATAGATGATGTGAGCCACTTGGGCACTGCAGCCCAGGTTCTCGTGGCAGGTACTGGAGCTAATTTAAAATAATAATAATAACAACAATAATAACAACAGCAGCAGCAGCTGCCTTCATTTTCCAAGTCAATTGATGCCTCAGCAGGAATGCCATCTTGACAGATTTATTTTGATCGAATTGTCTAATTGAATACCGTTCTTGTTTCCCTTCACTTTGTGACCTTTCACGCCTGTGAAATAAATGCAATTTGGAGAATTATTCCTCGGCAGCAAACTCAGCTCCTCCAGGGCTGGGGTGGCTGCTTTGTGTCCCCAGTTTGCCAACAAAACGCTACCAAGGGATGCCAATGCAAAGGAGGTGGTGCTGTGCCAGTATTTCTTTTCCACTGCTACATTAAAAAATATTTAATAATAAAAAAGATAAAACAAAGGAGGTTTTCAAAAAGCACAACCAAATGCACTTGCTGTTTGGGCAGATTTTATTTTCTGCCTACTCAGCTCCCCAGTGTTTGCTGCACCTTCCATTAAACTTCCAGGTCTTTTCCATTAAACTTTCCAGTTTAATGGAAGATTTACTCCCAGTCTGTGATGGTGCTGGCATAAGATGTACCAACCCCCCTCCCTTCATCCAGCAGAGACAGAGGCTTCAATCCCCACCAGCCACTCATCCAGCTTCACCTCCTCCCCAGGCCCTCCCGGCTCCTGCCTGGGATGCTCTGATGTGCCAGACACGAGATGACGCTTCCCATAAATTTCACAGGAATGAGAATCAAGGATTAAAAATAACTAAGCCCCGTCCCTCGCAGACAAACGCGCTGTCTATGAGCCAAGAGAGGTCCTGGTGAGAAGAGTTGCAGCTGAATCTTTTATAATAATATCAATCAATATTAAAAATGAATGGCCTGCTCAATTTTTAAAGCATCTTAAATTAATCTTTAAACACAACTATTTTGCTTAAACCAAAGGCTTTCGGTAGCCTGAGAATGGTGTTTCCATCTGCTCCCTCGGGCTCATGCCAGGTAGTGAGGAGAGGGCTAATAAGTAAGTAAATAATATACATCCAGCACAATTCCCTTGAACCACGAATGGGAGGAAAAGCAGAATTTACCACTAAATTCATTATTGACTTAGCAGCAAAAAATATCTTTATCTGTGCATTATGATAGGCCCTATTGAGACTATTAAACCTGTGTTAAATCTGCTGGGTTTAGGCTGCATAATGAATGCAGCTGCTGCCCCTGGAGATCGGGATGGTGCCTGATCATAGAACCATTGAGGTTGGAAAAGAGCTTCAAGATTGAGTCCAAACTGTGCCCAATCCCCACCTTGTCACTCAGCCCAGTCCAGGAGTGCCACATCCTTGGACACCTCCAGGGATGGAGACTCCAAACCCCCCTTCCGATGCTTGACAACCCTTTCAGTGAAGAAATTCCTCCTGATGTCCAAACTGAACCTCCTCTGGTGCAGCTTGAGGCTGAAGAAGAGAGGGGGCAGAGGGAAGCCATGGATAGGGCTGCAGTAAATTTGGATTGAATCCATCTTATCCCCTCCAACGCATGCCTATGCCGAACCAACCAACACTTGCACAATTCTCCATGGGCTTCTCCATCTCAAAAGCTTCCCCAGCATGGGAAATGTCATTCAGCCACACAGGGAGCTCCCCTCTAATATATTCAGAGGGATGTGGCATTTCTGACGACAAGACTTCTGCCTCACTTGCCGTTTAATGTTAAGAGGCTTGTACAGTCAGCGGCGTTTAAAGAGTAATGACTGTTTTCATGGTAAATGCTCTGTTAAATAACCCAGGATTATTGTGTTGTGTTATTGCATATATAAAATGGCATTTCAAAAAAAATAATAATTGTTTTAGAGCTAATTGATGTTTTTCAACCGGCTCCGTGCATGGAATTTTTATTTGGCGGAGGGGCGGGAGGCTGTCAGGAAAACAGCAAGAAAGGCGAGGAGGCTTCGACCTGGCCACCTCACTCTGCCTGGATTTTGTATGGTTCAGGTGCTGCTTGTGGTCAAGCAAAAGAGAAAGTTCAAGCCCTCTGGTCTAAAACACAAAATCTTATTGCAGCTGCTGACAGGCACCTCCTCACCCCAAATTTGAGTGTCCACCCACTTGGACACATGTGGTCAGTGAGACACCAGAGAGTCACCATTCCAGCGGGCTCCTGTCTCCACCCTGCAACTCCCAGTGGTCAATTATCCATGTGGTGCCACTTCAGAGCCACCAAAACCTCCCTGGGGGGGTGACACATCCCCCCTCCCCTGTTCCCAAGTGTTATTTCTGCACACAGCGAAGAAGAACTGCCTTAACACTAAGGCTGATGAATCACTAGTGAGCAATCCTGCCACAGGAGTTTAACTGTGATCATTCCAGAAGGGATTTGGACGGCTCAGCTCCTTTCCCTCACCCATCTTCCTCAAAGCCATCCTCCTTGCCACACCCCAAGCAAAGCCACCACCATCATCTCTCCTCATCACAAGGTGATTTTGGTACCTACCAGCACCCTGCACAGCTCTGCTCTGCTGAGCTTCTGCACAAATCTTCAGCGACCACGTGGCTGTTGAGATCCCAAACCCCCTGTTTACACCCCTCGCAGTCTGTGGGCACTTCAGTCCACCAAGAAGGGAGAAGTGCTCTCGTTTTTCAAAACCAGAGCCTTTGAGCTCCTCTGACAGCAGCCACCTCACTGCCCCTTGTGCAGGGCACTCAAGCAGCCAGAAGCACTGGCAGGGTCCTGGAGTTTCACAGCAGCAGTGACTTTTGGGATGTGAAGTTAATCACACGAGCGAGCGAATTGCCAGAAGGGAGAGCTGGGCCACTGGAGACCACAGTTAAATGTCTCGAGCATCCACTGAGATCTCTGAGTCCAGGCACGAGCTCGGTGCCAGCGTGCTTAGGTCACAGGGTGACAGCAGGAGGTGTTATACACCCCTCAGAAGGGACCGGGGGGGTCACTGAGTCTCACAGTAAGGCAGTTCATTAACCCAAAAGAGTCCACAGCATCTCTCCTCTGCTTACTGGAGCACCACAAACCACCTCACAACAGTTTATAACAAACCAGAGACCCAGAGCACAGAGGCCAAAAGCCACCAGCTCTGAATCATCATAAGGAAGGAGGGATGAAAGCCATCACTGTGCCCCAGACCCTCAAAGCATCAGGAAGATATTTAAGTGAAGCGCATGATGAGGTTTGTACACGGGCACGGAGGGAAGCTCTGAATTTCTCCAGCATGGATGGGAAGGACGGCACAAAAATAATTGGATGGTGAAATCTAAGGGCAGACTTCCAGACCAGGACAGCTCAAGACCCTGAACCTGCTGGTTTGAAGTTGCTCCTCAACCTTACAGGGCACTCCCATGCCTGTCTTTGCTGAGCCATCTGCCCCATGTCACACTTAGGTTGGATCCTATGGACTGTCCCAAACCTGGCCAAACTCACCCATTGCTGCCCTATAATAAGAGCTGCCACCTTCTACTATAGCCTAAAGACAAGCTTGGTCTGATAGTCTGGGACACCACATCCTACTTGAGGATCCACAGGGAGGGGACAGGAGTCATCCGTCTCCTTTCTTAGCATTGCCCCATGCACTGCACACATCCCATAATGTTACAGCAGCTGCACAGCCCACAAGGTCCTGGTTAAACCCAGCTCTAATAGTGTGAATAATATCACTGTCTGCACACACAGACTCTATAAAACAAGACATAGAAGTGAGAACCTGAGGCTAAAACAGTCTCGCCCTCATTTTCTCCCAACCCTACCCTCTGCAAAAGCTGGAGTACTC
Source organism: Pitta sordida (assembly GCA_013390025.1). NCBI lineage: Eukaryota > Metazoa > Chordata > Aves > Passeriformes > Pittidae > Pitta > Pitta sordida. The sequence continues at coordinate 462,163 of WEKX01004758.1, forward strand.
TGCCTCCCAGACAGGACAACTCTGCACTGCACTCTTTTCCTCCTCAGAGGAGCTTTTTCCAGGTCCTGGAGCTCTGTCTGAACCCTCTCCCTCCCTTGGAGGCACTCAGATCCCAGAAGGACGCTGCCCTAATGGGTTATATCTCATTACCGCCACCGCAATGTCAAACCACATCTCTCTCTCCCTTCAGCATCTGTCTCCACGGTATCCAAGTGCCTCAGATGACTAGAAAAGCCCCTTTGTGTGTTTTCCCAACCCTTGGTTGTACAAGTACCATTTAATCACGCTCAGTAATGAAGCCAGAAATGAACCAGAACAGGCTGTGCGGCCACAGGCAGGATCAGCACAGGCTTTGAACCAGAGGTGGGGGCTGACCTTGCACCCCACAGGTGACAAAGGGGACAGGAGCAGCAAAGGGGGTGGGCACCTCCGTGGTGCTCCAAAGGCTCCGAGCAGCCTCAAAGCTCCAAACAGCCCATGGACACTTCAGCTACCACCTAAGTGCATGTAGTGAATCCCCACGCATTGACACTATGGGATATTTCATTCTCCAAAACTTCCCAGGCTTGAGTTTAACCCTCAGTAAAAGCAACACTCCCCTCAGGACACCTAAAAGACATTTAGGGCTCCCACCCCTCAAGCTCACTTCAGAACACAAGGTCTGCTCTCTCAGCTTCCCCCCTCTCTCCAGGATCTTCCTCTCATGGTTGCTATCACCACGTGCTTTATTTAGCACCTTCCCTCCAGCCTGGCCAGCTCCTCATGCTTACAGCCTTTGGGAGATGAACACCCTGCTCTGCAAATCACACACCAGGAGACATCTCTCCCTTACACTCCACCCCTGACAAGGGCTCTGCCCCACAGAGAACCCACTGGATGCTTCCAGGGGATGATTACACCTGATGGAAGACACTTGGGACACAGAGCTTTCCTAAAATCACCTCCCCTGGTCAGAGCTCTCTCCATGTCTGGTGTTACACCGCCAGCTCCCACTCACAGCTTTAAACCATGTGTTGCTTTTCCCTCTCCCACCAAATCTACAAGTCCTGGAAATGGGATTATATGAAGATCTCACTTTGTAAAGAGCTAAAGTGCAAGTTAACAGGGACACTGCAAAAAGTTTGCAACCACGACCTGAGATCACCTTAGGAAAGTCACAAAGCAGTTATAAAGGTGCCTCAAATCATAGAATCATGGAGTGGTTTGGGTTGGAAAGGACCTTAATGTTCATCTTGCCATGGGCAGGGTCACCACTAGATCTGGTTGCTCAAAACTTAAGTTAAATAATAATAATATATGAACTTTGTTCACCATCTCATGGTTTGGGCTTCGACCCTCCTCTTCTGAGTAATTAATCATTACTATTACTAGTGGGGAATTCCTATTTCCCCCCAATCACAAGGAAGGAAAAAGGCACTACTTGCAGCCTGTGCTGCACTGGTGCAAAAGACTTCAAACAACCTTTATTTCTTGGAAAAGCACATTCAGGATCCTCCTGCTGCCATAAAACTCACTGCAGGCTGTTCTGGGCAGGGACTATCTCTGTGCTGGCACTTGCACGGTGCCTGTCCCAGCCTCCAGGCCTTACTACAATATAAATAATGATTATCCCTCACTCAGCAATAGAATGAACACACTTGCAAAGTACTAAAAATTATTTAAAATTCATACCTACATTGGGAAATTACTCTGTAAACTTTAATTACTTATCAAAAGCAACGACGATGGTTTTAAGGAGAGGGAGTGCCCATAAATACTGAGCCATAAATAAACCACTTCTCGGTAGCACGAATTAATTTGTATTTAATTGCTAGAAATTGCTATCAATTACTAAACATTCCTTGCAGAATAGGCAAATTCTTTTAAGAACAATTTCAGTTGCTAATTGGAAGTCTTTTTTTTTTTCTTTTTTTTAATTTATTTTTCCTCTTTCTCATCCCAGCTCCTGCAGAGTGCAGGACACATCGCAGCCGGTGGGGTTCTGCACTTTTGGAGGCAGAGAAAGACCAAGGAGGAACCAAGGAGCTGCTCAGGCTTCAGGAAGTTTCACCACCTCTAAAACCCTGAAGGCAGCAGGAAAACTGGTGCTGAGAAACATCCCTGACACAGCAAGGATAGTAATTCCTTGCAGAGGATTGAAAGGAAGGGAAGTAAGAGCTGGAAGTTACACATCAATCACACACCCAGGGAGAAAAACACATCCCAGGGACCATGTATCTCCCCTGAACGCTACAGCAAAGCCATGTCAGATCCTGAGGGAGGCTCCCTGTCTTCCACTGCTCCTCTCCAGAGCAGGACTCTGCCCTTCATCAGAGGAAGGGAGGCTGCAGCATTCCTGGCTGCCACTTCCCCATGTCTCCACACTGAGCAGGCCTGGGATCACTCCTGACTCATTTTCTGGTGTTTTCCGCTTTGCTGTTGGCATAACATCCCATCAGCACAGTTAATTACATCCACGCCGAGTGTGAAGGACAGGCTGAGTCTCGCAAGGAGCCGGCGGCCGTGAATCCATCCCGCTGCTCTCGCAAAACAGCTCCTGTGGATGCTGACAAACTGCAGAGAGGCGCTTCCATGTGTGAGACACAGCCCCTGAGGAAACTCTCACACCCCTCCAATCTTCCCCCATCATCCCTGATACGAGCTTAGACTGATGGACCCGAAGATCTTGTGGCTGCCCCATCCCTGAAGTGTTCCAGGCCAGGTTGGACTTGGCTTGGAGCAACCTGGTCTAGTGGAAGGTGTCCCTGCCCGTGGTATGGGGTGGTGCAAGATGAGCTTTGAAGTCCCTTCCAACCCAAACCATTCTGGGATTCTACAGTCCCTCTGATCCTCATTGCCCAAACAGAGACTACACAGTCTCCCAAGAAAGTTTGCTGGTAGCATGAAAGGCAGAAGAAACATCAACCCATGACAGATGATCCACATTCTGCCTACAGAGAAAGCCCCTGGTGCAGAACCCCCCCTGCTCCCCACCTCAAACTCACTCTCCTGGGTGGAGGCACATGGGCGAGAGTGGATTGGAAGCACGGGAGGGTGCTGGGAAGGAACCAAGGAACTGCTCAGGCTTCAGGAAGTTTCACCACCTCTAAAACCCTGATGGCAGCAGGAAAACTGGTGCTGAGAAAGACTGACACAACAAGGATAGTAATCCCTTGCGCAGGATTGAAAGAAGGGAACTAAGAGCTGGTGTCTACAGCTCCAGTAAAGAGGGACCCGGGGTCTCCAGGACTGTCATTCCAACATCCAGGCATCGCTCCATCACCGGTCCCCCCAGGACCAGGCTGCCAGTCACAGGGAGTCAAGTGCCAGCCATGACAAGCAGAGCAAATGACACGCACATCTCCTGCTTACAATAACAGCCCTTCCGTGTCTAATCCATCATATTCGATGCAGATCTCTTACCCTGAAGTGTTGTCAATGAGGATTTAATTTAGTGCTAATTAGACAAATATTGCATGTTGAACACCCATTGATTATTAAGAGACAGGGAGCACAGTTTGGAGCTGGAGTGTGCACGGACACGCTGGATTATATCCGGGATGAGGCTGGTAAATGTCTTGCTGTTTCTAATCATCAGATAGTAATTAACGTCCAATAACTTGTAACTTGGTTTATCATTATGGATTTAGGAAGGCAGTAACAGTACTGTATGCTAATTAAATATCAATTGATTATTTAAGGCATATAAAGATTTAGCAGCAAGGTAATAGATACACACAGTTGTTAAACTTTAATATCCATCACACAGCATTCTCCTGTAGTATTAAGTTAGTGTTTAATGAAAAAAGAGTGTTGCTCCTCAAGGAAACTTTTGGATGGGATTTTTGAAGTGTTCAGCAGTATGAAAACCTCTATCCATGGCTCACAGTGCCCCAAAGGAAGAAAAAGTCAGGAAATTTGGAGGCTCAAGTGAAGTGTCCAAAGTCATAGTGAGAGGTGGTGGCAGAGCCCAAGGTGCTCCTAAACTCCCCATCTGACATTTTACATCTCAGCTTCCCTCTGACTCCACGCAAAGTCCCCCAAAAGGAAGACAAATTGTCAATTTCTAGCTGGAATAAAGCTCTCAAACCCCAGCCTGAAATCTTCCCACCAACCTACAGGACAGCCTCGTCCAAAAACACAATTGGAAAAAACAAGCATAAGAAACTGAAGTCTGGAGCAAAGCTCCCTAAATAATGAATTAAAAGGCTCAGTAGAGCCCTGTCATCCCCTTGCCCATGGTGCCCACCCACCACAGCTGCCTCTCCCACCCAGGATGGGGTCAGCCCCCTTGCCCAGCACCGGTGATTTGGGAGGGTTGGGAAGACTGAGCTCCTTCTCACGTGGGAGGAAAAACTAGAGATGAGAGACAGGAGCCTGGCTTGTGAAAGGGAAAAGATAAATGGCTTCTGAAGGGAAATAACCTGCGGGACTCCGTGGGTTTGGCAGCACCCCGCTAAGTGCAGCATCAGTCTTGAAAACCAGCTGCAAGCTCAGCAATCGCAGGACAAAGCACAGGGTTGGGAGAGCGATGCTGAGCAGGTGTCAGGGCTTCTTCCCAGAGGGAGCCTGCAGCCAGGATCAGGTTGTCACGGACACCCTGGATGGCTCCTGGCTTGGGGCTGTGGGCCTGGAGAGAGATGGTGGAGGGAGAGCACCTCTCAGTAAAGGGAGCTGCTCCCTGCAGATGGGCTGGGCACATTCCTGATTTACTGGGCAATAAAAGCAAAATCAACGAAAATGTTTCAACTGCGCCTCTGAGAGCCCACAGCCTCAGTTATAGAGTCTGGGCAGGCCCCAGCTGCCTCTTAAAAGCTTCTCTTGTGCACAGCAGGTGTGAGAAGTGAGCAGGGGAAGGGTCTGGGGGCTGCCTGGCTTTGTGGTGGCGCTGGACAACGATACCCTCAGCAAGGAAGGGAGGAGAAGCACTGCTGTTGGGAGCACTATACAACAAGAAGGCAGGAGGCAGCAGAATGAAGCCAACAGCCACCCTGCAGAAGCTGGAAATCCTCATTGCCTGCAAGGAAAACCAATATGCTCCACCATGGACGACCTACTGGGGGTCTAGAATGAGGCATCAGTGACTGCACATCCCTACTTCAGAAGCCTCCAAAGGCCTTGATGACATCCCATAATGCCAGTCCTGCAGCACATCGATGCTATGACCAGACACACTCATGCACGAGGAGATTCAGGACACCAAACCCTCTGTGCCATCCAGCAGGACACCATCAGCAACCTGCAGCCTGCACCTACTGCAAAGGTGGTTTTTCCTACCAGCTGGGAAAGGAGTTTATATTGGGCTGGGTCTCAGAAGCAGGGAAGCACCTGACAGACACCAGCCTGTTTTGCTACAGTCACTCCAGAGAGTGATTCCCCCGTCAGGTTTCCCACCAGCTCACAAGGCAGCAGACACAGTCTCTCCTGAATCACTGTCTGAGGCATTTCCTGCTTCCCCCTGCCCCTGAGGCTTGTTACACCATCCTGTGCAGGAGATGAGGTTTGTCTTGACAAAATTTCACCTTGACAAATCTCCACTGGTCATGGCACAGCTTCCTGTCCTTTCCTAGCTGATCACAAATGATTTTGCGTGTTTGCTCACAGGTTTTCCCAGGAAGGAAGGTGATGGTTTCTCCTCTCTTTTCCACACCAGACACTCTCTGACCTTCACCCAGTAGTCTGGAGCATCCCCTGCCCTCTGGGATGAGCAGCAGAAGTCCTGACATCGCTCCAGCCACTTCCATGCGGAGCTAAGCAGGAATGGCATCAGCCCAGGCAATTTACACAGGAACTGTAGCAAGAGAGCAGAGCAGAGTCTGAGAGAAACCCTTCTTAAATAGTTTTGCAGCAGAGTTTACCCGAGCTGCAGCAGGCAACAAAGAGAAACGTCAAGAGCAATGAGACGAGGCAGGGAAGGCGTCGCAGCAGATAAAGGATTCTTCAGGTATGAGACAAAACCAGCTTTGGAAACCTCGCAGAAGTGAGTTTAAAGTCTCCAGAGGATATCAATTGAGAGACTGTCACTTGGTGTCAGGATAACTTTCTGGACAGCTCTCGGTGCTTGTTAAGCTCTTGCTCGGGCTGCATTTGAGCTCTGGTGGCAGTGCTGTGTGCAAGCACGAGAGCTGAAACCTGAGATGTAAAAGAGTCCATGTAGCTTCTGCGTTATCCCTCCAACATCCCCCCCCCACCCCACCTGCAACACCCCAGTGGTGGTGATGGGCACGAGGTGTTGCTCACAGACATGCTTCCTCAAGGAGGGGCAGCACCCCAAAACTGGGCTCCTCTCTTCTCAAAAGAGGGGGGTGGGATGCCCAGGAGGGATTTGTGGGAGCAGGATGAGAAATGCAGGATGAGATGCAGTGGCCTGTGTGAAGCAGGCGGTCAAGCCAGACGGTCGTAACACTGTCTCAGCATCACAATCTATGGCTCTGGGAAGAAAACAGACGCTTCCCCCACAGCAATCATTTCATCAAAAACCCTGCAAGACTCCTGCTGTTCCCGCTAGCCCTGGATCCCTAACTTTAATTAAGTCCAAAGAGCCTTCCCGCAAAAACAAGAGAGGAGAGGGTGACTCAGACAGCGATGGGACCAGTCGGCGCAATTATCTTACAGTTAAGAATATTAATTACAAGCAGCCCTCTCCCCCAGTTCAAAAACAAACAAAAAAAAAACAAAAACAAAAAAAAAAGCCAAAGTAATCAATTCTACTTAAAGGAATATATGGGGATAAGGAGCAGGAGCAGGCAGGGTGACTGAGAGAGGGATGGGATGCAATGTGAATGCTAACAGCTTCCCACCGTGGCCGCCGCCGCAGTAAGCCCCAGGCCTGGCTGCTTCCTACAGTTACTTGAAGTCTCCTTGGAAATGGGTTCAGTCTTCCTTTCTACCTGCTGCAGCATCAGAGCAACTCCTGTGATCACGCAAAGGACTTTAAATCTCGGCTTTAACTGCCTTGATTGAATTAAATGCAACACCACGGCAAAGCAGGCTCTTCATTTCAGGTGTAAGCATGGAGCCCTGCTCTCCTGCTAACGGCACTCTCCCTCTCTCGGAAATGATGAGTTGCTCATGGGTTATGCTCTTTAAGAAAAGGGGAAGGAAAAAAAATAAAAAGTCATCTGATAAAGTGGGTTGTAAAACCGGTGGTGGTAATAAACGGAGAGCAGGGAGCCTGATGCAAAGCCTGCAGAGAAGGCAGAGCCTGCTGGAGGGACACAATATCTGAACCGTGATTAATACATGACCACGGGTGACAGCAGAGGAGCAGCACGGATGCCACCCGTGACACAGGGGACAACAAGAGTAGCAGGGAACCTCACCCAGGCACCAGAGGATGACGAGTGACTGGCTTCCAAGTGTCCAAGCGGAGCGAGGAAGGTGCCTGGCAGCACAATGTCCTCTCAGCTGTGGTCACCACACAGGACACACTGTGGGCAGGAGGGGATGCAGTCAAGCAGTGATGTGATGTGATGGGAACAGCCTTGCAGGGACTGCTCGTCCTCCAACAAATCTGCTGTCCCCTGAAGTAACAGCTGCAGGGAAAAGGCATCTGGTGCCCAGGTTCATGCCAGGGAAGGAAAAGAGTTGAGGAACACTCAGCAAGCAGAGACACTGCAGGAAAGGGCAGAAATCATGAGAGCACAACTCTGGCACTCTCAGCTCCTACCCAGAACACTCCAAGCCATGTCAGTCCAAGACGCATCTGCAGGGACCAAAACCACCCCAGACTCATCACAGAGGGTGAAGAAGAACTCAGCTGCTCCCATCTCTCCTTCCAAAAAAATCCCACACTCATCCTCATCCTCCTTTCTGGGGACTCACTTGACTCTGCAAAATGGGGATAACACCAACACGCTCCCCTTGGTTCCTACAAACCACAACACAAGAGCCGGATCAGTCACGAGAAGGTGCCCTGGGAGCATTTCTCTTTATCAGCCTCTATTATTATCACATTAATATCTTCTCCAGTGACAGCATGGATGCTCAGGTGCCCAAGCAGCACTCCTGGCTCTTCCCTGCCTCTCCATGGGAGCAGGGCAACCTGCAGACAGACACCCACAGGAATTACGGCGGGTTCTCGGGTGCAGACACGACTATCGGTTCCTTTTTATGAGCCTTCATTGTTATTACCACCTATTTCTTTTTACATTCCTGCCAAAATACCAAACATTAATCTCCCTCGCTCCCTCCAGGCAAAACATGGGTAATTGGATTTATATGGGTTAGAAATTTGTTAGATTTNAAATATAAAAGCTGGGAAGAGGGGATGGACTGTCCCATTGGGACTGGCCCTGGGACTTGGGGACCAACTGGCTGAAGTCAAAGCCCCCCACATCTCAGTCCAGCCAGCTGAACACACAATGGGGGTTACCAGCCATGGATTTTTCCTTGGATAATCCTTTCCAATGCTCTGCTTTCCCCTTTACCCATTCTCTTCTGGTATCTGAGACTCTTCTTCTCCCTCTCCCAACCTTTCCTTCTCCTCTTCCACATTCTCCCTCCTGTCCTCCCATTCTTCTTCTCTCCAGGTCCAACCTGGTGGTGACACCACACATCAGTTCTGGCACACCAAGGAAACTCCTTGAGTGTCCCCACTCTCAACCCACCAGCATTGGAGATGGCACAAAGTGCCTCATCCGCGTCAGCACAATTTACTGATCTTTCAGAATATTAGAAAAAAAAAGATCTTAAATTTACAATTTACACCACAACAGTTGTTGTTCTCATTATCCTCCCCCTCCACAGAGAAACAGACTTTGAGACCCATTTGTATCCTGAGGAACAAGTCCATCAAGTCACTATAGTCATGGAAACAACTCATTTTAGGCAAATCTTGGGAAATCGTCATAGGAAAACAGAAGTATAAAATGTGAGTATTTTGCACTAAAGATCCGACCTTGAAGGGTTCTGTCAGGGAAGACAAGACCTACACATCAAACCTGCAGTAAACAACCTATTACAGGCTAAAAATTGTCGGCAGGGGCTGTGGGGAAATTATTTTTCTCATTAAAAAAGAAGAAGAAGAAGAAGAAAAACCAGCACATCCTAACCCTCAAAGGCTGCTCACAAGGACAGAAGGAGAAGTGATAGTCACTGAATCAGATATTTCTTATGAAGTGTCTGCTTGGCTGCAGTATCTAAAGATTATCACTTAAAACAATATGTCCAGCTGTTGTAAAAAGCATCTGTGGTTTAGGGCTGAGGAATGCGAGGAGGAGGCAAACTGTGAGAGCAGTCAGGGGAACAGAGGAACTCTTCGGAAACAGGGAATGTGAAAGGCAGGCAGCCGCTGTGCCCCCGTTTTGTTTTGCAGCGTTAACACCTAATCCTGTTCCAGAAACAAAGACCCGAGCTCCTGGAGCAGCGTGCGTGATCCAGGGAAGGACGGCTATTACCAGGGAGTTTATTATCCTTGCAAAATGATCTCGTGTACCCTATAGAGAAAGGATTACTAACAGTTCAGTCTCATCCCCTGGAGGTAAATATCACTGCCTAGAACTATTTCTGGCTAGTGGAGCTTAAAAACTTAGCGGGGGGGGGGGGGGGGGGGGGGGGGGGTTGGCTTTTTGCTAGGGAAGAGGACCTTCCCAGGGCTTGCATCCTGTCCCTTGGAGAGGTGACACTGAGGGTCTACTCCTCCCTCTGCAGATCCCACCAGCTCGCTGTGCTCTCAAAAATAAGATTTCCTGAAGCAAAACCCCAGTGTTCCAGTTACAACCTGTTCCATCTCTGATGCTCCAGTCCAGTCCTACACCCACGACAAAACCTGCCTGGTGCTGTCTCAGCAGAAGTGTTGGCACAAGCAGCAGCCAAAGCCTCCCTGGCTGAGAGTGAATTTCTCAAAGCCTGAATCTCCTCAAAGTCATCCCCAAATCATCTTCATGCACAGCAGGACTGTACCCTTGGAGCAGGGTCAACGAACCACAGGGAACACCAACCTAAGGGACAACCAACCCCAGGGACCACCAACAACAACCCAGGAATGACCAACATCAGGGACAAGCAGCCTCAAGGACAACCAACTACAGGGAACATCAGCCTCAGGGAACACCAACCTCTGGGGATAACCAGCCCAGGAACAACCAACATCAGGGACAACCCACCTCTCCCTGTACAACCCAAGCAGCCACCTCAAACAAACCAGACAGCCCTGGCATGAGATGGAGACCAAGATCCATCTCACAGCAAGGACACCAAGATTTACAACTCGCTCCAGCATGTCCTTCCCTGAGACCAGCAAGGACAACGGCATCATGGGGGGCTGCTGGGTTGCTCCAGCCCCACCAAGGTGGGAAGAGGGCACAACCAGAAGGTTGGGTACCACTTCCATGGTCTCAACGTGTGCATTTTGGCAGCTTCACGTGCCTTGGTGCAGCAGGCAGGGGAGGAGGGAGCCCTCCTGCAACCCTCCGACCTTTCTCCAACCACCCTTCCAGCGGCTGCAATATTACAGTGAAATTAGCGGGCACTGTAATTACAACTATCAGGAGCAGATAAGACAAGTTAAATACCAGCTACCTAGGGAGAAATTATTATGCCAGCCAGGAGGATCCAAATGCCAGAATCCGTGGCTGTAATTTCCCTGAGTCGCCAATTACAGCTCCGCCACGCAGCGAGCTCTACCTTGGAAACGGCAGGTATATATTTAGCTGCTCCAGAAAACTTTTTGGGTAGGAGAGGGAGAGGGGGGAGGGAGGAGGGAGAAGAGGGGGCAGCGATGGAGCAAGTCCTCGCTAATCTGCTCTTCGCTAATCCCCCTGCTTTTAGCATTTGCACACAAAAAGCGGTGACTCTCTTCCCGCTTCCCAGCAAGGATTTAACAGCAGAGACGTGGCTGCATTAACACTTCTTTTCTCTGCCAGGGACGTGGCTGCACGTTGCAGGCCAGCAGGTGAGTGTCACAACCCCCATTAACAGGTAGGTACATGAAGCGTTGGTGTTTGACCGAGAAAGAGGCCAAAAAAACTGATTTCCTGACTCTCCAGACCTATGCCGGGAGACTGCGGTCCTGCCGCTTGCTCCTGCTGGTTGTACTTTACCGAGGTCTCATCGTGGGCTGGAAAATAGACTGCGGTAGGTTATAAAAAAAAAAACCCACCAAAAAAACCAAACCAAAGAGAACTAAAGCAGCATTGTCAGAAATAATTAAAACTCTAATTGCAAAAATAAATGGAAGAACAGCATCTCATGATGTTTTATTCGGGCTTTTTATTTTTAATTGGAATTGTTCTCATGCTCACTAATTGACAGAATACAGCCAGGCAGAGAGGCTTGGATGAGAAGGAGCAAAGTTATCCTGGCTTTTTGGTCTCCCTCATGGACAAGCAATGGGGGAGGCCATGGGTTCACCAGAAGGAGACAAGCACAGGGGATCTGACTTGAAAATTTGCCTTTAAATACAGAGAAAAATAATCTCTGTAATATTTAGAGAAAAACCTAATTGTACATGCCTAACATTTTTTGTACCACCTCAGTACCACCTACAAATACTCGTCCTTCGGATCATCACTGACAAACCACTGCTCTTGGATTCATTTTACAGATGGGGAAACTGAGGCAGGGAGCAGCAGAGGGGTCTCCTCAAACCCTGGTGTCCCCAAGGAGAAAACTCAGCACATCTCATTTCCCAGCTACCCTTTGCAACCACCGGAACACTCTCCCTTAAAAAAAAAAAAAAGAAAAAAGCCCAACCATATTTCTTAAATACAGATAAAACTATAAAGCCTTGAAATTCGGAGCAGCTGTTGGTTTATGTCTTTATGAACTGCACTGTAACAAAAGGTCGGTTTGCCGGCGGCACAGCGGGATGATCCCGTTTACATCCCCATTTCAACCCCGCTTGAATGTTCACCACAGTTTGCCCTCCAGCAGCCCGTCAGTGAAGATCCACCACTGCGATGCAGCTGGGATAAAACCCAGCCCAAGTTTCCAGCCAGGATCAACCCACCAGGATTTCCAACCGTAACCTGCCAGCGATGCCCCCGCAGCAACCCCAGGGTGCCAGTCCGACGAGCTGCGCGTGGAGAAAGCTGAGGCTTCCCAAAAGCAGAAACTTAATCCTTGTTTCCACATCAAATCCCAGCTGGGGAATTAAAAAGTGACCTTCTTTAACCTCCCTGCCAGTTACCAGTGTGCTCCTTGTTCTGGTTGGTGTCCCAAACTGGCGGGGAACACAAGCTGCTGCTGCCATCTCAACACCTGCCCCACTCCATGGCAGAAGGTTTTATGTTTCAGAGTCAGGAAACAGGCAGCTTGACTTTATTTTTAATAGTACACAGAGAATTTGCAAATTACCCTGAGTTCCCCAGAGAGGAAAGGTGCCTGACTCTCAGGGGAATTGTTTGTTCTTAAAATAAAAAGTAGTGAATTATCAACAATCTCTGCTTAAAACAGCGAAATTATTTGCTGCTGATCTAAGATGACCTACAAGATGCCTGTAGATGGAGCCTGAGTTTCTGCAAGGATTATGCCGAGCCTCCCTCAGAAAAAGGGTGGAGAGCTGGAAATGGAAGTGCCCAAAATCCAATACAGGAAAACCACAACCAGCCTGAAAAGCCTCCAGGCCTTCTCCACCACTACATGGTTGTGCTCTCTCTTACACCTCCTTTCTGCAATGCAACGGGTGGTTAAAGAGCTGATCTTGGGAAGCAAAGAGCTTCCACCAGCCCTGCAGAAACCAGGGAGACACGCAGGCTCAGCCTGACTCACGACCTGGATGAAGGAGGATGGGAGAGGACCAGGCCACTCCAGACCAGGCAGGTCTGGGACTAATTCTTCAAGAGCTACACACTGCAATTACAGCTCTCAGTTTTTCCCAGCCCGACTCCTTGGTTTGAGCCCCAAGAAAAGTGCCATTTGCAGGGAGCACCACAGAGGACACCACATCTCCTCTTACTGTGGGTGCCCAGACTATTAACCAGGAGAAAACACCATCCACCACAAACATCACCCAACCAGGAAAGACTTCCCAGGGTGGTTTTTCCCTTCCAGGCTTTCCATAGGGTATCACAGCCAGCAAATAAACACCAGTTCCATCCTCGAGATGCTTCATCTTTGGGCTCCTGCCTTCAACTCACCACTGACACCACCTCTTTGGGCTTGCTGTGTGCAATTCCCTGCCCACCACCAGACCCCCAGGGAAGACAGCTGCTTGATACTCAGAGGCTGCAGGGAAATGGGAAGAGGGGGACAACCAGGAAACCTGACTGCAGCAGGGGAAAACTGGCCTTGAGAAAAAAGGAGAGGTGAAAACGTGGAAAAGATTCACCGGAGAGCCTGGACAGGAGCAGATGCCAAGGGGGGAAATAGGTAGAGAACAGGTGCTTTGGGTGCTTCCTCTAAGTGTCAGCACTTGGGGGGTGAAGAGTTTCTTATGGTAAGGCTAAAATACCCCACAGCTCCAGGGCTGGCTGGCTTACAAACATTCTCTCCTGTAAACAGCACAGAAAAGAGGCCAGAAGCTTAAAAATAAAATTTAAAAATATTTTTTTTAAAAGGAAAAAGGAAAACGGAGATCCAAGTCAGCCCTCTGCTGGTAGCAGCCTCGGCTGGAGTTGCAGGGGCTCCCCAGGGAAGCGGCTCAGCCTCCCCCTCCAAAACTGGCACCCATCCTGCTCTGACTTCCGCAGCACTGCCTCAGAGAGCCCCAAACCCCACACTTCACCAGGGAGACAATTTCCAGCAGTGAGGAAAAAGAGCACCAAGGCCAAAGGCATCTCTCCGGGGGATTGTCCTTCTTTCAGCTGCCGCGCTCGCTCGTGCTCAGGTTAATCATCGTCGCAGTTCAGTTGGAAAGAGCACAAGGAAACAGAGCCCTCTGCTCTCCAGCTGTGCCACGGCTCCCAGATACACCGGGAGACGACAAGTGTGTCCCGGCGGGTCCCTGGCAGGGACCAAGGAACAGGGATGTGCCCGGCAGAGGCAACATCCTAAAGTGTGGCAGTCGCCGTGGCGGGAGGCAGACAGGAGACCAACGCCTCTCTCAGCAGCACAGAACTCACAGAGCCTCCAGCCGGAGCCTGATTCCCACCACCGCATTCTGCACCAAACATTTCCCCCAGCTCGGCCACAGAAAACCTCCCTGACCACCCAGATGCGCAGAGCATCCTCTGCTCAAACCAGCTCCAGGTGCTCATCCCTGAGCTGCCTCGGCTGCTCTCGGAGAGCGTGACACGCTCTGCTTGTGCCGTCCCCGTGCCTTGGCTTTGGGAAGAGCAGCTGCTCTCTGCTGCAGCCCGGTTAGCCCAGGTCTGAGCAATGGAACAGCCCGCCCTGCCAGAGGGGCACACGCTGTTGCAGAGAAACCAGCAGCCTAACTCCGGGCTCGCTTGCTTCACACTCACGTCCCACCATCTCCGTGCTCCTTCCCCAAGTCCCGCGGCTCCTGGGTTGACCCTCCCAGGGCTGCCTGAAGCACACAGAGCACGGCCCCCGGCCACGAGCTGAGCCCCCAGTGCCCCCCGAAAAAAGCTGGGCTGCTCTCTGCTCATCCAGCTGCTGCGATGCCCACGGAGAGCGGCTCCGCTACCCGGGCACTGCACCATGTACACCTGTAACTCATCCAGGGGATGAAAGGGGATGCTCGGCTGTATTGTGCGGCACAGAAGTGGCCCATCTGCATATAAGCTGCCTGTGTTTCTCCTACAGCAAACAACGTTAAGGGAAAGCATCCATCAGAATTCATAAGATGCACCCCTGGAGTAAAAGATTGATTTGATATTAACGGATTCGTGCGGAGACTATAAAGTGATCAAGGCGAAACGCTGACACCTCGGAGGCATCACAGCCCTGGAAACCCGCTGGAAACGCAGGCTGGACCCCCTTTCCCTCCCACACAGGCACAACTTCGAGAGTGTCAGGCAGTGCTAACTCACTGTCTGCCACCTAAGCCCCTGTGGCAGCTCCTCGTCTGGCACCCGCAGCCCCGCCGGGAGGTTGCCAGCCCTGCCCCGCAGCCCGCACAGCACCGCTGTGTCCGTCCCCACCGAACACCGCTCCGTCGGGGTGTCCCCCACCACGACGGGGACGAGCAACCACCCGAAGTGTCCCCCTGCCACAACAACAGGGACAAGCCCCTGGGACACGAGCGAAGTCTCCAGCTGGTCCCAGGACCTTCCAGCAGCCCCTCTGGGCGCAAAGCATCCCCCCAAAAACCGCAACCAGGAACCCCCCCGCCCTTCCCCAAAACCCCCGAGCCCCCAATCCAGCTGCTCCGAGAAGGTGCGGAGCACGAGATGAAGGTCACAGATGTGTGTGGCTGCTGGAGACGCTACTTTCAGCTGCAGCTGGGCAGGCGCTGCGGAGATCTGGCATCAAAAGTTTATAACCCAGGGAGGAAACGTGAGTGCCTGTGGCAGGAAGAGGGGGGCGGCATCGGTAGCGGGGAGGGGGCACAGCGGTCCGGGGCCGGGCTGTTCGCCGGCTCTTGCGCTTTTTGTTTAAATCGCAGAGGGGAAATGAGAATTAAACAACAACAAAAAAATTTAAAACAAATTTAAAAAATAAAGCTCCCCAAAATGCCGGTTCGGTCGCAAGATCGAAACTTCCCCGCGGAGCTGCTGCCGATGTCCCCGATGCTGCTCGGCTCTGCCAAGGGGGTCCCGGTGGCGGCTCCCGGCTGGGCTCAGTGCGGGGCAGGGGGGGCGCGGGGGGGCGGCGGCAGCACCCCGGCCCCGGCCCGCAGNCAGCGGCTCCAGCGCTGCCCGGCGCCTCGGCTCCCGCACGGCCCGAGCCCCGCACACGGGCGGGCGGGAGGGAGCGGGGCGGGATGCGCACGGAGCACACACACGTTTAACCCCCGGTGCGCCGCTCTCCCGCAGGGGGACCGGAGCTCCCACCAGCCGAGAGCTACCCCCCTACACCCCCACCCCCAACTCTTTAACCGCTTCAGCCCCGCGGCAGAAGGGTGTTTTCTCGCTCCACGCAGGATGGCCGCACCCTCACCCACCGCAACATCTTTCCCTGCATCCACCTGTTGATGTGTTGATGTGGGGGCCGGGACCACTTTCACTGTTTGATGCATCTCCCCGTGCGGGGCTGAGACCACTTTTCTCAGTCTGTGAGAAACAGGGTCCTGTCGCCACATCTTTGCCCCACGGGATGGTGTAGGCAGTTCTAGAGGATCTCCCTCCCTGCCCCTGCTGCTCCTGCTCCTTGACATAAGATCCTTGTAGTAGGAAGCCCGAGGGCTTTCCACCCCACCACTCACAACAGAGCAGTGCCTGACACCAACAATAAATTTCAACAAATTTCCTCCTTTGAAGACAAGTACAGACCACCATTTACCCCCTAAAAGAGCAGCTTAAGGCTGATCTTCATGACCATGCAGGGTCATCTGTGTGTGCCTACAAGAGAAATCCAACCCCATGCTGTCACCAGTGCTCCTCACACAGTTCCTCATGCCCAGGCCAGGCTGGATCTCAGCTGGGTGCCTTCCTCCAAAGGGCATTTGCCTTTTCTGCTGATGCATCAAAGGGAACCTGTCCCCTTCTAGGGACTAGAGGAAGAAAATAACCATCAATGAAAGCATTTTGGCTATTTCATGTCCCCAACTTAATCCAGAGATCCAAATACAGGTGTTAAAACTGATAAAGAGGTTTTGCAAGGGTTTTTCAGTGATGCCAAGCCCAGTTATCAGCACAGCAGGTGCTCTGTACATGGCAGTGGGCCACAGTGACCCTAAATACCTGACTAGCCATGGGCTATCACTGCAGAGCTGCGTGCTGGCTCCCGGCACCAGCTGTGGCTGCAGGCACCAGAGGGATGCTCACTGCAGCTCAGATAAATAGGACAGCCTTGGAGCAGAGGGAAGCACTGAGAAAAGCAGGGATGAGTTCTCCATCAGAAAGCTCCTGGAAAGTTGGCTTAGCCCCGGACATGGCTCCTTCAGTGCCAGGGATTCTTCAGGGTGGAAGGACGGAGAGGAAGGACACTCCATCTCCTTCCTGATCTGCTCCCACCCTGGCACTGAGGAACTGTGGAAGGGAGGGAGCAGTGGCAGAAGGAGATCCATCACAGCCCCGACCCCAGGCACTGCTGAGCCTCATCCAGCAGCAGGATGAGCTCCAGGGGAAAGGATGCTGCAGGGACCATGAGTTTGCTGGGTAAAATGGTGTTTACCCCCTGGGATAGGAAGCTGTAGACACAGAGTGTGTGTAGCAGAAAGCCTGCCAGAGCTGGTGCCATTCAGGCAAGGCAAGATTTACAGGGGGGAAAAGCTTGTTTGCCTCAGCAAGAGCCTCTGAAGAGGATGGAGAGCTATGGATCCATGAAGAGATGTAAAGGCAGGGCATCAACGGACAGACAGACAACTGCACTGGCTGCTACAGACAGATGGGCAGAGGTAAGAGTATGTGGGGCATTGGGGTGGGGAGGAAAAGGGCTGGAAAATTAATGTTACTCATATTTACCTAAGTGCGTAGGGACCCATCAGGCTGGAATGGCTGTTCAGGAGATGTGTCTCAACCACTCCTATCCCAGATGCCACTTTGGGCATCTGACAGTGGTACAGCCTCCCTGCCCTGGTCTCCTGGACCACTGCATCACAAATACATCCCAGTCCCACTGCTGTGGTTGATGCTCCCTCCCGAGTGAGCAGGATGCCAGCAAATGAAGGGAGAGAACTGGGACATAGGGAGAAAAGGGCAAGGGGAGAAAAGAACTTGAAATCCAGGAGGCCACAAAACCTGCATGAAACACAAAGTCAGCAGACACGAAAGCAGAGGCACTTTTGCACCGAGACAGTTTGCAGACCTGAGGTTGCACGGGGTGGCTTCAGTTCAGGTCCACGTCTAAAAATATCGCCTAACTGAGAGGGACTCAAGGCTGGCACAGGCCCTGGGGGCACCAGGCATATGGCAGTGGCAGATCCTGCTCCTCACGGTGACGTTAACAAGCCCTGACCTTCTCTCATCATCCCAGAGGCTCAGAAAGAAACTGAGCCGGCAAGGACGAGTCCCTCCACCTCCCCGGCTCTCGCCTCCCAGCCGATTGTCAATCTCAGCTTTTATTAGTGGTGCAGTTTGGCCTCCCTCTCCCTCCGAGATTTCTCCCTCGTTGCTCTAATCAGGAGCTTGCAAATGTCAGGAGTACAGGCCTGGAAGTAATTAGTGAGGGATGGGAGCCTGGGGGCCGTGACAGGGGCTCAGCCACACAGCTGCTCCAGCCCTGGACTGGGGAGCAGCCTGCAGCCACTGGGAACTACGGATGCCTGCCCTGGGTTTCATTCTCCAGCCTCACTCCTCCTCCCAGATTATCTTCCTCTGGTCCACACAGCTTTGAGCACACCGAGATGCTCACTGAGCAGCAAGGGAGTGAGTCCAGCTCCCCTGGGATTAGTGCAGAGAGGGATGGGGAGGCTGCAACACCACGGGCACACTGCACTTGGACAGCAAGTGCCACCTCCTGCTCACCAGCACCCTTTGGGACACTGCCTCTTCCAAATGAGATCCAAGGAGGATTTCTAACTCCTTTTAAACCTGCCTAGGTAGAGGAATGCTTGGAAACATAGACACACCTGCACCAGAGAGATGTGCTGCACGTCAGGACAGCAGCTCCTCATGGTGGGCACAACAAACCACTGTGTCCTCTGTCAGCAGGCAAAGAAAACTAAATCCTAAAACAAAGATCATGGGGAAGAGCTTTTTTTTCTGTTTTTTTCCCCCTTCCCCTAGATAAACTTTGCTATCCCTAAGCCATTCAGCCTTGTTCACAACCAACAGGGTTAACACTGCACCCAGGAAAGCAAAAACCCAGCAGAGCTGTAGGGAAGAGCAGCCCTGGGCATGTTTAATCAAAGAACCAATCCTTGCTCCCAGGGATTCACCCTCCAGCACTGGTAGAAGTGGAAGTTCTCCAGATCTCCCTCTGGAAACCCCAGACAAGCTTTTTTCGAAGACAGCAGCTCCTCTCTGGTCCCCAGCTGGCAGACAGCTGCTGGCACGTTCTTTCCCAAAACTGGGTTCTTTTAAGGCATCTCCCTCACGGGGGAAATTCCTAATTCTGAACATCTTGGCCACCCTACCTGGCCGAGACATATGTAACACCTCCACGGTGAATGCAGCGCTGAGTCTTGTTGGTCTCCTGCACGGGCCAGATGGTGTCTGGGCTCGGGGCTATAAGATTTTTAACTAATTTCTTTCCACACTATTATCCCCTCCTCCCTTTTCTCCCACCTCCTCTTTCTCTCCCTCCTTCTCTCCATCTGTCCCTTCCCCTTTTCTTCTCCACCTTTTCTCCTGCACACTTGCAGCTGCTAATTTCTCCCCGGCATATTTGGCAACCCATCCCGACACCTCTTCCCCCACACCCCGCCACCCCACTCCTTGCTTTTCCCGTTTGAATATTCTCGTTTCTTCACCTGAAAGAGAGAGCACGGAGGAACTCACACACCCCCCATACAAAGCAGCACAGCAGGGAGAACCACATCTCGCAGACCTGGGGTAAAGCTGAGCATCCTCCAGTGTGTGGGGGGGCAGTACAGCAAAGCTCCAGCCCTTTCCCAGTAGGAAAACCTTGGGAATATCATTCACAGCTGCACTGACCACTGCCAGGCACACGCACAGCCCTCCCCTCTCTCTCACCTCTGCCTCTCTCCTGCAGAATTTATTTATCCCACTTAATTTTCCTGTTGTTTTATCTCGGTTTATCTCCCCACTAAATCAGGCTCTCTCTGCAAACCCAACTTTTATTTTCCGTGCTGTTACATTTAATGCATTTTATCGCAGGAATTTAGCAAAAGGAAAAAAAACAACAACAAAACAAAACGCTGAGGCAATTGTGAAATAAAAAAAAAAAAATGCAGCCTGTTCTTCACATTGATCGTGGTGCTTAAGCTCTCCTGGACAGAAAATGCAAACGAGAGGCTCAAGCTCCTCACTAACACCCAGCTCAGGGCTGGTTGAGCACTCAGCACCCAGGTAGCCCCTCCAACACCATCCTCATGCCCTGAATATATTCACAAATCCTTCCCTTTTCCATAAAATCCTTCCAAGATGACACAAACCCAGCCTGGCATCACGACGACAGCATGGCAAGGCAGGTCATGGTTGAGGAAGACCCAAACCATGGTGAAGCCTGTGGATATTAATGGGATTACTTTACACTTAATGCTCAGCTGCAATCCCTGAACCCCAGGGATACAGCACGTTTAAACCATGTGCAAACCTGACAAGTCAACTACAAAAAGGAGGCAGCTCCAAAGACACCCACCTTGTGCAATTAGAGCCTCCTCCCTCGTTACACCAAACATTAAAAGAATTAAAAAAACCACCAACTCTGAAAACACGCGGCGCTGCTCAAGCGAAGATGGAGGGGCTGGGACACCCCGGGGGCAGCAGAACAACCACAACATCTCCTGAAACATCTTGAAAAACAAGGATTTAATTCTCCAGCAGTATTTCTGACAACCATCCAGGGTGGATTTTTGTGGGGTTTTTTGGGTTATGTTTGTTTGGGGGGTTTTTTGTAATTTTTTTTTTCCTAAGGAAAGCAAAAAATGTGAAGATTTTCTTCACGATGCCAAGATGTTGTGGGGGTTTTTTATTGTCATTTCTGATGGTATTTAGTGCATTCTGGCAAATTTTCAACTCCCGTGCGGGGTCCTTTCCCAGAAAACCAAATTCTGGAGGGAAAGGGAGGGGGAATTACAGGGACTCGACATTTTACTTCATTGCCAAAACATTTCCATATCAAAACACACCAAAGTTCAGCTGCTCCACCAAGGACATTGTCTTGGAAAAAACAAAACAAAACAAAACAGCACAACAAAATCCTCACTGCATTGCATATTCTCTGCCAAAGAGATGATTCAAGGAGCCCAACCCCAAATTTCCCACATCCCTGAGGGGCAGAGGGTGACAGGACAAGGGGAAATGGCTTCAAACTGACAAAGGGACGGTTTAAACTGGATATTAGGAATAAATTTCTCACTGTGAGGGTGGCACAGGTTCCCCAGAGAAGCTGTGGATGCCTCATCCCTGCAAGAGACCTGAAAGAACATCCAGTTCCATGGGCAGGGACATCTTCCACTAGACCAGGTTTCTCCAGGTCCCTTCCAACATGACCTTGAACACTTCCAGGGATGGGGCAGCCACAGTTTCTTGGGGCAATGGGGGTTTGCCAGGTTTCTCCATCATTAGTACCATATTTGATGCACCACTTAATGACCTCTCACTGGGACAAGGTGTGGAGACACAACCACATTCCCAAGTCAGTCCAGGAGTAGGAGAAACACCAGAAAAGAGGATCTGGACCACAAATACTGAGCCTGGGCATGCAATGTACACTTGAGTCTTACCAGCCATTACAGGCTGGAAATGGAAACCAAGATCTGGGATTTATTCCTGCATCCATGGACAAGGCAGCGAGGCTCTGGGAGCCCTCGGCTTCCCCCACCCTCCATGTGGAGCAGGAATGTTTCTTCCCTCTCCTGGGAACATTACAAGGCTCATTTCATAGACGCTTGTGAAGTGTTTTGTGAGCTCTGCGCTGAACTAATAAAAGAACAAATAAATAGATATCACATCGCCTTGTTTATCCTGTTTCTAAACACGAAGCCATCATGCAGCCTCTGGGCTTATTTACAAAATACAGAGACACAGGGATGATCAGAGAGCAGCTGTGCCACCTCCACTCCAAGCTGGGAGAGGGAAACACCACGCTCTGGGCTGTCCTGGGAGGCTCCAGAACCGTGTCCCCAGCATACACTTAAAAGGTGAGAGAAAGGAAATCATACCTACCCATCCTCCTTGGCATGTGCTGCTGTTTTTCTCACCTGGATGACACAAGAGCCACCCAGCCCAGAGCTGGCTGGGCTTGCACAACCCCCTCCCACACGTGGAGGGAGGAGGATCAGGTGTGCCCTCAGCAAATCCATCCTCGTGTGATGCACAGGTGAGTGAGTGTCTGCACACTCTGGTGCCCTGCATGGCCCCAGCAGGGTTTGCCTGCCCAAAACAAACCTCAGACCTGCTTTGATATCAGCAGAGCGGCCAAGACAGCAAGATTTAAAGATAAGGAGAGAGGCAGGGAGGAAGAGAATAACATGCCTGACTAACTACGTGGAGATAAATGGGGACTTGAGCACTTGTATTCCCCTGCAAGAATGGTTTGTGCCCTGCAGCACCAGGGCTGAAGTGCTACAGTTGTGTTCCACCTGGCCACAACCTACTCTCACCCCCTCCCACATGGTCCCCTCTGGTTGGGCAAGATGATCCCAAATGGCTTTGTGACTCTGACTCTGCCTGCAGCCCCATCCTGCTTTTGCCTCAACACACTCACTTTTCAGGTTGCCCAGAGAAGCTGTGGCTGCCCCATCCCTGGCCAAGGCCAGGTTGGATGGGGCTTGGAGCAACCTGAGATGGTGGAAGGTGTCCCTGCCTGTGGCATGGGGTGGAATGGGATGAGTGTTAAGATCCCTTTCAACCCAAACCATTCTGGAGTTTTCACACCTACACCCAGCCCCCCACCCAGCCCCCCAAACCCACACCAGCCTTCAGAACATGCCACTGAAGGGGCAGCTTGCAGGAGCTCCCAGATCCTGCCTGTGGTGCTGCTGGAAGAGGCAGAGGCAGGAGGGCTGGGAACAGAAGGGAATTAAGTGGGATCTCTGCAGAATCGGGGAGGAAGCAGCCCTGTTCCCCCTCCTGACCCCTACATGTCCACCTCACCTCCACAGCGCTGCAGGACAGCTTTGGCAGTCATGTCAAGCAAGTGAAGGTCTAAACACTTGTTCTCAGCCTGACTGAACTACCTGGGCTTTTCGTGCTCCAGATCCCAGGAGAAATAAAAATTCTCGATATTTTCAGTCTTTCCCCTCTGTGGCCAGTGCAGAGTTTTTTTCACCTTTGAAATTCTTCCTTCTAAGTGCTGAAGTGAGGAGAAAAAAAAAAGCAACAAACATTAAGTGAGGGAAGGCTCTTGCTTTGGAAAACTTCCCTGGGAGTTTGATTGGAGCTGTGGGTAAATGCTGGTGCAGGTTCCTGCTCTCAGAGCCTGTGGATCTGCTCCCGGCATGTCTCACTGCTGATTTATTCCCAGTGGTACCAGGAGCAATGAGATAAATATGCAAGTTGCACAACCAGGATGTGGATGGGAACATCTCCATCTTCCTGGGTCAGTTTTAATTCATCTCCCAGGGCCAGCCTGGTCCGAGCCATTCGCTTCTAACTCCAACCCAATTCTCTTCAAAGCCCGTCTGTGCCTGGATCCGGGGATTAAAATCTAGGTTTGCAGCAAACAAAACTAAGCGTGTTTTATGAGGAAGAGTAACCTTGGGGGAGGGTTTGACTGCGGTTTCAAAGGCTGAGCAAGGTTTCTGTACACAGCACTGCCTCAGTTCTGCCTGCTGTCAGCACTCCCTGCTATCTCCAGGTTGCTGACAACCCGACAATCTCCGATACCGCAGTAAGGAAACAACCTGCAACCTGCAAAGCCCATTATCCCATTTTGCAGAGAGAATAATGAGGAAGGAAAAGACAAAAGAACCCAAATACCTTTGGAGAAATAAGAGACCTGCCCATGGCTACCTTGGAAGCCCAGAGTGCCTCCAAAGCATTGCTCCATGCACTATTCCCCATGGACACATGGCTTGGAGCAGCCTAGGTCGTTACCAGGAGCTGGGTGCTCCACCAACAAACAGCCCTGAGGCTCCTCCTTCCACACTCGGAGGGGAAGATCCCCTTTCACCCCACCAACTCTAACAAGGACATCACTTTAACACTGTGACTGTCCCCAAAACAGCGAGCACCAGGTCCAAAATGATACTCCCAGGCTGGACGAGGTTGGTGCAGGAAACCAGGGTGACCCTGCCCAGGGCTGTTCATCCCCAGGGAAGATCATCCGAGAACATGCTGAGCCAGGGAGCTCCATCCCTGCATCTCCTCCTGCTCCTTGTTATTAAAGCTGGCGTTTGTCATGTTAAACAGCTGTTCTAACATAAACCAAAACTGTCAAGAAAAATATGAGCGCTGCAGATGGGCGGCATTTTCTTCCTAACTGCTTTATTTTTATTTATTTGTGGTTTCCTTTTCCCTCCCATCTCCTTCACCCTTTACAGCTACCCCTGCTCTTGCTGCTGGCTCTCTGAGCCACCACCCTGATAAGCAGCCGCTCGCTGGCTTCTCCTGGTCCTCACAGGCTCTTCTATTCATTGTTGTTTCTCTGTCGCTACAAATTGGCACTTCTAAAGAGATTTCCAGGCCAAGTATTAACCCCCTCCGGAGCCCAGCCACATAAACACACACGTTATTTGTCAAGCCAGAGGAAGGCAGTGGAGCTGTAGGGAAATTTAAGTGACTTGTCTGAAAGAGCAGCGAGGAGCGAAGGCAGAGGAGCCAAGACAGACGTTTCTTACAGCCACAGGACTTTCTCCCTTCCTTCCAGCCCTGTCTGCAGCCAAAACCCTGAAATTCTCCACCTACCCCATCAATCAGCAAATTCAGCTCCCCCTCTGAGCTGGAAACAACACCCAGGAGTCCTGACATCACACGGCCGGATTTCAGCACAAAACAAGGTTCCCTCTCATTGCCAATTCCGGTCGAAACTCCGTTTAGAAAAAAAGTTTTATAGAGGTTTTTATTTATTGTCAACTCCTGGATGATAAAATGAGGCCGCTACAAGCCCTATTTATTTCCCACCCTCGCAGGAACCGGAGGGGCTGAGACGTGAAACAAATCCAGGGCTCCAGCACTGACCCTGGGCTCCTGCTGGTTCGCAGACCGCTGGGTGATTATTTTATAATAGCTGATAGCATCTGTGATTTAATGCAGCTGTTAGAAATTAGCAAGGACTCCATCGAAAGCGTCCCAGTCACTCATGATAACAGGCTAATAAATCATTCCCCCAGTGCTCCGTGGCATTTATGGTTCTATTTTAGAGATGCAAAGCATAGATCCGGCTGCTCCCCTGGATTTATTTTTATTTATACTTTTAATAATGCAATTAAATAAATAAATTTAGGATGTTGTGACTCTGTTGCCAAAAACAGCACCGATGAGAACTTCCCCTGCATGACTTCCCTTCGTTATATTCTCCCTACTAGCCAATTAAATGGAAAACAAATGGCTCCAAAGCTCCTCCGAGATATTGTTTCCAGCACACGGGTGTGAAAAATCTCACACCATGGAAATCCAGGGGAGGCAGGAAGGGAGCAGTGGGAGGAGAAGAAAAAGCTGGGGTGGCTGTCAACTCTCCAGCCAAATTTCCTCCCATCACACCACAATCCTGAATATCTGGAGGACACATTTCATGGACACATACAGGAATGCCTGTCTTAACCAGCCACCAAGCTCAGCTTTATTAATTCCTTATGGGGTGATAATTCGCAGCATTCCCTGCATTCCTAAGAAAGCAGAAAAGCAGCAATTTCCCCTGTATCTCCCTACTGTGGATGTAACCGGGGTGCTTAAAAAGCCTCCACTGGAATAGGATTCCTGATCCCAGTGCAGGAGGCCAGCCTGGCATGTCATTATCCACTGACCCACATCACCAGAGAGCACTCACTGCCCTGTCTGCATCCCTCCAAACAAACCCAGAGGAATTACATTTGCTGCCTGAGATGATGTGTCTGGTTCAGACATCCTGCTTCCAAGAGAATGGCCAAGGGCACCACCAGGGAGAGGGAGCTCCAAAACCTTCCTTCTCCCTTTGCTTCTGCCTTGCAGCAACACCCCTGGGGACACACTTGTGCCCCAAATGGCTCCACAAACTTCACAAGGGATGCACCGAGGAGCAAGACACTCCTCACTCTGCCCTCCCCTATTCCAGGGAGCCCAGGGTCTTGCCTTTGCCTTGGCACACTCATTTCTGCACCTACAACACGACCCCTCTCCTGAGACAACCACCCTTCAAGGCATCTCACTGATGGCGCTGGAGCTCAGTGGGGTCTTGGGATTTGGGAATTCCAATTCAGAACTGGGGAATAACCATAATCTCTCGCATGGACAGTGAGCCTGACAAACACACAGAGATCCTTGGATGCCCTTCAAGGTCAGATTCACCCTGGGAGCTTTCCATCACTTGGAGACCTGAGCCATCCTGAGTTCTGTGTGGAGCCCCCCCGCACCCTGGGTCAAGGTGGGGAACAAGTGTCTCACCTCAACATCACCAACCTCCTCGCTCTCATGCCTTGAAACCCACCAAAGTACGAAAAAAATCCTATTCCTTCTCCTTCATCTAAGAGTATTTTCAGTTAATAAGCAGAAGGAACCAATTTATTTCTCAGTCACGCACTAAACTCTGGTCTAAGCAAGTTTAGAGAAAGCCAACACCCAATAAAGTCTTCCCAGATTTCACTGGAGCTGAATCAGATTTCTGCTGGGTCCATTTAAAATGCTCTAAGCATTTCCATCATATCCTTATTTTTAAGTAGAGTTACAGTCAGAAAAATTACTCTGCATACATGACCCCAGAGGTTTCATATTTCTTCTCCTGCAGTGACAGTTCCCAACCAGATCTGCTTAATTTACAAGTTGGGAGATAGGGTTGCTTTCTCCCCCTGCTCCTGCTCCTTAAAACTGCCAGCCCTGCAAATTCCTCTAGAATGGAAATTGTTGTCTCCCCTCACCAGCTCTGCCATGGCAGTGCAGGATATATGGCACTGGGCATGGATCCCAAGTGGATGGGACAGGGAATCCCATCCTGGCTCCCGATGCCCATCAATAAGACACTGGAGATGGAGATCTTTGGAGATGCAGGAAACCTCCATACCTGGCTGGGAGGTCTCCTTTTAATTATAGAAACCGATTTTTCCCAATTACCGTTAAATATAATGGAATCTCTCATTACAGAGAAGGGTTCAACCGCGCTGATCTTTTCCCATTTAAATAAAGAAGGAGGCAGAAAGCTCTGGGAATTGGCCAGAACCACCCACCAGACTGGTATCTCTAACTCAGGAGCGCAATCAGGTCAGCCAGGAGAGAGCTGCTCCTGGCGTATTCCCAGCTCCCCGCGGAGTGAAAACAAACAGAGCTGCTCCCTGGTGCCCCAGGCAGGGAGATATGAGGTATTCTGAGGAGAAAAGGACAGGGAGCTCCCAGCCTGCCAACTCCAAGAGTCTCTGAGCTCCTTTTATTTGCTCTCCCTGTAAGTTTTTTAGGCTCACGAAACTCCCATGGATGGAGGAGCTGCAAGTCCAACAGCTCATCTGGGATCTTTCGTGCCCTTCCCCACAGTCTGATGCCATCCTCCACCATCTTCAGAGCACAGCACCCAGCCCAACAATGCGCCTCCTTGGCCAGCAAAGTGCTTTGTTACTGTAAAATCCCATTAAAACCTTACTAAAAAGATCAGGCCTTTGCACGGGTACAGCCAGGCCTCATCCTACACTCAAACATCCAAAGGAAAAGTCCTATTGCTTTCTTCTTGAGGCCACTTGGTACCAATTATTCCCTTCCTTACTCCAAATCCTCCTCTTAGCATGCAAGCAAATGAAGCAGCCTTGATCTCCACAGAAAGCACAGGGCTTCAGAAAGCACTTGGAGTGATACTTTAATAACAAAAATTCTAATTAAATTTTTACATGTTTAAATACATTTGTCTTGTATTTTCATTAATAACGTTCTGTGCCGCCTTTAATTTGATAATCTCCTCACCCTCTGCAAACTAACCTCCCCCAAATACTCTGGAACATCTGGCACGGAGAACTGAACAATATTCCCGAGGTTACACGGCACATTGGGCACTGAGGTTCGTGTTCTCCTGCTGTAATTAACACAAGAGAGAATGGGGAACACATCGAGGGAACAACCTGGAAATGGGTTTTCATGGCAGATCCAGAACCCATGTTATGCCAAGCCCATGGCGATGTGGGAATGCAAAGCAGCTGAGGAAGCAAGAGGGTTAAAGGCACCAGAGGCAGCTCCCAGGAAACAGCCTATTACCAAGATCATTGATATGTTAAAGACGAATCACTCAACCTTCCAAAGCTTTAAGGACCTGCTGAGCTTCAGCTCTTCTCCCTAATATGGAAGATAAAAGGGTGAAACAAGAAATGACCCCAAATATGCCTCAATTATAGAGCCACTGAATTATCATAGAATGGTTTGGGTTGGGAAGAACCTTAAAGCTCATCTCGTTCCTACCTTTTGCCAGGTTTCTCCAACCTGGCCTTGGACACTTCCAGGGATGGGGCAGCCACAGCTTCTCTGAGCAACCTGTACCAGGGCCTGACTACCCTCACAGGGAAGAATTTCTTCCCAACACCCAATTTAATCATCCCCTCTGTCAGGTTGAAGCCATTCCCCCTGGTCCTATCAGTAGTTCTCAGACAACATCAGATTTTCAAGACAATTGGCACATTAAAAACAAGTCACTCAACTTCCCAAAGCCTGCTGAGCTTCAGCTCCTCTCCCTAACATGGCAGATAAAAGAGGGAAACAAGAAATGCCCCCAAATATGCCTCGATCCACTCTGACTTCTATGACATCATCTTTAGAGAGGGGAAAAACCCGAAGCTTAATTCCAGCTGCTGGTTGATCACTGCCTGGAGCAGCCTGGTGTTCAGTAGCCGGGCAGAGTCTTTCTGCAGTCATGTATTTATTTTATTAATATTATTATTATTTTTAACCGTGGAATCATTTTATTAATATTAATAAACCCGCAGAAAGTGCTAATTTCCTCCATCATTCTCCTAATTACCTCTATTGAATGGTGAGAATCATCTGCATGAATAATGATTCCCCATGCATTCCCTTCCGCCGTTCAGCAGAGGAATCGGCAAGAACCGCATTCTGCGCCTGCAGATGGGAGGGAAGGACCTTCGGAACCACCAGCAGATGCC